>JBBPCY010000001.1:34911968-34936813 GCA_037974405.1 Brachyalestes nurse
GAGAGAGAGAGAGAGAGAATGGATTTAAATGAATATTATAGCTTTCATGGTTCATGCTCATTTTTGGAAGTACCCAGGGAATTAGCATTCCTTGACTCACTGTTTTAAGAAAGCTAATTAGTTTCAGTCACAATACCTTCAGCGATTTCTGTGATTACATTTATGTAATCATTTTTTCTGTCAGTCCTAATTAAAATAAATTGTACCTATGATTAATCATAATTAACTACATCAGATCATGCTTCATTTCAAAATGTAATTAACTCGGCTATCAGGTTTTCAGCCTAGCCTCACTTAAATCGAGATGTCCCCATTTCGCAGCGTGTGTGAGGTGGATGTACCTGTACTGGAGCTGGCTGACCTCGATCTCCTGCTTGACCTGAGCCAGAGACTCATGGAAGAAGAGCTCGAGTTGGGTGCGCTGCTCCACAATTCCACGTGCCAGGCGCTTCACACGGCTCATCTCACGCTCACGCATGGACAGCAGCTTCTGGAGCTTCTCCAGCTCCACACTTCTTGCCTGAGCACTGACCACAGAATGCTCCCGCACACCGGCCTTCTCCCGCTCAAACTCGGCTGCCATGATACCCATGGCCTGCTCCAGTGTAGCCACTTTGGCCCTGAGCTCAGAGATCTCACTCCGCTGTGCCGCCAGCTGGGCCACATTCTCTTTCATCATCAGCTCACTCGTCTCCTGTGGGGGCAGTGAGTCAGCGGACACTGGACTGGATGGCCATTACATAATTACATAATATCAGCGTCTGGGTCAGACCGGTCACTAAAATTTCTACCCTATTCTTCCTGGACTTCCACTTGGCCTCCCTGCTGGCTTCACAGTAATGTGTACTCATGTCCAGAAGTGTAGTAGAATTTCTACACTTCTGGTGCCTGAGGTTAGCGTACATTTGTGAAAACGTATGCATGTGCGCATGTGCGCCATACAGTGCCCAGTGCAGGAGTCCCATCAATTGTGTTTGTTAGCAGCAGGGCACAACAAGAGAAGGCGGGCGGGGGTAGTGATGGAAAGTATGCAGCGTGCCAGGCCACAGGGAGACGGGAGACTGGCTCCCACAGTGGAGGTGAGGAGAAAGAGCCGCCACAAGCGAACACAAACACACACAGCCCAGTGCAAATAAATACAGGAGGGGGGGAATACCATTCCCAGTATGTCTACAAGAGATCAGGATCTACCAGAATAAGAAAATGTCTACAAAATTTCATTTGGTTGCTCATTATTTCTAAAGGTGGCTTTTCATTGTCTCATGTATGTCCTTTTTGGCTCAGAGAGGATTTCCCTGCTTAGTAGTCATGCCTTTCGGGGCTCCTCAATTCATGACTTCAATAACTCACACACCACTAAATATAGTTGTTGCCTTAATTAAGTTTCGAGGGCATTTATGCTCCAAGGACACTGGGAAGGTGTCCAGTCCTCACAGGCTGTCAAATAACCCCATTATCTAAAAATAAGGAGATGGTGGTCTGGCGTTACAGCTTTTGCACAGAGCTGTCATTGAGAGGCCATGCTTGGGGAACCCCTGCATATGGAACTGTCTAGGGTTCTGTCTGGTGCTGTCTGATTCCAAGAGTATCAATTGATTTTTGTTGGAAGCATATGTAAGTTGAGGGACTAAATATTCTTCTGGTGTCAACATTGCATGGCGAATTAAGAAAGCAGAGAAAAGGAGCGTAGTGGTGACAGACACACATCTCCATAATGATGGTACCTTATGCAGAGTAAAAGAGGCGTTCTCCTCTGCCAGGACCTCATTGGTCCTCCTCAGCTCCTCCACCTCTTTCAGGTGGTACCCCAGTGCCTCATTTAAACGCACATTCTCCTTGAACACAGTGCGGGACGCATCATCCAGCTGCCTGTTAGAACAGATCAAGACAGAGAGCATGATGACTTTGGATAACCTTAGCAATAAAATACACAAGTTACTTACAGCCCTTTGGTAGCTTGCAAAAAAACACTTATTACTATAAACTTTGCTGTAACCTTTGTGTACATATTTGTTTATGTTCATAGTCATAAATCTCAAATGCCTCACAAATTGAATTTGTAAAAAAAAAACAAATGTAAAAAGGCTTCCCTGTCAACCTTCCGAATAAAGGCATCACATTCTGTAATCCATCAACCTAAACTGACTAAGACACTAAAAAGGTGTCAAAAGAGCAGCCAGATGATGTACAGTATGGCTGAAACTCCCTCAAATTGCCCTAAAATTCAACTGCCACACAATTCTGAGGGATTGGCCTCGTTTTCAGTCCGCTTAGTTGTGACTCATCTAATTGAATTAGGCTGACTTCGAATGCTTGGTCTGGGGAAGCAGGTGGAGGACTGTCCTGTGGAAACACTCTAAAAAGGCAACTCCCTGTCAAAGAGAGACTTACTGCCACAGTGCCACATCAAGAAGTGAGATATTAGAAGGTTCACTGCTATGGCTTTGGTAAACTAATCAAGTAAAACTAACATATGGCTTTTTCTGTGGCCATGAAAGATGCCCTCATACATACATGCACACATGTCCAGACATGAACACTTTCATAGACACTGTTTGCAGAGTAATCTCCTCTGTTGAGGATATAATCATTGGCTTAGGTGATGTATACTATCTCCAGGAAGAAAAATGTAGTGTGGTCACGATAATAACCTTGTTTTTCTACAAAGGTTATTTATTTTCCCTCGCTGTGTGACGGTGCAGTTTGAAGAGTAAAATTAGCCTGTAATTGGAAGGAGGTAAGAAGGGAAAGATGGACAGAAAAGACACTCACACTACTGCCTCATTGTGGGCTCTCTCTGCTAGCTGGGCAATTCTCTGCTCCGCTTCCTTTTCTAAACGAACCTAAACAGAGAAAGACACACAAGTACCTGTGGCAGTATATTATTGTTCATTGTATTTACTGTATTTACTATTTATCCCTTTGTTTTGCCCTTTTTCATTTCTCACAATACTGACTAAATTTTAACACTTTATATGCATTAGGACTCTAGTATCACAAGACTGACCATTATAGTACTGATAATGCATATAAGCATTCTACCAATCAAAATGTCTTTACTGTGTGCTGCAAGTATAACTTTTTCTGTGGACCTTTCGATGAATCATCTGTTTTTTTAAATCTCTATCCCACATTACTGATCACCTTTGTATTTTTAATATATTGCAAGGAATATGTTTGTCCCATTCATGCAGCCATTATATGCATACCTTCTCACTGAAGAATTTGTGCTCCATTCTTGCAAGACTGTCCTTATGTCCACGCTCAGCAATATACATACTTTCCTTAATCTATAAAAGATAATGGACAACTGGCATCAGGCACGACATGGCCCCCACTCATTACATTTCTATTATAACTACTATCATCACTGAGATGTTAAAAATGTTCTGTTTCATATTACGTTAATTAAGTAATGTACTCTAAAGGCATACAATTAGAGTCGGTCACAGTAAGGCCAAAATAATTTTAAAATTAGTCTTCTCTTTTTTTTCTCAAAATGATCATGCTTTTAACAGACCACAAAACATGTAGGTGTTAATATTGTTCCGACTTGAAACTATACTGCTACTGAAATGCATAATCAATATAGTTGTACAGCGCTCAGCTCTTGTTCCATCTGGGCCTTCTTCTTGCGGAACTCCTTGATGGTCTTCAGCTCCCCTTGAATCATGCGGAAATCACTGGATCTCTTCTTGAACAATTCTTCCAGCTCATTAATCTTCTGCATATACTCTGCAGCCTGCAACAGCCAATCAACCAAAACAAACGAGTGGTTGGCAGTCCAGCATTCATAACAGGGATAGCAATTTTTTCCTCCCTTTTCCTTTCTAAAAAAATGGGAGTTAGAGAACTAGGAATAGAGTAGAGGGCAGGTTTTCTGAGAAATGACTTCTGCATACGGGATTACGCCGGGAGGGCTGGGCCATGACCGCTGGGATAAGAATTACAAAGTTTGGATGGCCTATGGCCTTTGCATGCAGACCAAAGCAAAGTGTTCATGACTGCCCACCAGAAAAATACTAGTGACAGGAGCTATTCAGAGACTACTGTGTCCATGCATTATAGGTTTCCAAGTCAACTGTTATGAAAGATCAGTTTGACCTTCTGTCTCTTCTCTTCCTGCTCACACAGAGCTTAGATTTCAGTATTGCTCAACAACACAAAAGACCTTGCCAGGTGTACCGCATTGAGATGACAATGTGTGAAAACAAATGTTGGATGCGGCTTGGAACTAAATTCTGCATGATAGTACACTGATCAGTCATAACATTAACACCACCTGTCTGATACTATGTAGGTCTCCCTCAAGTCAAGTCAACACAGTGAACTCTGGTTCAAAACCTCTCAAATTCTCTAAATTAATAGCACTACTCAGAGAAACTTGTAAATCACATTATCTGCCATTCTCTGTTCTCCTTGCTAGGATTGTCCCTTTTTTGTTATTTGTTTCCTTTATTTGATCTGTTTACATACCTTCCCGTCCTTTTTTGTTTTGACTTTTTTCTTTTGTACACAGGGGTCAGCATGGGCACTCTGACTGGTCTGGGGCTACGTGGCTCTGTTCTGTGTGATGCCTTTCTATCATAGCCAGAATGAACTTTTCAACTATTTGTAGTACAGTAGCTCTTCTGTAGGACTGGGCCAGACAGTCTGGCCTTTGCTTCCCACATGCATCAGTGAGCCTTGAGCGTACCAACTATATCATTGTTCACTAGTTGTTCTTCCTTTAACAAGGCCAACCTGTCCCTGGCCATCAGAGCAGCAAAGCATGTACAACATGGCCACTCCCCTTGTCATGTTTCCAGGGCATTTCCACCTGCCTGTGACTGTGAGGCGCCCTTTGCAGATGCGTTGAATCACTTCTTCGCATGCTTTAAAGTATGGAAGACCACCCACTGTTGTTCCAGTGTGGTCCAAAGCCACAATGATCATCCTTGTTGTCAGTGTCCTGCCTCAATGACTACCATCCCATTGCACTTACAGTGATCATCATCAAGTGCTTTCAGAGGCTCATCATGAGGTACATAAAATCACACTGGACCCCTGTGTGTATCATCCCAACACCTCAATAGATTATGCCATCACCACCACCTGGACAAAAAGACCACTTTATGGAAAAATGTTGTTCATAGATTTTAGTTCAGCATTCAGTGGCATCACTCCTCACCATATGATTGAAACGATGCACATTTCCTTTTGCAACTGGATCTTGGACAGGGGTCCCCCAGGGCTGTGTGCTCAACCCTCTGCTGACCCTGACTGTGCACCAATGCATTGTTCAGATCATGATGGGTTTGATTAGTGGAAACAATGAGGTGGTGTACAGAAAGGTCTGCAACGGCTAACGGACTGTTGCAGAGCCAACCACCGTTCTCTGAATTTGGACAAAACAAAAGAGATATTTGTTGATTTCAGGAGAGCATGGCGTGATCACTCTCAGCTGAACATCAACAGCTCCTCAGTGGAGACTGTCCAGAGCACAAAGTTCCTTGGTGTTCACTTTCCTTAAACCTCACATGGATCCTGAACACCAGCTTCAATGCTAAGAAAGCCAAGCAGCGGCTCTACTTCCTGCTTAGATTAAGGAGACCCCCCACCCAATTCTCACTACGTTCTACAGAGTATCAAGACTGTTCTATGTAGCTGCACCCTGGTGTGGCATGGGAACTGTGCCATATGAGACCACAAGACTTTACGGAGAATCCTAAGAGCAGGGGGAAAGAGCATTGGGGTCTCTCTCCCCTCTGTCCCCAAAATGTAAACCACATGCTGCATCCACAAAAACACCAGCATTGTGGAAGACCCCAGACCACACCCTCTTTTCCCTTCCTCTGGCAGAGGGTTTTGCAGCATCCAGGCCTTCACTACCAGGGTGGGGAACAGTTTCTTCCCTCAGGCCATCAGACTCCTAAATCAGAACTGAATAAAACAAACTGTACTCTACACACACACACACTCTGAACTGAACTGTTCTCTGCAACAAACTTCATATAAACACTAAACTGTTTTGCATAAACAAAGAAAATGTGCTTCCCAACTGCCACAACCATGCATTTATTAAATCTTTTTTTGCATTTAACAACTCTGCTGCAAGAATACAGTATCTGTCCTAATACTGTATTCATTCACACTAGTTATGTTTCTGTTGGCTGCACTGTATGTTGTCTTGTAAATTATTGTACTGTTGGTCTTGTGTTTTTACACTCTCTCTTGCAGTCTTGTCTTGTGTAGCCTTGCGGTGTTTGTTTTTGTTCATTGTGCTACACCACTGTCCCGGAGGAATGCTGTTTCATTTCATTGTGTACTGTGTATATTATTGGAATGACAGTAAACATCAGCTTGACTTACTTGACTTTTGATAGGTACTAACCACTGCATACCAGGAACACCTCACAAGACCTGCCAGTTTGGAGTATGCTCAGTATTTTATTTGCTGTATTTAATAATCAGACAGCTCTGAAAATCTGACCTGCAATAAATAACATTAACTGTGCAAGTCCAGCTGCATTTTGCTCTTTCTTCCTTTGCTTAAGTGGCATTTTTAATTGCTGTCAGAAAGTGGCAAAGGCACAAGGCTACAGCTGGAAAAGCCTTGATGAAATAATACTTCAGCTGGCTGACTTTCTCCCGCAGCTCAGTCACATGTCAGACCATTTATTTAACAAAAGCAGGCGCCCACTTCTTTTCTTTCTTTCTTTTTTTTTTTTACTCTGTGACTCCTTTAGAGGGTTTCCATTAGCTAAGTCCATTTTCAGGATGAAGTGTTTTATCACATTACAGAGTCCAAGTGGGGTTGGCCTTGAAATCGCATCTGAGTCCACCACAACAATGTATTTTCCAGAATAATGCTACATGGGCAATTGTGACACTGCCATGAGTGTCTAAAAGGGGGATGTTTTAAGTTTGTCCAGACCAAGGCTTTTTTTTTGCCCAACACTTATTGGGACCCATTTTTACCAGCATGAAGTAAGAGATGGTAAATGGAAAACAGCTGTCAACCAAAGCAGCACATTTTCTAACCTTTCATAGAGACTGCTGCAAGAGGTCTGATGGTTAGCTACCACTTAGAATTGCATAAAAAATTCTTGCAATGCATTCATGTTTCAGGAACTGCGCTTATAAAAAAGCTTTCATCGACATAATAATAATGTTGAAGTGACATTTGTAATTTGCTACCAAGAAGCTGAAGGACACGTGAGGATGGATAACTTGGCACATGTCAAAAATGGCTTGATGCATTCCAAGAGTACATAGGATTTAATTACAGGCTTTTTAGCACCACAGAATGGGGATTACATGACTACAAATGTTGGGGCTCTGTTATAAAGTTTAATGCTTACTTTGTTTTTTCAATATAAATGAACTAAGCACGTGTATAATTACAAAGGAGCACTGTTTGTTAGGGGCAATATTACATTCTTGGAAATTCTGGGTTTACTAGATGTCCAGTGAGCCACCCGACGGGCAATGTAATTGATAGGTTGTGATATATGTTAGAACTCTTTAGTGGGCATTCGTTGAGCTGGCACTACTGGTCATGTAAAAACATCCTGTGCCAAAACTGAACCTGCTTGCATTGATTTGTCCAGTCAGCCTTTGTTCTTGGAACATGGTTTCTATGTTTATACCTAATGGCCAAGTACAAGTACTGTTTCATTCGGGGGAACAGCTTGGCCTGTGGGCACTTACTACAAGCTCTTTTTCTTTGAAGGCTTTGGACTTCTGTTCTTTTAACTGTTCTTCCAGTGCAGCAATCTGTGGAACAAAGAAAAAGGAAATAAACATAATGAACAGATGAAAATAACGAGTTGCTATGACATGTTGGCGCACATGTGCTATCTGATGAGCAAAAGCTGCGTCATGGATAGCTGAACCATGGCGCACGCCTTCATTCAGACACCAAATTCAGGCCAACCTTCGCTTCTTTTTCTTGGTCCTTCTTCTCCAGGAAAGCAATGATGTCAGTTGTGTCCTTCACGGCCCTGTACTGCTGATTGGTGAGCTCCTCGTTCTCCCGGGCCAGCCTGCGAGCAGCTTCACGATATTCCACCCGTGAATTTTCTGTCACCTCCAGTCTGGCTTCCCACAGGGCTGCATTGGCTTTAGCCCTCTCCACTTCCGACTCCTTATCCAGTTTCGACTCATGTTTGCCTTCTCTCTGTCCCTTTCTAGATAAAGAAGATGGATATAGTGACTGCTGGTCATGATACAGTACACATAGAGAAGTTTACTTGCTTCCAGGGTAACTTAATTTTAGTTTCTTTGGTTACTGTTTAGAGACAACATGCTAAATAAACCATTCCCTGAGGGAAAAAAACGTTTTTAAACAAACAGGTTTTTGCTTACCCTTTTCCCTTCTCCCCCTTCTTTCCCTTTTTCTTCGGCATCCTTCTGAGTTGTAATATTAACAGAAAAGAGCGTGGACCAACTCTTCTTTCACAGGCTCTCAGACATCTTTGTTTACTAAAATGTTACCAAGGCGACGGTGAGAGCTGGCGCTGCAGTCAGTGGCTCTTTTTTCGCGCCTTCACTTTTCTGAGTGGTGAAGAGTGTCCTGTGCTCACGTTCATCTAACAAATTTAATTTAATTCAAATGTTATTGGAATTCAATGTAATTCAGCTAGCGTAAAACTTGATGATAAAGTTTTTAAGCTTTCAATCCAGTAATCAGTGTTATTAATCAGAATTTAAGTTTTTCTATTATATTTATCGACTGATATTTAATGGATTGTATCGTATTTTGATTGGCATGTCAGCTTGCGATGCGAGTATTAGCTCGTCGCCTTTAGAATGTCGAAAGCTTAACATATTAATGTTAACGTCAGATGGTTAACTTGTCCGAGGTAACATTGATATCAGCAGCTGTGTACTCGTACATAGTATGATGAGAGGTTTCTCCGTGGATCACGGTGCATCATATAGCTACATTCAACTGAGTGCAAGATAGTAGACAATAGACAAACAATAAATAGAGACTAATGTGGACACTACGTAAACCTTCCAGAATTACTAGTGTTGCACCTGTAGTATGGTTATTGCACAGAATGGTGGTAGCAGCATTGAGCAAAGTGACAGAAACTACACAATAAATAGACAATATAGCAGTGTGACAGTAGTGTGAATAGGATGTGAATCTGAGACTGCTGTAAGTAGACAATAAAGAGGTGTGAGATAAAAGTGGGAAGTGTATATAAACTTGCAGGATGGACAATATTGCACCATACATGTAACATATTGCGTCTAACATATTAGCTTGTGCATACAGCATTAGACTGGAGAACTATAAAGCACTTTGGTTTCAAATGTTGTACTTTTATAATGTCAAAAGCTCTTTACTGTATCATAAAAAATCATAAAATGAGTCATCATTGTATTGTTTTGAACAGTATAATTAATTTAATGAACTTTACACCACGAATATATTCTTATCTTTTGTGTTCTTTGTCCATGTGGCAGTCGCTCAGCCCCGGATCTTTAAAGGCCGAAGATGGTTGAGGGTTAATTCGAGAAGGAGCCTGGCTACATTTACCACTGTTGCCCTGAGAGGAACTCAGCTCGGGTGATTGACGGATTCAGACATCATGCCAAATGTAACTATAACTAAAGATTACATAAGCTGCGGACTAGCCGCAGAAGTTAAACACAATTGCAGTTGACTTAGCATTCTCAGAAAGCCAAGCCCTCTGAAAAACAATGTAAACTTAGCGCAGAACATCATTTTGGATCCATGCAGCAGCACCACCCTGGCATTGCATGCCTGCACCCAGGCCAGTTGCCGGCCTCCAAACTACTCATTTTTGTATGAGTGCTCATTTCTGATGTAACTGGAAGGTGTCCACAGAACATTCCACAAGCAGAAAAGCCAAAGGACCATATGGCATAACTTCAGGGTGGAGCTACTGTAAACTTATAGGGGAACTGCAGCTCTAGCGCCATGTGTGCTGTTAAGCAACTAAATTTAAAGGTAATTGCTAAGACAGAGAATGCATCCCTTCCCCCCAGTCCCCTTCTCCCTATAGAAATAACCGTGAACATTTTCAAGCTGTCATTATCACCGAAATTGTAATTACAAGGTTTTACTCTCTTCAATGGGAGTTGTTGGGCAGGACACCCACAAACATGGCATTCCTGCGGCTCACTATGTAGCGTATTTATAATGGGTTTCCAGATCTGGAAGGATCAGCTTACAAAGCAAGGAGGACACCTCATGATGGAAGGCTCTTGTGTAATTCAAATCAGTAATGTGTCACAATGCATAATGTTGCAGCATTGCTTCGTTGCAGGTTTTTTTGAACAAGCACGTTTCACAAGGTCAAAGAGGATAGCTAGTAAGTTTAATTACACTGAAGCCAGAGGCCTTCAAACAAACCATGACAGCCATGTAAGCTCAAAGTGCCACAACTATCTGTAGTTTAAAAATACACTATGTGTTTGAGTTGTTTTTATTTTTTTAAAGACTAGAGTGGAGCGTAATATCCACAATGTGCAATTTGTAGAGGATAAAAAGTCTTTAATGTCTCTAATGCTTTTAATTAAGTGATTTTCTAACCTCAGTGGCAAATGCTGAAATAGCTCATGCATTTTGAAAACACTGAATCATGACAAATTCATTGTCCAATCACTGGTTTTGCAGAATTTTTTGCACGTTGGGTCTCTTTTTATGACTGGGCGAACATTATTTTGTTTCTCATTGTTGGCTTTTTTATATGGTGAAGTAGTATTCCATTGTTTTTAGAGTGCTTATTTTCACTGTAATGTGGATTACAGGATGCTGATCATCATGGTTGGGCAACAAATTCTTCCAAATTGTCATTGTTCCTCTGCGGCAAAACGTTTGTCAGTCCAGAATGCTTAAGTGGGATTTAAACTTGTCAGGCTTTAACTCCATCGTCCCAGCTCGTTTTTCATCACATCAGTGAGATGATGTACTGTAATTTCTTTGCTTCATGCTGTAAACACAATTTATGATGTATTGTGAGCATCCATAGATGTACAGAATCCTTTGTCAGTAATTGTCTGCAGTTATGCGTACACATAATTATGTGTATGCTTCATCTTAAGTCCCTGTCAGAAAAACAAGGCAAGTGGCTACAACCACTTCTAAAACTCTGGCTTGTCACCGTCTATGACTCTTCAGAATGGCAAGAAAAAGGTAGCTCTGAATTTCTCTTCCACTATTGCTACTGTTGTTTGTGTTTACTCTTAGGGCCAGTGTTCATGTCCACCACAACCCCCCCCCGCCCACACTACTCACCAATACACCCTGCCTACTTTCACAGCTACTCGACCTATAGCAAGAAGTGCCACCTACTATTTCAGTTTTTACTAGTGATTAGTTAGACATTTGTTTTGAGATATTTAAACTAAAGTAAAAATTTGTACTCAACTTATCATCGGCAATGTGAGAAACCATTTTAATTTTTTGAAATAGCTAGCTAGCTGTCTCAGCAAACAGACCCGGATGAGTGGCATTAAATAAAACTTGCATAAAACTTGCATAAAAGTTTAAGAATGTTTTCCTTTTCCTGGAAAGCTGTATTTTTGGACGTAAGAGATTTAGTTCTGATAGTGATGATGTGTTGGCATCTGCATACCTCAGTCAAATGTGTACTAAAGTTTAATATAAAAGTCACTCATGGTGTATGGTAGGCTAATAACACACTGGTCCTTTTATTGTACAAACCAAAAAACCAAAGAGACTACAAACCAAAGAAGAAATTACTGACATTGGCTGCAATTCCTTTAGAACTGGCGGGGGGGAAAAAACAGCACAGTTGTAAACAATAAAACCCAAAACACATGCTGACTTGAAGGTTATATATTTCATTTCATTTTGTTTTTATTTTTAAAAATAGCTTTTATTTTAATAATTTACTTCAAAGCAATAAAGACATTAGGGTTGCATGCACAGAATGGTAGATTCTAACAGTTAACCTTGTTATTCATATCTAATACCCAAAAATCTCCTAATACATACATGGAACTTCTTAAAATGGGTGGTTATCATTCCAGGGAAGGTGTGGCTATTTGTGGCCCATGCTTAATGCAACCATGTCCATATAGCACATCTCTCTGCTAAATGTTTTAATAACACACAGTGTATTGATGTAATACTGTGGCCACCATCGCAAAACTCGGTAGCTACCCTGCCACCCTGTTCCTGCCTATGTCTCTCTCAAAAATACGCATTACATGCAAATTCCTTAATTGTTTATGCTTTCTCTACACATTAGGGAGCTCTAAAATGTCATTTTGACAAGTAAGAATTAGAATTAGATATCGTAGATTGTATTTTTTGTCTCAATAGCTGTAAAGACTAGTCTTGACCTTCATTATAGATAGCTGAAATGAAATTATTGCCCACTAGTCAAAACATACATTTAAGTTACAAATATCTTACAAATTCAGAGATAAAATGTGGTTATTAGTTTATTTTTGAATACCAATTATATTATTCTCATTCATCAAAACTCTAGATCTACAATTATAATTCAGAAACCTGAAACTGTTTCTTTTCAATGTATATTACACTGAATCGAAGGAAATTAGATTCAGTGTTATACCACTTAGAATTTAATTAAGGATATGTTGACCTAATGTTTTCACCAGTCACAGTGTCCATATGTGGAATTACACAGGCTTTGTTACAGGGTTAAATAAAGTTTGTTACGAGAAAAAAGTTAATTATAGATAAGAGAGAATGAGATTCCACATAAACGAGTGGTGGCTAACATATAACCAGTCAAAATGGTTTTACAGATATGAAGACTTTTACTAGTATGAGTTGCATTTTAGTGCATAACCAGGCTCGACTAGAGTACAGATAGTTCTGGGTTTAAATTGCCCTGGCAAATCACACTGTCCAGTGGAAAAAAATGCTTTTAGTTTTACTCTGGATCTGTGGGGTTCTACTAGCTATGTAGCCTCAGTGCAAAACACCAAACATTTGATCTGATTGACTATGTTTAGGGTAGGGGGGGGGATATGTGAAATTTGAATATTTTAGTGAACAATTCCTTTAAATTACCTCATAGACAGGGCACAGCAATTTTACCATGGCACGGGCAGGAGTGTCCTCTTAAATTGTCAGAAGTCAGTAAGAGGTCCAGCACATGCATGCTTGGCAAGGGAGAAAAGACCATAATGGGGTACCACAGGATTTGAAAAAAGCAGTGAAAGAGGGAAAAAAGTGTAATATTTTTAGGCCCAAATTACAACGTTGGAACAGTTGCTCTGCTCAGCCGAGTGGCCCGGGACTGGAATGGCATGATGGGAGCGCAAACCGTGCCAAACTCCACCCTTACTCCACCCCTTTCTCAATCCCTCCATGTCTCCCTCCCTCTTCTGCCCTCTCCATGGCCCTCCTTCCCGCCCTCCATAATAAAGCTCCATCCTGGTATCCTCCGCAACCCATTCCATCTCTTCCCTCTTCTCAGTCCGTTCACTCATGGGGCAGTAGCGGTTCGTGGGAGCCATTCTGAAGCCGCATTATGTGGCGAACCACAATCATTTGTTTCGAGAAAAGAAAAGAACATGCAAGTCGCGGTGACCCACCTAAGCACCACAGAGTCCCACGAAACAATTCATTTAGCTGTTGTATGTTGGGGGGATTTCACGTTAAGAGGGTGGAGAAAACCCCATTCTAAACTGCACAGTTCAGTTGAGGTCTGCTTGCCTCAGAGCAAATAAAGAGTCAGCAGTGAGAATTGTAGAGATGGATAAAAACAGTGTGTTTCCTGACAAACACCTACTCAAATAGGAGAGCGCAACCGCTCATAGTTTTCATGCTTTCTCTTTAAGTAACCCTGAAGATATTTCTCCTCCAGCTGAAAGTCCTGTGGTTGTTTCTGTCAGAAATGAGTGGGAGGTAGATGAATTTTCACATGCTTTTTGCTGCCTATGCTGGTTCCAAGCCGGCATGCACTGTGCCTTTGACTTTGTATAAAGCATTTTTGCTTATTTACTTGTAAAAAAAAAAAGTGCAGTTTTTAACACAGGTCTTTTAGACTACTGGCAGTAGCATCGACACAGACACAATTTCACGGTCTGCAAGATGTCAGTTGGCAAATGAGAAAACAACACATTTAACCCCCATGTCCCGCAATTACTGCCATGTCTGTGTCCAGTCGTTTTCACTTAAGCACTTCAGTACTCAAGTTTTAATGATTATAGTGCAATTTTATACCCTCGCCACAATTCACAACCTCAACACAAGTGCCACAATAAATTAGATAATGTCTATGTTTCTTTGCCCTCTTTTTAAACAAAAGAGAAAGGAAAAAGCCCACATTTAGACGTTATGAGATGAATAGTAAACTCAAATTAGCAATGGGTCAATTAGCTGTCGCTGTGCGTGTAATGTAACATGATACCCTGGGCGAGAAACAATTTATAATTCTTTAGGAGCTGATTCATGGTATCTCATTTGAGGGGTGATTCAAATGAATAGGACGTTTGCATCTGGAGGTTAGAATGGTTGTCAGGAAAGAAAACAGTGGTTAAGTAACAAAGTAGCAAGTAAGTCTGTAAGTTTTAATTAAGTACACCCATAAAGTGTATTTTAAGAGCAATACTCCAACCTGTTTTGAAGTCTTAATATATACTCCTTTTTCTTTTTTGGGAGTCTTTCTAGTTGCTGTAAAGCCACTTCAGATGAGGGTGCTGAGGATTGGTGGGGCCGTTGCCTGTTGGAGCCTCTTGCCAATAATTGAGGAGAAAGAAACTATGCTGTTTAGCAGGTATTCCAGGCCCATTCTTTGGTTAGGGAGGGGAAGATGGTGGGGGGGTGGTGGTGGGGGTGGGGTGGCTCCTGGAGGACCTGAGATGGAGAGGCTCAGGATTGGTGGATGGCCTTGCTTGGCGTGGCCCCCTGCCAAGCCCTTATGCCTTTATATACTGTTAACAGATGACCATCCAGTCCTGAGTGTGTCTGTCTCTTCACCCTCTCTCACTCTCATCTCTTTTTCTATCTGCTGCTGCTCATGTCCTCTTCTCTTGCCTCTCATCTCTTTTGCTGAACTTCATCTTCACCTGCACACTCCTCAGCCTTCTTCTCCCTCAAAAGAAAGCAAGAATCATCCAACACTCTTTCCTTCATTCAGAAAAAGCAGCTACTTTTAAAGAAACTCCAGTCACCGGCTGCAGGCTGCGCAGATTCATCAAACCATGCCACAGCAGATGTTGCTCCTTTCAGTGGTGTCCGTGTGGCTTTTGGCTGGGTTCTTTCTAGCAGAGGCTACGTACTACAGCCACCATGTGTACAACCTCCGCCACCGCATGTACGGCAACCGTGCCAGCAACATGGACAACCAGCTGCCTCCGGAGGTACCCACAAAGCCGCCTGTCCAAGCTGAGCCTCCTCGTCCGCTCAATTTCAGCCGCACCTTCTATGGGATCATGTTCGATGCCGGCAGCACCGGCACCCGAATCCACATCTACAAGTTCATTCAGAAGGACCCAGGTAAGTTCTTTCTCTGTTCTTGTGTTCTTCTTTGTGCCTTCTATTCGTATGTCCTTTACTGACCATAACTGTTTGCAGATTGTTCTAAGCAAATGTACAGAAAAGTATTTTTGTCAGTCTTTTAGCCATAGATATGAACATTTCTTGTTCCAGTTGCTTCGATATTCCAATCCGAAATAACATCCATACTCAGCATTCTCAGGACACAGCATGAACTCAGAATGATCTTGTGGAGTCCCGCCTTGTACACTCAGCTGACTCCTCTCTCTCTCTCTCTCTCTCTCTCTCACTCATTCTGTCTCTCCCTCTCTCCCTCAATGAGTAGACCAAGTGCTGTCCTCTTGCAGTGTTTGGCTTTACTGCAGTCTTATTCGCTCTTTGGTGCTAAGACAAATAGAAACTTCTGAGTGGAGAGAGAGAAAGAGACATCCAGGGAAAGGAAGCAAGAAATATTCAGAGACCAAAACAGTTTGACCAAACAGCGTCTTTAAATGGAATCATCACATATTAGTGGATTTGGACTAATAGTATACTAATCATTTTCTTGACCTATCTATCACGTGGAGTCACGGCATCAGCCGATGATGTAAACTCTGAGTCTGAAGAAACTGCTAATTTGACTGTCTGGAAAAATTGTGGTGGTCGCCATTTGTGGTCAGTCCATAATGGCCAAACCCAAACATCTAGGCACAGGCACAATAGCCTTGTATAGTCTGAAGAGCATAGATGAGCTGGTTGATATGCACCTTCTTTAGGCAGATGTGTCCACTTATTTCACCGGACATTAATGTGTGTGTGGGGGGGTGTGTTTCCTTCTAACAGCTGGTCTGCCCGTGCTTGACAACGAAATGTACCATGCGGTGAAGCCTGGACTGTCCGCATATGCTGATAAGCCTAAAGAGGTAAGATCATAAGGTTCTCTTCACATTATTAGGGAAAATATTCTTGCTGTATTTTTGTAACAGCTTTGATATTTTCCACAAAATGTACCCAAGGAAACCATGTCATTTTTGGCTGTTTCCCACGACAGATCACCTAATGATAAAATGATCAGCACTTGTGTGCTTGTGGTATGGAATTTGAATTCCAGGCTGTCCAGCAATGCACCGTTTCATTCTGTGACCACACAGTTATTTTCATAGCAGCATGTGTACTTTTCCAATTTGCCGCTGACCACGTAAAAACACAAGCTGATTTGTCGTAAACCAGTATTGCTACTGCTTAGTTCTCTCTGTCCTCAAGTCAAGCTTTGGACATGCAGTCAAAAATTCCAGGCTTTGCCGTGGTCCCATATTTGTAGCTGTTGATATTTACTTGCTTATTATTGGTCATGTTCACAAGCTGATAAACTACCTCTACATATATTCAGCTGGGTTGATGTTGGTCTTGTTCTTCAGGGTGGAGATACCGTCAAGCAGCTTCTGAAGGTGGCCAAAAAAACAGTACCCAAAGAGGAGTGGAGGCAGACCCCTGTGGTACTGAAAGCCACTGCTGGCCTCCGGCTGCTGCCTGAGGAGAAAGCCAGAGCCCTGCTGGATGAGGTGAGGCAAAGCTCACTTTCTCACTCCTTCCCTCTTTCTCCGTCCCCCCGTACCTCAGACAGTTTGGCGGAGAAAACGAATGTTCCGCCAAAAGACAGGGGGATGTTAACCGCGCTGTGTGCAAGACGAAGGAAAGAAATAGAGGAGCTGCTATTGCATTAAAAGCAGCTGTTCTGGGGCAGTCTGGAGTAGAAGGGGCCTGACTGGCTTTTGAATTATTGTATTTTTTTGCCACCACAACAACCACAGATGTGGTTTCAAACTCCCCCAGTTACAGACAACTTTGCCCAAGACTGATTCATTGCACTTCCTGCAGACTCCAGATAAAAGGGACTGGCTTAGCTTAAGGGTTATGTCTTCCCATTACATATCCCAATTTCCAAACATATTGAAAGGCAACATAAACATTTTGGAGTTCTAGTGGTCCAAGACTGAAAATGATGCCTTTACCTGCAGGTCAAGGAAGTGTTTGATGAATCTCCTTTCTATGTACCAAACAACAGTGTCTCTATCATGAACGGCACGAATGAAGGTAAGGCCAACCACTCATATAAGTTTCATCTTTTACTTGTCTTTCTTATTCAAGCAACAGAACTGAGAACAGTTCTCTCAAAACATGGCTACAAATTCCTGAGCATAGCCAATAGTGCAGTTTAAACTTGAACGCTGCCTTGTGAAGCCATTCTTTACCACGAAAACTTTAACGAAGTAACTCTGTCTGGTCAGCCTCCCACATGTGACTCTGTATTATTAAATAATCGGCCACATGCTTCCTCTCATTTGGGCCGACATTTTTTTTTCATTGCAAGCTCAGATGTACAAGTCATTACCTGCTTTTATGAGCTGTGAGTAATAATACATCTCAGACATGTCTGATTACCTGGGCTGGTCCCTGATGGCCTTGAAATCAGGATACTTTTATTATGAAATGACATTCTACAATGACCTTAATGTAGAAACACGCAGTGCATGCACTTCACATCAGTCTGAGCTCTCTGGCAGAGCCTAAAACCACTAATCGCAGATGGCAGAGTGGTGGCAATGACTCAGCACCATATACCAAAGTATGGTGCAGGCTGCCAGCATCAAGAAATCATACCTTGATAATATAGAAGCAGCAGCTATTGTTATCCTGAAATCAGTATTCATAACAAGAGGATTACTCAGAAGTTCTCTCGAGGCATAAATGTTTTCGTTTCAGCATTACTTATGTGCAAATGGGACAACTGCAGACTACTGTGAACATTTAGTCTCATATTAAGCTGAAACTCTGTGACCCAATCAACATTTTAAATATGCTGCAGCTGTCTGATTTGGCTTGCCATACTACCACAATCCATGATATAGTTGTCTTGATTCAAAATCTGATGTATCTCAATCTTACTTATTTCTCTCTCGCCCTCTCAACAGGAGTGCTGGCATGGGTTACAGTGAACTTCTTGACAGGTTAAGTATTGCTCATGTTTGCTCGAGTGGTGTCAGTGATGGCTGGTGTAGAGTCTTGCGGCCCATGACTCAGCCCCGCCATCTGCCTCTGACATCCTCTCTTGGCCCTTCACAAATCTCACTTTAGGGAAAGTTGCCTCAAAACAGATGTGATTTATTGACAAAACGCGTAAACAAAAGGTTTTGTCTCCTCAGTGGCAGACAGAAACCCACATACTACGAGAGCTATACAGAATGATTTCTAGGGTTGTATAAAGGAAGAGTTCATAATAATAATGTTTAAATTGCTTACAAGGAATAAAAGCAAAAAGCCACCAGTTGGCACCATGCAGATGACACCATGCTAAGTAGTGGCTAGTGGCTTCTTTTCATTGTTAGCTGTGTTTGGTCAAACTATTCATGTAATTAAACAATAAAGTAAAGCGATAGACTTTCGAATTCTGCATACATTAGTGCAGTCAGCTTGGAAGTGTTTAAATCTTTACTTTATAGCTGTGCTTTTGTGTTACAGGTCACTTGTATGCTAAAACCAGAAAAACCGTGGGTATTTTGGATCTGGGTGGAGGTTCGACCCAAATCACATTCCTCCCAAAATCAAAGGTTGGTCTATGATCAACAGATTTATTATGGCTGTGGTTGGAAAATATGTTGTTTCTCCTAAACTGAAACTGTTATTTTCTCCCTTTACAGAAAACAGTGTTGACTGCTCCTCCAAACTACATTGCTCGTATTGACATGTTTAATAGCACTTATGAGCTTTACACTCACAGGTACCCTACTGAATGCATTTATACTGTACACATACAACACATGCATCTCATTATCTTTTTTCTCTGATTCACCATTTCAATTTCTTCCTTATATATAGTTATCTTGGAAATGGACTCATAGCAGCCCGACTGGCAACTCTTGGTGCACTTGGTGCAGATGGTAATGACTCTAGTCTTTTTTTTCTTTCTTAGATATCATATGTGCATTTAGAGCTTCTTTCTAAGATTCTCCAATCTTAACCTCCAGGTCTTGACTGGAAGGTTTTCACAAGTTCTTGTTTACCAAAGAAGTTCAGAGAAGATTGGACCTTTGGTGGGATCACTTACAAAGTCAGCGGAATCCCAGATGGTAAGAGCTTAACGTGGAGTGCAATTTCCACAACAAAAATACAAATTAATGTCAAAGCTTAGGTGCTTAGTCATCTAATACAGTGATCATTTAGAAAGACTAAAAGGATTACAAAGTGTTGTTCCAAAGTTGCATAAAATGAGTAACTCATTACACAAGACTGAGTATATCTGACTTGAAGACATTAATCTGATAGCACTTTAGCATGGGCGTTCTCGTGGAACTGTGGAGCCAAACAGCATTGCAGCATCGTGCGTGTTTCGTGTAAATGTCCACCTCTCAGCAGGCGTTTGAACAGTAATAATACTGTAAACATTGTATTTAAGTGAAGGGAAAATTGTTAGTTGAGTCTTCAAATGATATAACACTCCCCTACCACACTCATGTAGCAAAAGGATGCCCTTTTTGCATAGCTAGCATCTTAATCTTGGTGGGGAATGGCCAGCAGAGGGGTGCTTTGCTAAGTGGAATCATGGTCCCAAAGTTTTTCCAGCTGCTAGATCTGACTGTTCAGCCAACTCATTTGAGAATGTGCGAAAGCAGTCTATTTGGAGCTTCATGGGGGAAACCTCTCCCCTTAAGCATTTGTGGTGAACTCTAAAAGGAACAGTCCAACATTTTTCCATCAAAACCTTTTTTTGAGCTTTCAGCAGGAAAAAACTCTTCTAGTAGTTGTGTTGTGAAATGTGTGCAAACCACTCAAAAATGACTCCCACAGGCTTACATGGGGGCATAAAATGAGACTTGCTTTTAGAAACAGAATGCATGTAATAACAGCTTGCTTGCTGCAAGCTCATTTAAATGTTGTGTTTAACGACGTCATTGCTTTCTATAGTCTTTCTTAAGACGTTTAAAAAGATAACTGAAGCTAGCATGTCTAAGTTACTATGCATTTTCTGCATAATAATATCACTGAATGAAATTGTACGTTAGAAGAACACATTTCAGAAAAATTACTAAAATGTTTTTTAAAAATAGGATTTTTGAGGTCAAAAGTTCTTATATTCTGATTTCAAGCTATTGTGAAGTAGAACTCCCTACAAAGACAACATTCCATGTGTCTTTAAGCCTTTGCCTTTTCTTGTTAACATACAGTTATCAATGTCTGCACTGAAAGCACTGCATGGCATAAATTGGAAAAGTGCACCAAATCTCATGAAGTCTTTTACTTACAGGTTATGCAGGATACAAACTGTGCTATTATGAGGTGATGCGAGTGGTCAAGGGAGTCATCCACCAGCCTTTTGAAGTGAAGGGAAACAGCATCTTCTATGCCTTCTCCTACTATTATGACAGAGCTGTGGAATCTGGCCTTATTGGTATGAAGTGCTTTCATCATTTGCACCACAGTGACTCGTTTGCAGGCTCTGAGAATTTCTGAAGAGATTTAGAAAATTCTTTCTCTTTTAGATGGCACCCGAGGCGGTGTTGTGGAGGTCAGAGATTTCAAGAAGCGAGCCAAGGAAGGTAAGACGCCAGACTCTGGACACTTTCCCCTACTCATAAGTCCGTGCAGGTCAAAGTCTTTGCCGCACACACTGTACAAACATAAACTCTCGGTGCTTATTTGCATTTGAGGCTCCCGACAATCGCACAGGCTTCACAAAATGACAGCTCCGCCACCACATAAACACACCCTGTTCCTCTCCCACACAAATACCTGACTCTGTGTGTTCTACTGCCTCTTCATATCCCCAGCTTGCTACCTTGGCACTTTTGGAATATGGCTGAGTTATGCAATTTCTGAGATAACATAATGTCTGCCTGCACAAGGGTTGAGTGAAAATAACAAAAGTATCATGACACTTCAAGAAATGTTCACAATCAGTGGAGCCACACTTAAAATTTCTATGAAAAACTGTATGTATTTTATTTAGTGTTTCACACACTGGTCAGTATTCAAGCATTGGCAATATTACAATACGCTTAGGAAACCATGCTGTGACACAATTTATCACAATTACAATAAATATTGTGATACCACCCAGCTCTAGTTTGCACACACTGACCATTACATATAACAGTGTTCCAAAAACGGAGCCTGACACCCAAGATTGATTCATGGCCTTTGGCTCATTATCCAGACTGTGTCAAGTAAAAATGCCACTGAAGTGCCAAATTTATCATGAGGAGTGAGTTGGTACCTTATGTAAGGCTTTTATTTGTGTAGTGAGAACACTGTCGCATGGTCTCGATGAGCCACTTTTGGCACTAGAGGCATCATTGGCAACAGACCCTTCTCTTTGGCTGCTATACACTTGTTGCCCCATATCTAACAGGAGGCGCTAAGACTGCATGGCACGCCCCGTATGAGAACACTTGACAAGCTGGCACAGCTTGCCCTTTGTGGCTTGACACAGTGTTATAACATGCGCAAGCAATGGCATGAAACAATTTCTTAGTCAGCTAAAGGAAAAAACAATGCGTTGTCTTCAGTTTCACAATGATGTGACAGACTCACAGCAAACGTGACGTTCAGTATATTTTGCAATGATTTCTAAAACCTTGTAATCCAGTTTCCATCATGTTAAAACTGACCAGAGTACAGTTTTCTAAATTGGCAGGCTTTGGCAAGCACTCTAAACCTTACACTTCTTTTTCTTTTGTCAAGTTTGCAATAAGATGACCAAATACCGTCCCATCAGTCCTTTCTTGTGCATGGACATGACATACATCACCTGCCTTCTGAAAGAGGGATTCGGCTTCAAGGACAGCACTGTTCTGCAGGTCAGTTTGTTCACTGTGATAACACTACAACTTTCTTTTGCTGGAAAAGAGCAGATAAAATCAAAGGATGATGCACTGTGTAGTTGTGAGTTTTCAGTAGATTTCTATTTGTGGCAGTAAGATAAGCTAATTTAGAGAACATAATGATAATTACATATAATCTGCCTGTTTGTCTCCCACAGCTTACTAAAAAGGTGAACAATATTGAAACGAGTTGGGCCTTAGGGGCCACTTTTGATCACTTCCACAACCTGAACATTCACTAAGGCCTACAGGCTCATGGGTGCGATCGGGCGGGGAAACACAGGGTCAGAGTGGGGAACCTCACCTACACCCCCCAAAAACTCTTCACCAAGTTTGAACCAGCCCTGCACTGCAGCTTCCAAGCACCATTTTCTCCCCCCTCACTACTATGCAAACACCCGGAGAACTGTCCACAAAGAAATCACTATATTTTTGTAAAGATGGCCAGGCCAACCTGCTATTTCTACTGTATGTTTAACCCATGATTAGTTTATTTTTGTAACTCAACCGTTTACATTTTTTTCCTCCACTTTTCGTCTCACCTGAGGCGCTGCCTGTCTATTTTGGCAGTCTTTGAGTTTGTGATGTGTAGTTAGATTTAATGAAACAAGTCACAACTTTTCAAGGACATCAGCTTGTGCTGTGGTGCGGAATTATGCAGTGTAACATTTGCAATAGGGGGGAAAAATGAATTGAGGTTCCTTAAGGTAGAGCTTTCTGTAAGCTTTACATTATCAGATACTGTATCTGTAGTACTTGATGGTACTGAATTTGCACAGTAAACTTGTACTAACAAATAAATTTACCCCAGTCGTGCAAAATTAGTGTAAACTGTCAGTCAAAATTTCCAAAGCAAAATGAATTGCAGTAGTTCATTTAGTTTTTGTCTTAAGATATTCATGTTTTCAGTACACAGGAATGAAATGAGTGGAAATGGAAATGGAAGAGATGGATATAGGGGCAAATGATCTTGTCACTCTATTTGAATAAGTACATGAATGCTATTGTATGTATTTATGTACGTGTGTATTTAAGTATGTTTGTATGTTGAGAAACTTTGCCGTTTAAATGGGACAGCTTGAGTTAGAACAGGGATGTTACAGATAAGTAAGATTTTGAGAGAGCCAAAGTGTAAAGACATTGCTGACTCAATTTCCTACGAATTATAAACGCATCTTTTATAATTACTCAGGTTCTTAACTTAATTACAGAGTCATTTGGTTATTAGTACACTGTTTGCTTCACATTATTAGTCATGCAGAAAGTAACACCCTCCAGAGAACCTAAACACCTCAATGGGAAAACATTTTTTTAAAGGGGCTTTTTTTCTCATCGCACTTACTATGCTAAGTGCAATTTGTGAATTATTGTATAAATATTTATATATATATACATACATACCTTAATGCATAACAGTGCAAACTCAGTTCATTTATTTGCATCTATCCATGACCAAATCAACATATATTTGAAATTACTGTATTACTGTACATATCACCATTCAAGTGATCCTCAGTTTTTTAAGACAACCAGCTGTATGATTTAAGACATGTCCTTTTGTTGCTCTTTATAATAATTCTATGGGAAATGTACAGCTTGTCATATACCAACAGACAAAAGTACAACAAATACTGTAAATATGCTTTAAACAGTCTTAGTAAACATTATGTATGAAATATGTACATGTATCATGTCAATAAATTTTTCAAAACTCAAATGCTTTGTTGTTTATTTGTGGAATTTTGAGAATATAATCTTGATTCATAGCTCTTTATATGAGCACCATCTGCTACACCATATAGTCATCTAACCACTCTGTAAGAGAATAGTATGTTTACTATGAGGTACCTCAAGGCTCCATATCAAGTCCACTGCCGGTTTTTCTTTCTTCAGTTACTGATCTTAAACACAATATGTAACGTTTTAATATTCATAATGTTTAAAAAAGGTGCATCAGGCTGCAAATGCTTGGATTATTAAAATCACCTTCAATGGGTCAAGGATACTGTTTCTAGGAAATGTTTTTGTGCCACATGCTATGGGCACCATTCAGACTGTCTTCAGAAGAACTGCTTACACAAGAGTTTACTGCAGATGGGGATATCTGTATCCCACACTTATGTATAATTGGTTTGTAATTTAGATGAAGTCACAGGATTTTGAGGTTGTTTACAGTTCGAAAATGAGTTTACAAAGTCCTCTTAGAACTGCAAATCTCTGCACGTCTTGCTGATTTGGTTAAATATACAATGGCAGAAGACAACAAACCAATTTGGATCCGGATGTTCAGCACTAAACTGGCAACACCTTTGGTCCTAGAGCTCTACCTTGCCTGCAAGGAATACCTATAAACATAAGATTATGGGCGTCTTGAACAGTAACAACATCCAGGAGTAACATCCAGTAACATCCAGATGGGGTGGGGGTGGTGGGTAGGATACTTGCCTCTGGACCAAGAGGTCATGGGTTTGAATCCTACCTTCAGCATACCACCACTGGGTCCCTGAGCAAGACCCTTAACCCCA
>JBBPCY010000001.1:34936913-34963306 GCA_037974405.1 Brachyalestes nurse
GAGAGAGAGAGGACAGTTATACTGAGTGATGGGGAGAGGGAGGACCACCCTACCCACCCAGAGAGAGAGAGAAGACAGTTATATTGATTGATGGGGGAGAGGGAGGACCACCCTACCCACCCAGAGAGAGAAGACAGTTGTGCTCTCCTTGACTTTTGGACATGGATGAACTCTTCATCACCAGAGATTAAAGTTGCAAACTCCTGATGACTGGACCATCACTTAGACAGGATCTGCAGACAATTCCAATTCATCATGTGCAGATTTGCAACAAAACAGAATTTCTGTTTAGAAATGCTAACACCAACACATTAGAATGAATATGTTCTGAATATGTTTTTGTCTCCTACTGGACATAATTTCTTTTTTTTCTTTCTTTTCTTTTTCTTTATATCGTCAAGGCCATGTTTTTGTAATAAGCAAGGCTGTGGAGAATAAAACTGTGTTAAATGATGCTTGAAAGTTAGGGTGGAGAGGACTGGAACAGAAGAAAAGAAAAGAAAATGATCGTTGTCACCAGGGCAATGGCAGGAAAATCTGAGATCTGCACTGCAGCTGGCAGGAGAGGATAAAAGGAAGAAGGTGAAATGAGTTCTCATGGTTTATACCTAAAACACAAAATTCACTGAGCAGCTATTCAAAGCGTCCAAGAGATTGAGGTCCAAAATGTCATACACCTGGATTTTCCAATCCATCAAAGCTCTGCGGCCTTTTATTTTCACTCCAAAAACTGTTCATGGCCTGACTGTGTGTCACCTTGTGCGACAGATTCCTTCCTCAGAGTGGACAAAAATATTATAATGCATTAATAATAAATAATCAATAATAATTGTTTAATTATACATGTAATAATAATATACACATATATACAGTACTGTGCAAAAGTCTTAGCCTGCGAAAATAAGAAATTTAAAAACTGCTTAGAGTAGCAAGTTTTTTTTTAACATTAACAACACTAAAAAAAACCAGGAAACCTGTTTTGGTTCAATCAGTCCTTCACTACATTAAATCAGAAGCTGCTGATGGAATTTCACAAGAAAGACACTTTATCAGAAGCTATACTATATATATATATATACACTGTGAGGGGAAAAACAACACACTTAAATGTTTTTCATCACATATTCTACAAAAGTCAGCGGTACACCGGTACACTGCATCCTGTCAAAACAGTGTAAATTTTGACTTATTTAAAGGTTTGGTTGCCATGGATACATGGTTTGTAGACAAGCTTGTCACTTGCAAAATGTGCTAATCAAAAGGGTTTTCAGTCCACAAGACCGAATTCTGATTACGAACTTAGTTATCCTAAAGGGTTACAGCAGTTGTCGACTGCTCAAAGAGTTCCCACAGAAGGAAACCCTAAAACATTTCTGAAATTACTTTTTTATAGTTTGTTGACAACTGTAAATAACTTTGAAAGATACGGTGATACACACTGGTATATTTATATAACGTTAGCAGCATCGGTTCTGTTCCAAATACAGATCCACAGACACGCCCAGGAATTCCCCAGCCCCGTGACTCAGGTCAGGATAAGCCACGATCTCAGGGAAACGCATCAAAATTTGTTACAGGTTCTAGATAAAACTTTTTTTAAGTTCTAGGTTTTAAATCAGTGTTTCTGTGGATATTTTGTCGTGTTGTAGGCTCTTTATCCAGTGATGGATTTGAAGAAAAAGGCGCGAAACCCGAGGTGTTCCCGCTGTCGTAACCATGGATTCCTGGCGGAGTTCCGGGGCCACGCGGGAAAGTGCTTGTTCGCTGCCTGTAGGTGCTGGAAGTGTACACTCATCACGGAGCGCACGAGGATTCTAGCGACCCATCGGAGGATCAGCAGGACCGAACCACCCGTTACCGGCTCCCCAACACCCGCCCCGACCGGCCCCGGCCCCACAACACCCGCCCCTACCGGGACCGGCCCCACAACACCCGCCCCTACCGGGACCGGCCCCAAAACACCCGCCCCGACCGGGACCGGCCCCAAATCACCCGCCCGGAACGGGACCGGCCCCAAAACACCCGCACGGACCAGGACCGGCACCGGCCCTGGAACACCCGCCCGGACAGGGCCCGCCCCCACAACACCCGCCCGTCCCAGGACCGACCCCAGAACACCCGCCTTTACCGGGACCGACACCAGAACACCTGCCTTTACCGGGACAGAGACCAGAACACCTGCTCGGACCGGGACCGGCCCCACAAGACCCGCCCGTCCCGAGGGGCAGGCCAGCCGCGACGGCATCACGGACAGAGGTAAAAAAATTATTTTGAGAGTTCCGTGAGTCATTTGGTACCAGTTCGCAAAAAAAGAAAGAATAAAAATATTTTATCAGAGTCTGGAAGAAACGCTGGTCTTGGTCACGTAAAAATATAGCCCTCAAGCAAGCAAAAATGAGTAAAAAAACAAACGCACGTTTTTTAGTTTAGTATCTAAAATATTGTTTTACATGAAACTTGTCCATGGCGCAAAAAAGGTTGGGGACCGCTGGTGTAAAACACACACACCTCACTTAATACTATGCAAGATTATAAGCACAACAATTCAAATGGCAATTAATTTTGCAATTGGCAATTCAATATTAAATCTGACCATGTAATTTGAAAATACATTTTGCAATTGGCAGTTCAGTGTGTTCAAAGTTCTGATGCAATCCTTAGTTCATTTCAAAATATTTTGAATGAAAAAATAGAATAACAATTCACTGAATTGCATTTGGTATTGTCATTGTTTATTTGCCTTTTTATTCAAATGGCAATAAAACGTGTATCTCTGTTTATCTTTTAGTAACTTACCTGTTAAATATCTGTCCGTTTTTACCTTCTACGGCTCTGACAGCAGTGAATGAACAGGTTGCTAACGTAATCGATTTGAAAATGATTCGGATGTTAGTTCTGTATGACTTTCTCCAGGTCTCTTGCTCTAAATGAACTAATCACTCAGTTCAATTGATTCTGGCGAGGCCATGAACAAGAAAGTGACGTCGTTAGTGAAGGCCCGCCTTGATGAGAGTCTGACAGGTGGGAATTAAGAGATTGGATATTAAATTGACAATTGCAAAATGAATTGCCACTTGAATAAAGGGGCAAAAACCCATGACAATTCGAAATGTATTCAGTGAATAGTTAACCTATTTTTATACAAAATACTCTGAAATGAACTAAGGATTGCATCAGCACTTTGCACACTGGATTGCCAATTGCAAAATGTATTTTCAAATGACATGCTCAGATTGATTATTGAATTTACAATCGCATGCTCTCATTAAATATTGAATCGCCAATGGCAAAATGAACTGGCATTTGAATTTTTGCGCTTATAATCTTCCATAGAGATGCGTCACAGGGCAGCAGTTGCTTTGTGTTCTCTTGACAGTACTAATAAATGTATATTATATTTTACATGGACATTTTGCTGAATTTACATTAATATTAATGTTACAAAATTAGTAAATGGTATTTTTCTTAATAATGTGTGCACGAAAAATATATTTCCGAAATACATGGAAGCCGCAAACATTGAACTGCGACTTTGCGGGGAAACACTGTATGTTGTACTGCCCTACCTTGTGGTCAGTGATGTTTTTGAGATGATCTTTCCAGGTCCAGCCCTCTCTCCTGGGGAGAACGTTACAGCAGAAAAGCCACAGATGAACACTCACTCAGGAGAGATGTTGGCGATGCCGCCGCCCTTCCAGATGTTTCCCTGCCCTCCTGACAGCTATGTGTTTCCAGTTGTCCTGGTGAACCTGCAACCACCTCCTCCAGGAACTGTCAGAGAACCTGCTGGTTTTCCACACCTACCACCCAGTGTGCTGGCATACCCAGTAGAGCCAGGGGCACTGCAGGTACAGCGCTCAACTCAGTAGCAACACATTTGATCAACTGTTGAATTGAAATTAAATTCAGTATCAGCTACAAAAGCTAATTTGGGTGCTAGTGTTTACTACCACTACAGGATCCCAGACATGAATTAACCCAAGTCCTAGACTGTTCTTTTCAACAGGGAATACTCATACGGATGCTGAAAGTTGTCCAGGATTAGGTTTAATCCCCAGTCTTGTTTAAAACTCTTCACTTTTTCTGCCTTTTTCTGGTTTCTGATGGGGGATTTGTGGCAACAGATGGGTTTGTATTGAGATAATTACAGATGGTGTGGATCGTGGGGTTTCAGTTCCAATTCTGGACACACACTGTGCCGCACAATTATGAATATTTCCTGCTCACCATAAGTGTTTCCAGCACACCTGGATCAGCTAATTATCACGATCTTAATGAGCTGGATCAGATGTGATGGGGAAGGAGTGGAGCTGAGAAAGTAGAAATTCTTATACTGCAGAAAGTCCATTAAAAGTGAAATAGGTGTTAATTACAAACGTATTTTTAACAATAAAACCAATCAAGTGAATCATGTGTGTTATTTTAGGATAGACAGAATGAGCCTGAGCCAACACTTTTTAAAAATCCATTTTATATATATATATATGGTTCAGGCTCATTCTGACTATCCTAAAATAACATATTATATATATATATATATATATATATCAAATGGATTTTTAATATGTGTGAGAACTGTGAGAATGATAACTTTTAATGCGAATGTATAACCACATTCATGTGAGCATTCAGGCACGTCTTCATAATTAGTGCTTCGTTCAACCACTCATGCCAGAAACAGCTGCATTTCCCTTGAGGCGTGATCACATGACAACCAATGTCAGTCACATACTAATGAAAAATGCACTCGGTCTGAAGGCTGAAAGCAGTGAAAGATTGATTTTAATGTTGTGTAATGTTAATGGAAATCTATTATTTATGCTTTTACCCATATAACATCTTTTATTGTAATTCCACATGGATACAATTAATGGGGACTGGTATGTTGTGTCAGAACTGGATCTTATATATTTTTTGTAATGATTTCTGTCCGCAGGCTGCTTCTGTGCCCTTCTGCGTATCATACTCTCCGTTACCCTGGCTTCAGGAGGAGTGTGGCCCAAAGCCTGTTCACTGCCCTCTCTCCAACAGGGAGAATGACAACAGGACTGAGGGTTCACCTTCACAGTCCGGACATCACTCAGGTAGGCCTGAAAAGTCGTAGTGTAAAATGTGTATAATGTCCTTAGCCTTCATTATATTGTGAGTTTCATCTTGATAGCAGTGTATTAAAACTGCTGCCTTCTGGTTTCTCTATGCAGGGAGCCAAGAAAGTGACATCATCATCGTGGACGATGATTTCCCAAGCAAGGACGCAGCCTAAACAAAGAGAACATCCACCTACACGTGTCCTTCCAGGACATTTATTTCTGTTTTCAGCTGTTTTCTGTTTTTTTCTTTTCCTTGGAATGTTGTCAATTTCACCTAAAAACAATCAGGACAACGCCAGGGTACATTTAGGCCAGGGGCTAACCAATAAACAATCCATTATAACGTTGAGACATATCATGCACTGAGGAAGTGCAACACATATAGATTATACAAACGTGAATTGTGCACTTGTATAATCTTTATGGCCCAATTTCTTACATCACACAGTGCATTCTTAACTTTTATTATGCCTTAAGGCAGGGGTGTCCAGCTGTCCTGGAGGGTCCGTGTCCAGCGCAGTTTGATGGTTCTCCTGCTCAAACACATTCACTAAACCTGGCAATTAACTGGTGAGGTGAACCAGGTGAAATCACCAAAACGTGCTGGACCACGACCCTCCAGGACTGGAGTTCCACACCCCTGCCTTTAGGCAATTTCAGCCTGACTTTGGACCAAACTACTCTTTTGGTGGTCCTAGTTATTTAATTTCATTTTTCTAGCATTAGTTCAGAATTTGTCTGCGAAGATGAAAAAATGAAGGTGGTCTAACAAACAAACATTATCGAAGTTTGTGCTCCATGCGTTTACGGTTCCAGATCCTTTTCTGTGTTCACGTTCATGTCTTATCTGTTTGTGTTATTCAGCAACATGAGTTTGTATGCACAACGCAAGCTAACTCGTTCAAAGTTAGTTCAGCGGCGTTTATTTGAATGTTACATTTATTCACTCAATAAATTCACTCAAGACTCTGTTTTCCACAAAACTAAACTGGGCCCAACTACTTAGGGAGGTCTAATAAAACAGTTCAACTCTTGTGCTTTACTGTCCCATTATTTGAAACTGCAATGGATTTCATTTTAAAACAACCTTTATGTTTTCACTGAGACTTCACACATGAAGGGATAAAGCTAATCTGACCAGTTTGGATGAAGCAGATCTGGTATTAAGACAAATACACTATTACTATGTGCTGGAGGTCCACCTTGCAGTTTGGCATTTTTCAAAATCTGGTAAAACATACTAGATTCCCAGTGGTGGTGTGGTAATTCATGCTAGGAATTGAAGAGCAAATTTCCAAAACTTACTCAGTCCAAAAACCTTTTTATTTTTGGAAAATCGCATTTTACTTGTTTTACCTATCAGAAAGCAATTCTTACTGGAAATAATTGTTTTAACTGAAATTGTACAGTTACTTGTCAATTTTCAATGGCTGTGCAACTCCTGAGCATTTTAGTCTGGGCAAATTTGTTTAAAATATAGATAATGAAAACAATTTTTAAGTAAATTGATATTCAATGCAGGGCTGTAACGGTACATGTATTGGTACCGAACCGTCACGGTACATGGGTCATGGTTCAGTACATGATGTCGTACGGAGAATACATGGTGTAACAGAGAAGACGCGATTGAAGTAATGCGGAGCCCTACGGCATCACAGAGGGACCAAAAAACGCCAGTAAATCATAAACCTGGGTCGTAGTGTAACACTTACACATACATGAAAATATAAGCAAGAGTGTGTTTACTGGTTAATACACTGCTGTTTATTTAAAATAAACGAAAACAAACCAAGCCTCATTCTTTAGAACTTTTTGTTACTTAACTTCACTGAATGGTGAACCGTACCGAACAGTGATGTCAGAACTATAGTGTGAACCGAACCGTGACCTTTCTGTACCGTCAATGTCAAAAAATTACAAATTCTGTACCGTCAATGTACAAGTTTAATATTTATATTCGACTACATGACACAGCATAGAGTCATCTTAGTTTATGATCTGCCGCCTGGGAGACCTGGATAAGTGCGTGCGAATGGACTGAGTTTTGAAAATTCACCTAATCTTGTACCATGTCTTATGCAAGGACTTATGCAAGTTTTGGTTGGTTATACTATTGCACATAAAGACATAATGTAAAAATATGCCAATAGTAAGGTAACACACCTTAATAAATAACAAAAAATGGAGTGAGTTTTGGAAATTTGCTCCTCAATTGTGAGGTAAAAATAATCAAGCAAACACAAAAACGGTCAACTCTGTCAAACAGATTGGAATTACATAAGACAAATAATACCTGAAAGGCTAGTTTTAATCCAGAATGCCCCTTTGAATCATGAAATTTTATAGCAGTTCTGACATGAATAGGTATGTAAACTCCCCTAAACAGTTTTTCATGAAAACTTGCAGTGCAATCCACTATCTCCATGCTCCAGAGTGATTTGCCATTTCAAACGGTGGCCATGGTAACCGGTCTCAAGGGAACGGTCTAATTTTTCTCCACTCACTTTAACTTAAGTTTAATGAGTCACTCTGATGGCACTTTAAATTACGTAATGAGCAAATTCATGAACTTAAACGTTATGCATGTAATACTTGTACATATATCTGCCCTTTTAATACACCCACCATCGACCCACAGTCTACTGCGTCAACACTTCTTGGCTGCCCTCCACTGACCTGTTTCTCACTCCAGGACTTTTCTGACCAGCTTTTGAGTGGCATAGACAGAGACATGGTAGTGGTTTGGAGTCTTTGAGGAGTTTTGTTTCTGTCAGGAGTCATACTGTGGCTCTGTAGTTGAGCGTTTCGCCTCATTAAACACACCTGATGCAACTCATAAGCTAATTAGCAAGGTCTTCATGGGTTATTATTATTTGTATTTGTATTATTTGGGATATTTCATGCTCTACATGGCTGAGTGGTACATTTTGAAACGTTTACAGTGTTCCTATATTTTATTGAACTATTTTCTAAAAAAAAAAAAAACAACAAAAGTATTTTCTTCAAAGGTGGAGTGCACTTTCACTTTATCAAATGACGCACAGGCTACGATTAGTTCGATTAGAGCATCGTCTGGTTCTGCCCTCCCTACACACAAGGTAAACACAGTCCACACTGGTCTCATTTGTGGTTCCCAACTGGTGGAATGATCTGCCTAAGGTGACCAGAGTAGGAGAATACCTCTTTAGTGTTTGGGGCCTAATGGTGCTGCCCCATGCAATCAGAAGGTTGTGGGTTCAAATCCCAACACTGCTAGTGTAATGACTGAGGTACGCCTGAGGTACGCCTGAGAAAGGTACCATCTCCAAACTCCAGCCCACTGCTTCACGCATGACTTTAAAGCGCCCCTTTACTTAGGCTTAGAAACCTCCTGACGACTCAAATATTCAGAGAGAATCTCCCCTTCTGATCTTCTTGCACTACTCACCAAGTAAAGATTTTAGCACACACTGAGTGTTTCCTCAAATTGTGGGTGATAGTAGCTCAGTGGGTAAGATTCTTGTCTCTGGACCAAGGGGTCATGGGTTTGAATCCTACCTTCAGCATACCACCACTGGGTCCCTGAGCAAGACCCTTAACCCCAAGTTGCTCCAGGGAGACTGTCCCTGTAGTTAGGGAATGGAAGGTGCTTTGGATGAAAGCATCTACTAAATGCTGTTAATGTAAACATTGAATAAACACATCACAAGCATAATAAATTTTATTGTAGTCCTTCATAATTTACACTTTTACAAACTATAGACAAAGTTGCTGTGCCATCCTGTAGAACTGCCTGTGTGCAAACAGTCTTTTACTTGCTGGCATATGCAATAATCTGCTCCTGCGGGCACAAGAGAGAAAACATGTAATTAATCTTTGGTCAGCAGTTTCCTAAGCCGCACTGCACATACAATTCACACAACTGTAAGAAATGGCTCTTTCTTCTTTTGATCCGTGAGGGAAAAGTACACACTCTCCTTATCGCAACCCTGCATTCAGCTGGCATAAATCAGACCTTAGCGTCTAGTATTATATGCGAGATAACCCCATAGCCTCCCAGGAGAATCCTTTGCAACAAGTTATGGTCTCGTTGGTCAAGATCGCTTAGTAAAGGAATGAAGCCGGTTTAGCGGCCTGTAATAAAAGGAGTGTGAAAACACAAGCCAACACCGCTTGTGCGCAGCCTTGCAACTCCACCCACACACTTTCGGTAACAGTAAATTTGGGACTAAACTTAGCTGTAGTAGTAGCTCCTGACCATGTAAATTACAGACATGGTTCAGCATATGAAGGCATGTAATCAGAGGACAAGATGGGGGATGGGGTTAGAGAGAGACAGGAGACGTCAGAGGGAGCAAAAGTCAAAAGAGGGAGCAAAAGTTGGAGAGGGCAAAGGAGGCAGAAAGGGAACTGGAAAGAGATGAGAGGAGAATCAGATGACAGAGGACAAGATGAAAAGAGACAGAATGTCTCTGACAAAAGGCTCTGAACCACAGAAAAGAAGAGCAACAGATTTAGAGGGAAATGGTTCAAATAAATTAGCCCTGGATTTAAGTTTAAAAAGTATTTAAAAGTATTGCTCCTGGTAAAAAAAAACTGATAGTTGCACAAGAAAAAATACCAGCATAGTGGCTATCAGTGTTGGTCTCATCATCAGGGCATTATAAATACAATCCCTGGTGATACCACAGTAATCCCTGGCCCAGAGTTTAAGACATCCTTACTGGTCTCACTGTCTCTGGTAGGGTAGCCAGCACAGGTGTCTGTGGCTGATGTAACAGAACTGGTTGGTCTCATGACATTATGTTAGCGCCAGTCAGGCTTCGCATGACACTTAAGAAGAACTAGCTAGCCTTCAGCCTCCCACTGCTGGTAGCCATGTGTGACGGGAAATCTTAGTTAGTGGGTGGAACTGGATCTAAAAATTCAAAAAAGTATAGCGGTCTTACTTTGAGGGGTGGCAGTGCATTTGTGGCTTGCAGCCCCAAGGTTCTTAGCAGCACCATGGGGGCAGCATTGGTGGAGTAAAGTCTCTTCATGAGGTCGATGGCTGCCATCATGGGCAGATTGTGCCTTTGCCTCTCGGTCTCATATTCCAGCAGATGCTTCATGGCTCCTAAAGATTAAAGGGCAAAGCATTATGGCATAGGCTTTTAAAACTGCTTGCACAGCATCATGAGCAACAGAGGCCAGCATTAGAGCTTCTTTTTTTCTCCTGCAAGTACAAAAGAGTGTCTGTTCATCAGTCTCTGATGCTGCTCATTGCATTTTAGTATATAAATGTCAAGAAACAACGATGAATAGTATGTAATATTCCTGACTGCATGATGTTTTAACCTCAAAAGAACACTGAAATCAACACTAAACTATTTTAAAGAATTTCCGTCTGTGGTGGAAAGTAATGCACCCAGTGTTCTTGGCAGAGACCGGGTTCTGTATGTTTTAAAGCTTAATAGAATACCTCATGGTTTGAGAAATGGAAAAGAACCACGTATTGAGGGTAACATCCTAGGACATTCTGTCCTTCGAGTGTGGCCTTAAGTATGAACGTATTCAGTAAAAGAGGAGCAGAACGTCTGACCACAGCCCAGAGTCATTTAATTTCTTATTACATTAATTCAACATGGCATGGTTACTCTTCATGCAGTTGAAATGAGAGTTCCTAAATATGATCATTTACCTGTACCCCGTGCTCCGAGTCAGACTACATTTTTTGCTGGGACAGAACAAAAATGTTCTGTGTAAGGTTTCTAAAGGAATGGACTGGGAAACACTGCCCACCACACACAGTTCTACCTGTGACACAGTACTGTTTGCTTATGTTTATTAAATGAAAACACTATATTTGAACCTATAAATATGTGACATGGAAATGAAAATGAGGGCACGCAGTCTGACATATCTATCCGGCCTGGATGCTCTTACCAAGGTCTTTTCCATTAAATGCTGCTTGACTTAGCACCTGTGTCAGACAGGCCACATCGCCAAAGCCGAGATTGGCACCTTGGCCTGCTAAAGGGTGTACTCTGTGTGCAGCATCCCTGAAAGAAGAAGAAAAAGAAAAAGCCAAAGTTAAGAATAAACACTCTAAGAAATGTGACAACCTTAACTAGGCCCCCTATCCTCAGCTAAAAAACCCTTCAAAAATATATAAATCATAAATTCAACTCTGAACCGTTGCACTGGAAAACATAGACTAACACTGCAATTAAAAAATTTATATGGTTTAAAAAAAAACATCACCTAGTGGCCACAAAGTCCTCAGATATGCATACCCAATTAGGGCCACTCTGTGGCGGATGTATTCGGAGGCATGGCCCATGCCCAGAGGGAACATGACCCTTGTCTTTGGACCAATGCCTGCCACGCTGGGCGGAAGCTGGCGGGTGGAGGTACCATTGGGCATCAGAATGGACAGGGCAGTGTGGAACAGAGAGCCGGCAGCCTCCACAAGCTCGGACTGGTTCTCGTTACTCCACTGTGGAAAATGAGAAATATAAAACCAGCAGACCCAAGAAAGAAATTAGTAAATCGCCGAACACTGTCATCACAGATAAACGCACAGACAGTACAAGCCCAATCAACAATTAATGGACCTTGTATTTTAAATGATAATCAAATTATTTTGAGTAGTAAAGACTTTTGACAGAGATGCAAAAGTTACATGGGTGCAAGGACTTTAAAGTGACATTAGAATGAAGTGATTGTAATGAATGTACAACTTAAATGAGACATTCTAGGGTGTACTGAGTGAATGCTGAGGAATTCTTTGGGATGATGGGCAACACACGTTCACGAGTGTGAAATCTTTACTAAACATACGCCTAATTAAAATAAGTTGCTGAGCAGCCCACAAATTTCACTGTGTTTGAGCTAAAGAAATAACATTCCATGCAATAATGAACAACACTGGCAAGCCATGGGTTTAATTAGCAAACCAGTCATGAGGGCAAGCATGACTCAAACTGGCAGGCCTCTGACCAACTGGCTTAGTAAAAATAGCCAGCATGGGAACAGGGTAGGATTTTGGACTTCAGTATATAAAACCCTGCGAGGTGTGTATCTCTGTGAGGGCCAGGTCAAAGGCGTTAAGCCCTGATGAAGGGTGGCCAAGCCAGAACTATTGTTAAACATTTTCTGGAAAGGGTCAGTCCGCAACACAGCATGACTTCGGTTTTGGTGTGAGAACAAACAAGAACTTTGTTGAACTACAAAACACACTGCCCATCTAACATTCAAACGTTTGCTTTTCACTGTTACTTTTCAGATTTCATCTGAAACAGACAAACCAGAAAAAGTTTTGTTGACATAATCATCTGCATATATTTTGCATTTTAGCTATATTTTCATTCAAGTGTCTTTGGTATGAAGAGCAAACTTTGCTTTTGCAGTTTTAAATAGTAAATAGTTTTCCTCCAAAGGTGGTTTAAACACCAAGTCTTAAGAGTTGAGAAGTGTTGACATCCTAATGAGCCGCTGACTAAAGGGTTATTTCAGTTATTTCCCAGGTAGCACAATCTCAAACACCATCACAAATTTGTTTAGGTATGTTAAGGTACTGTGAAGTGTTTCAAACTTTTGATAGACAGCGTGTGTGAAGTTTAAAAAATGCAGGAAAAAACAGCTTTATACTGGAGCACAGTTCGTCTGGATATAAGAACTGTTGACTCACAAATGCAGAGTTGATGGCATCCACAAAGCTCTCCTCATCCATCTGCAGAAGCTCTTCTGCGTGTTGGTGACTGGTGGACCAGACCAGAGAGCTCTCTGTGTCTGACAACTAAACACCACACACAAACACACATACTGTATTTAAAAAGATAAAAGACATCAGTACATGCAGTTTCCATGTAGCCACTTATGGCCATGAGCAGAATGATGCATAGCTTACTGGTAACATTGCAATGGGTCCTGTAGGGAGGAATCTCTGCCATGCCACGTTGTTTTCAGTGGGCTGTACATACAAGAAACAAGACAAAATAGGAAAGTAGGGTTAACTGAAAGACTTTAAAATGACCAAAAGCTCTCTGACTACAAGCCAGCAGTCATATACATGTTAAATGACGTGGCATTCCAGTAAGGCTCACATTTCTACTCTCAGTTTACCTCAGATAAATGTAGAACAGCTACTACAGCAGACTGGTCATAATTCCATTTGACAGTGGGGATCCCTGCCTCCCTCCGCACCATGGAGTTGGGTCCATCGGCCCCGATCTAAAAGAGTAGCCAAGTCAAGCACATTGCCACATCACCCTCTCAGAACATTCTTAAATGGGTCACGATGGGAAAACCATACACCCACTACATTCCTCTTACCAGCAACTTGGTCTGCAGGGTCTTTCCACTGGCTAAAGTCACTTCCACCCAGGGGATAGAGTCAGCCACCTGATAAGGCCTGGGCCAGGTGTACTTTACCACTCTTGTTCTGTACTGCACTTCGACTTGATCTGAGTGAAAAGCAGAAGTAGGAAAATTTGGAGGAAGAAAAAGGGAAGAAAAATGTAAATGTAAAACAAACCACTAGGGGAGGGCTACATGACAAAATATATTCAATCACAAAATTTTACTTCAGTAAATCACAACATTTTTTTAAAAATACCAAAAACTGGGCTTCCACTATTGAGTAAAGTAAACACAGTGTGAACAGTGTGAAATTCTTTCTCTGCATTTAACCCATTCACCAAGTGAAGCAGTGGGCTGCCAGGAACAAAAGGTGCATAGGGAGCAGTGTGTGGGGACGATGCCTTGGAAACTGAACCCACAACCTTCTGATGGCAGCGGCAACTCCCTAACCACTAAGCCACCAGCTGCGACTTTGGTAACTGAGTACTTTAACATTTATTTTGATATACATCCATATACATCCTCAAGTAATCATATGCCTACAACGTATAACAGCAAACATTTTCTTAATGTAGCTGAAATTACAAACAAACATTCCTGAACTAGGTTTCCTCTCTTTCAATGAAACAAAAGCTAATTGAGTGCTAATAGTGCCCCTTGTGGATCATCTGTGAAACAAGGCTTTATACTGACCTGCAGACTCCCTGTTTGTTGTTTTATTTGCAAAGCAATTACTAAGCAGATTCACTGGGAATGTTAATTGTAATCAATTATTTTAACCAGATAGTAACAGTACCAGTACAAATGATTTTGTTTAAATGCTTCACACACTCTGCTGCCGTAAATCAAATTAAATGGTGCAGAGTTCTTGTTGCAATGAAACATCCAGTTAATATGTTTTCTTTAAGCACAATATTCTCAGAAAAGCACAGCAAGATAAATTATCACAAGCCTCCAAACCTCCATATATGAAAGTGCTAATTTGACAAAAAAAATCCAGGTAATGTGATGTAATCAATCAGCCATAATCCACATAAATTAATTCATAATAAGCTAAAACTTCAAAACGGTTTGAGATCATGTCATGTTTGAGTGATGCTAGTATTGCATAATCCTGCATTACTTTTGCATGACTTGTTTGGCTACATTAGCCTGAAAAACACTAAACATGTCTTGTCTCATCAACTATATTTACAGTGAAAAGTGCGTAAGTATGATTTTTCACAGCTTTAACAAAACGCTGTTTCCTCTCCATAGAGGTCAGAACAGCAGAATAAGAGAAACCATGGTTTAGATGTCCCCAAGAACTGGCTTGTCTTTCACTGGCGAGGCCGTGTTCTCAGTGACAATCCTCTTAAAAATCATGGCAAGCCACTTTTCACTGATGGTGCCAATTTACAAACAGGTTAGAAAATACATGTCACCTACCAACAGTTAGGCAGAAAAAAATATAATTACGAAACACTTTTCTAAGAAATCACTGGTTGTCTGTAATCCAGCTCATGAAAGGAGCCAGAATTTTGTCTGCATTTGGAGATAATTCCTCCTCAAAGTGGAATATTAGTGTTTGTACACAGAGTGATAAATGTATCCCCATTGTAAAGCAGAGATTTGCAAAAGTGTAGCTCTGCAGCAGCCCCAATGGCAGAAACATAAAACTACAAGAAAACCTAAAAAAGCGAGAGAGAGAAAGACAGAGAGAGAGAGAGAGACAGAGAGAGAGAAAACGAGTAAGATTAGCTTGCACGTGAATCCACACGTGCTGCCACATCCACTGAGTGTAACATGATTTCTGTTTTGATTTTTGTATTTTTTAAGACATGCTTTTAAAAGGAAAATACCACATTTGCAATTTGAGAGCAGCTTGGTTAATTATAATAACAATTTGTTACAGCTAAATGCTGTCAGCACTCTGGTGCCCACAGTTTGTGAGATGCTCCAGTGCAAAAAAGTGTTTTTTCAAATGGGTCAATAGACCACTGCACGTGTCTGCACATGGCACCAGAACTGTGTGGAAATTCTATTTCTCACCAACAGAAATGTGCTGCGTGATTGAAATAGCAGAGCAAACATCAAAAGGAGGCTGGATCTTAAAAAAAGTACAAATAAACACAAGCAACAGGACAGGAAGGAACAGCTTGTGGTGACATCATGTGCCAGGGCGGCTGTAGTGGGTCCACGGTCCAGTCCAGTCCAGGCTCCGCTCCACAGGCCCGGCAGGGGCAGCCCATTAAGCACCATAAGAGGCTCCCAAGAGCAGAAGAAAAACAGCAATAAATGGCAAATACTGCTGTGCTGTTAGTGGAAAACTAAGGTTGCACAGTAGCAAGAGCCGCAATGTACAGCTTTTAAGTTGGAGAAAACCAATGTTTACTTAGTTTGAAAATAATGTTGACAGAACACGAATTTTAATCTCATGGTTCAGTTTTTCACTCTAATCAAAGGCCACAGCTGAACTGTTTACGACGTAAATCTAGGATTCCAAAAAAACACACCAATTACTTGATAATTAATCAAAGATCAAACGGAGTCTGTTACCAGAGAGCGTCTGCAGCTGCTTGGTCAGAGCGGCCACGATGACATCGTTCTCTACGACATACGCCATCTCGTCCTGCAGATTCTCCTTATCAAACGTAATCAGGGCATCCGAGCAAGCATCCCAAACCTAAAGCAAAGGGCCAATTACTGCTGTGGTTCACAACTCTATCCTTAAATGCACTACTCAACTCCTATTTCTGGATTTCCAAGAGAGCACCGAGTATGGCAAACAAGAACACATCAAAGATATTCAACTAAGGCCTAACGTTTGGCCAAAAACACCAACCAAACATCAATCTGGGTTTGGCAAAGGCCAACAACATCCCTCGGGGTTGCATGGTTGACTTGAAAAAGTCTCTCAGGCAAAAAAGTGTTATGAAATACCATTCTTTATGTAGATTTACACTTGAATTTAAAGTTAGTCCAATAATAAATAACAAATGTGAACATTACTGTCAAACTTAATGTTCTGTTCACTGTTTGTCACAGCGCTCGATGGCCAGCTTTTTAGGGTGGACTGCTTTTTGGTGTGTAAAATATCAGATTTGCTTTCACCCCACAGAATGACTGAGCTGTTGACGGAGCTGTTTTCTTAAGACACTGAGTGGCTCGTTACTAAGGTGACGAGAAATTCTGTCCATGGCTAACAGAATGCAAAGGTTTATCTTTTTGGTCATAAAGCACTTGGAAAATGCCCTGAAACCACTAACAGTGGTGGGTTTGCACGTTTTAATACATGGTTGGGTGGAAGAAGTAAAATGTGACCAAACCCAGAATTACAATTTTACACATAGTAAAAACACCGCTGTTGATAAGTGCCGTGTTGATGTATGTTGCTATGTACTTTCAGGCACTGCCAAATTAAAACAACCAGTGCCAAAAATGAGCCTTTTTACATGGCTATTTTTGCTCTAGGGATACTTGAAAAGGTTCAGACCGCTTTGGAAAGAAAAGAGTAGCTGATAACACTACAGGGAACCTCCAAACCTTTAAAATATACTTTTTCGGTACGTGGCATTTCCCAAACCCATTTTGGTACTTTGCCTCTAACCACTTGATCATAATGGAAGAAAGAGAGGAAAACTTGTTAGGTTGACCTCAGTCCACTGCAATTCTTTCCCTTGTTTGAACATAAAACCATACACAAGACAAAAAAGAGACAAGTTACAAGGTACGGAAAAGGTATAGTGGGTGAGGGATGTTTCCATACGGCAACCTCTGATGACATCCTTTCACTTCCCCAGGAACCACAGGATTTCTTTTTGGCCAGAATATGACCACATCTTATGAGGTGGACCCACATTTCTACCACAGTGTAGGAACTAAGGGTCCTTTGCTGCTAACATCTGTAGCTTTTATCTCCAACCTCTACTTTCCCCACAATTCCTCCTAATTAGTAGACAAGGGAACTAGGCTCCTATTTCAATCTGCTACGGAGATTTATGGCAACACATTAAATCAGATTCTAATACATAAATTCTAAACATAGTAGTCACAAACGAAGTTTAACTGTTCACTTTTTGTTCGTGGTTTTTGTTTTTGAAATGGATCTTTTAGGTTCTGAATGTTTAAACTTTGAAGGCACTCATTCCTAGCTGGTTATGAACATTTTGAGCTTCAGAACAATGGAACATAATTTTTTGCCACATTAAAAAAAATTGTAATTTCTAATGGCTAGTATGGTGCTGAGTGATTGGGGAAGAGGTAGTGCGATCCTACCCACCCAGAGAAAGCCAGTGGAGCTCTTGCAAAGACAGAGCCGACACTTAGACAACTGCGCCACTCTGGTGCCCTTTACACTTTTCTAATTACACGTTTTTTGAAAACTGGTATGCCCCTGTTTTTTTTTTTTTTTTTTTTTTTTTTAAAAGTCTTACACCAGAGGTCAGCAGGGCTGGCGTGACTGTAGGATTTCATTCCAGTCCAAGCAGGATCTCTCATTTATAACTGTTTTTAACTTAATTATCTAAAGACAGAGACTAAATTAATACAAATAAGCAGAATCAAGTGAGCTCCTGCTTGATTGGAAAACTGGCAGCCATATTAGCCCTCTGTGGATAAAATTGGTGACCCTCCCGATTTTTATTTCAGGGTGACCATCTTCATGTGTGGGCCAACAGTTCCATATTACTGACTTACTACCTGGCCATGTGCTTTTTCAGAACTGTAAAAGAGAAAAGCAATATCCAGTGCTGACCCAGATACCGTAGCAAAGAAAAGGTTCAAATAAATGTTAGAGATAAACATAATAAAACTTTCCTTGCACTACGTTTAACAAGACTTTTAATAACAATATATTTGGTTATTTGTCCTGAAGATGTCATTGTACACCAACCTGCATTTTCTGATAGGGTTTGCATCTCAGATTGACAATATGATCCCAAGCACCAAGACCTGCGATATAAAAAGAGACAAGATGAGTCACTGTATAAGACAGAATTCATAGGGATTAGCAGATTAACCAGGCTTTGCTGCTACTGACTTTCATTCATACACAGGTGAGGGTTTCAATCATAAAAGAAATTATTTAATGGTGGGCAGACAGGACGGCCAAAATTTAAAAATACTTTATAAATAAGGTCAAAATTATGAACTGGTCTTTGTAGAAAATAAAAGTAAGAAGGGCTATATATTATAAGTCTAATATGAAAAACATCCACATTGGATTAACAAAACATTTCATACATCATCACAAAATACTTTTAAGGGTATTTTTTTTGAAGCCCCACCATATTCTGTATTCTGCACTTCAAGTTTTCAGCTTTATGGCAGGTCCTGCTAAATTTAGTACTTGTTTAGACAAAACTGAACCAGCGAGGTTGCCCACATACTGTAAATTCCCTTAAATTGTCCCAAACAGTTCACGTTAAATGAATATGGTAATGGAAGAAAATGAATAGGGACAATGATCATGCATCCAAATTTTTGGCAATGATCCGTGCATGAAGGAGCCAGTCGGTCATCCGCTGACCTATTTCCTGCTGGATCTTCTATACACAAGCATTGCTGCAAATAGGCTTAATGACAGGGAACGTCCTCTCTAAGAGCTTTGCTATCATTGGACCAGATGTACTTTTCCTCGCCGGGTGCCCATAGATTGGATAATGCCCCTCAATTAACCAGAGTGTTGGTTCTAAATGAAGCCTTATATGGTTTATCATAAACTGAGCCACTCATTTCTTTACACGATGACATGACACATCGGCAGCTGCAGTGCAATCTAGAATGACTCAATCCACTGTGAAACAGTACAGAGTAGCAAAACATCACATCTTACTACTCTAGTAGTCATTTCATTGTTTACAGGCAAGGGAAACATCCTTTTGCCCTTAACTAGACTGATATGATGCAACATGAAATCTTCAATGAAGTCATGAATACAAGGCATCCATGGCAATGTATTAGGTAAGATTATTCAGACATCAGGAGGGAAATATATATAGGGCGTTCTGACATACACTATATGGATAAAAGTATTGGGAGACACTTCCAGTGAAGGGCAATCTTAATGCTTCAGCATACCAAGACATTTTGGACAGTGCCATGTTTACAACTCTGTGGACCCAGTATGGGGAAGATCCTTTTCTATTCCAGCATGACTGTGTCCCAGTACACAAAGCAAGCTCCATAAAGACGTGGTTGGATGAGTTCGGTGTGGAAGAACTTGACTGGCCCGCACAGAACCCTGACCTCAACCCCATCCAACACCTTTGGGATGAACTGGAACAGAGATTGTGAGCCAGGTCTTCTCCTCAAACATCAGTGCCGGACCTTATAAATACTCTACAGAATGAATGGGCACAAATTCCTAAAGAAACACTCCAAAATCTTGTGGAAAACCTTCCAAGAAGAGTGGAAATCTATGTATTTGAATGAAATGTCATTAAAGTTCCTGTTGGTGAAATGGTGAGGCGTACCAATACTTTTGTCCATACAGTGTCACTGGTCCTTAACCTATTATCAGAATCCGAAACTGTTTAAATGTTTGACTAATCTTATCCCACTTTTTGTCCATTTTACTTTTTCCCCTGAAGCCAAGTTTGAACAGACTGGCTTCACGGTCACTGAACATTCATTACGAAATGCAATTTGAGTCTCCTGTTGTTCCATAATGGAAAAAACAAAAATATCAGTCATAAGTATCAATCATAAGTAGATACGTTATATCAGTAAAATCTATGTTTTTAAAACTGTAAGATATAGTAACTACTATAAGTACTAATGCTGCAACATTATATGAGCAGCAATGGGACAAAAGCAATTTTAGTTTTAAGAATTATTATATACAGTACTGTGCAAAAGTTTTATGCACCTGAGAAAATTATCCATAAAAGTTGTTTTTCCCCCAAAACAATAGAAACAAAAAATACAAAGAAAACACACTACTATTATAAAACCACAAACAGCATTAATCCAGTAAATAAGGATTTTATGTATGTCAGTGTAGCCTCTTAAACCTTTTCAGACCTCTCCCCAGGGAGCCCAGTTTTACTTTCTGCTTAACAAACAACAAACATTTTAACTGGTCAGGTACAAGGGCTGGACTGAAAACGAGAGCCTTTAAAAAGTCCTTCAGGAAGCCTGGAGAACTGTTCCTGTAAGAACTGGAGAGCTAGGTCCTGTTAATTGCAAGGTGTGGCCTTCATGGATTGGAATAGTTTGTTCAGAATGTCCCAAAAATGCTTGATCAGATTAATATCCAGGAAATTTGGAAGCCAAGTCAAGTAGTTACCATCAAATGCTTGGTTTGGCTCAATCAATATTTTGTTAAATCAGGTGTCCTGCTAATGGAATTTTGCAAATCCATGCAATGTCTGGATGTACAGAGGAGAAATGTGGAATCAAACCTATGTTGATCTAACCAGTTTAATAAACATTAAGTACTTTTTGGAAAACATAAAATTCTTTATACTGTTTACTGCTTTCTTGTTTGTTTTAATGTATTCTAATATTAACTTGTTTTGGTGGTAGAATGACACTTCTGAGATAAATAGCCTTAAACAATTAGCACAGGTGCCAAGACACAGTACTGTACATGTGGGGTTAAGAATTAAACAAGCTCTTTTTGTTACTGTATCAAGCTAAACTGACGCAGACTGAATGATTGGTCAAAAATAGCCCAGAAAGTTCAGAATTTTATAATGTGGGACATTTGAAATAATCTCAATTCTACCACAGGTTTCGTCCTTATATGCAATGAATAAGAAAACCTTGTTTTGGCTGTTGGGAGTGTACTTCAGCATCAGCTCTCTCAACGTGAACTTCTTAACTTATGCGAGATTAGAAACTTAACAGTGACTTAACAATGTAATCACACCATTCTGTTGCACTGATGATAAATCAGACCTAGGTTGTTTTCCAAAACCTAATGTCAAGCATGCTTTGGCACAACACCAGCAATTAAAGCTTAGCAGCTTTCATAAAAGAATTAACCCAAGTGCGTAATCAAGAATGTAAAATATATTAGTAGTCAGGAATATGTTTCAAACAATTTAATCCTGAATTAGTCCTGAAATATTTAATCCTGAAATAGCCCAGAGGGAAGCTTTAACATACACAATGGTGTATGGACAACAACATGGCAGCCAGTCAAGTTTTGTCCTTTGGTTGTCAAGCTGGTGTCTTGCATTGTATACATGAACAACACACTTGACCAACATAAAGGTTAAAGAGGAATTCAAATCTTTTATTTGCATTTTTAGGCATAAATAAATGTAAGTAAAGATCCTTCTAAATTATTTGAGATGAGATGGTCCACTGCAGAAAAACATGGGAGTTGGAAAACTTATAGATGCAGTAGTGAAAGGAACCAGGGTTACAATGTCAACACATTACATATAAAATGGTGGTAAATCTGTAAATCTGTAAAAAAAAAAAAAGTTTTCCTTGAGTGCCTCTTATGCCTCTTATTCTATGGAGTAAATTCCCATGTAGAGATTAGGCCTAATCCTGCACTAAGCAGTATCATGAATAGAGATTTTCCATTTAAAGAGAAATATAGACCAGGACTGGTCTTAATCCCTGTCTGGGAAACCAGCTCTATATGTACCCTTCTGTCATGAAACATGTTCTACGCCAAAAAGTTTCTATTTGTGGAACCAACCATGTAATGCCTTAGAAGCTTTAGAGGCAACAATTTAAATGCCTGGAAATTTTGATGTCCGGAGTAAATTTCTCTGCAACTTGGCAAACGGCATAAATTTGATGCATTTAAAGTCAGACCACTCTGATAGACTATTTATCAAAGTCTGATGCACCTGTTGCACCATTCCTTGCACTGGTACAGTACAGCTGAGTTAGTGGTGCAACAGGTCAGTCGTACTGCCTACTTGAGCACAATGACAATTAAACTCAATTAAACATGACTGCGCTGAACCGAACCCAAACTCAATATGTATTAGAATCATATTGTTAATGGAATATGATGTTTCGGCAACATAAATGAAGGATTACAAATGCTTTAAAATAAAAGCCAGTGAGGTAACATCTAACGTACCGCTCAAGAACGTTGCTGATCCAGGGCTGATGGAGCTCACCCTTGTGCTATACACTTCAGGCACCTTCTCCATCTGTTTTTTAGGTCCTGCTTCCAGCAGAAGAATCCTTCTGCCTTGCAAATTTGGATCAAAGCCTGCACAGACACACACAAAAAGACACTGGAGAGTCACACGTCATAGTTTATCACTTGGTGGAGGGAGGGAGGCTGCATTTCTGGTGGGATAACATAGTCGGAATGCTTTGCCTCTTGCAGGAAAAGTTGTGATAGCACATGGGGAATTCTAGTTTTTATGAAGATATGCATTTTAATTGTACCTTGGGCACGTTTGCACCCTGAGACCCGGGGAGTGTGTGTTTCACTGAAACCGCAATTGCAGCCTTAACTGGCGAGGGCAGTTATTGGCTGCCTCACTAAATACATCCATCAAACTAAATAAGTGCCTCGGCCTTCATGTGGAGAAGGCTGGGGTCAGAGAAAAGTGAGGGGAGAAATTAACGTTATGGCTGCGAGTCCTGACAGCACTGTACTTAAGCAGATCGTGGGAGATTTTGAACTTGCACGCAGGATGAGCTCTGCGCAGAAAAGGTGGATGTGTTTTGTAGGAAGCAGCAAGAAAAGGGGGGCACTGGGTGGAGAAACTCACCTATAGAGCATGCCATGGCAGTCCCCACCATACCTCCTCCGGATATTATGATGTCGTACACATCGTGCTCGGTTTTGCACGATTCCTCGCCAGGCTCGGAGGACGAGAAGCTTCTAGAAAAGGCTCCTCTGTTTACACTCCTGACTGTCATGTTAATGCATGGACGCCCCGCAGTCACAGCTGCAGTTGCAGCCAAACTAACTCTCCGTAAACTCAACATTACAGCACAAAACCACGCGTGGGAGGTTCTCCGTGTAAACCTAGCTCTTCTAGGACACTCTAGAACGCTTTAAAACCAAGTCGGAGCGGTTCTCTTTCACGCTGTCCTCTTTACTGACTACAGCTATCCTCCCCTGTCTCTCCTCTGGCCATGTTTGTGGCAGCTGCTCCTGCAGACGTAACAGTTCAACACAGTGAACTTCCTGCTCCCAGCTGGGACTTTTAAAAACGAATTATTTCATTTATGCTAACTCCTCACATCAAAGATATTAGCTCATTATTTAGTGTATATCTCATAACCAGGGCTGCACTACACGTCCTATATCACAAGGTTTGAATTTTTGCAGCACAGACAATAAAGTGCAGTTGTAGTCCATATAGCATCATCTACTGCTCTGGAGGGAAATTGCAGAAAAGATGTCCTTCTAAAATGTCATATTAGGAGAGAATTAATCAGTAAGTACGTCTATGTAATAGCAAAGCGCTTGAATTTTTTTAGATTTTTCTCAGTTTTAGAAAGTAATACTAGTTTTCAGATCTATTTTATTACATTTTATAGCCCAATTATCCCAAGACACTGGTGGGTGGGGATTAAGGTGCTGGAGATTATAATGGCAGGCGGGCATCTGGCGACCACCGTTGCAGGGATCTGGAATGTGAAATAAACCTTGGATTATGTCTGCTTGGGATTGATGGTGCTGAATGAATCAGATGACACCGGTGAGGAGACGTTGCTGCATTGCTGCATAGAATTTGAAGCTGCACTTTAACGTAATGCAGGCAAAATCGAGTTCAGCAATTCTCAGCAGACTGGTCTGACTTAACGTAACATTTATGTGCTGGGACATTTATGTGCACATTCATGTCCTGACGGTGAGAGAAACATTAGTTTTCCACCAAAATTATGGCATGTTGTGAAGTCGGCGTTATGGTTACCATGGTAACGTCCACACACCCCTCCGTCATGCAGCAGAAGCTGTTCACTCAAACAAACTACCAGGGCTCTGTTATATTCTATTTTCTTCTCCAGTTTCCTGGAGATGTTATTTCTGTAGTGTATTTGTAAGGTAGGCTAAGCACTATACTCTCTGTGTGTCTGTGAATGTGTGTGTATGTTTGTTTGTGTGGGTATGTGTGTGCATTTATTTATTCCTTTTTTGTGTTTTTTTTTTCAATATTTTGTCTGTGTTTATATTGTTCACTGTGTCTGGTTCTATAGCACCAGCCATCTGCAGTTTTTCAGACATTTTGGAAGTTGGCTACCACTGGCACATGTATTTTACTCAATATGCATTGTCCTTTATAGATAAATAATAAGAAAAATAACGACAGTACATCATATACTATATATTATAAAACAATATACTATCACTGTCATAAAAACCTCAAACCTTAGGCCTGGTGGTTCGAGAATTGCCCCTGCGATTAAAAAGATGTGGTTTTGAATCCCAGGACTGCTAGTGGCACCACTGAGGTACTGCTTCTTGGGCACCCCATTGGTGGCAAACCATTGCTTCACTTGGAGAATGGGTTAATTGGAGAGAGAAAGAAATCACATTGTGTGCTGTGCTGTGGTGTGTTCATGTGTGACTATAAGGGGCCACTTTACTTATATCTTAAAAAACACAGGAGAAGGGAAAAATGTACTGAAGTTAATGTAACATGGTTAAAAAAGACAAAATGTAAAACATTGAGACAAGGTTTTCTCCCAACAGCAATGATGTGGAACACCATGTGCACTATATAACATACTGATTGGACCATGTTTCTCCATAAAAAGCTAATGAAAATGCTGCTATGATCTTGCCCTTTGTATTTCTCCAAAGCATGAACAACTATTTAAAGATATCTACTCCTCTTTGCAGGCATTGCCCCCTTAGAATATTCCATGTCTGAAGAGAGCATCACTCAGGGAGGGATGATGACGCTGTCAGAGAACCTGCGTTCCTTTCTAGAGAACAAGGAGAGGTCCACAATATTTCTAAAGCATCATTTACAGGATCTGAAAGCAGCACACCAGCAGCAGCTCCAACAGACTGAGCTGCAGCATCAGACTGATCTCGAAAGAAGGATACAGCAGAATTTACTGCTCACTGCAAACACAGACTCTGCATGGAAGACCAGTGGATCTCAAGAAAATTCCTGTAGTGATGGGAACAACGTTAAAATCAGAGGAGGTATCTACATGTAAGCGCAAGTTGATTCATTTCGAAACAATATGGCTAAAATGTGTCTTTGAACTGGTTTTAGTATTCATACTTTTATTGCAACAGACACTTTACATTGCAACAAGCTGTAGGTGTCATTGAAAGTGTAAGTTCTGACTGTTGTTGTGTGGGGTAATACCTAAAGGTTTAACAGACCAAAGAGATCCTGCTCTACACCTGACCTGAGCAGAAAGATGAACCAGAGGAAGTCTTTCGACCCTTCACAGTCCTGGGCCCAGCCTCAAGGAAGCCAGAGCCAAGCTGTTCTCCAGGCCAAAGAAACCAGGCAGTCCGTGATTCTGAAGGAGGAACTAGACTGGGCTGAGTGTCAGAAACAGTTTCATGTGACACCTGTTCCTAACCACGTCTTCAACTCTCTTTATGATAATATAGTCCGTGATCAGGAACATATGAGGCAGGAGGGGCGGCAGAAGAGGAAAGAGATGCTCTTATCAATGCAGAGACCATTTACTTTCCACCAACGGGAGCAGAAGACAGACAGAACAAAGCAAGAGACAGCCACTGAGAAACAAAAGGAAAACAGCAAGCATGTTGGAGGGGGGAAAACTATACCTAAAGCAGTAATGGATCCAACCATCTCTCAAAAAATAAGAGGTACTCTTCATATTTTATTGTCAAAGATAATAGGCATCATTTTTGCCATCACATAAATGAGCTGTAAAGCTGTTAGTCTTGCGCATTTATCTGTAGATGACTTCTTGTTTAAAGGAATGGTTCAATGAAAAATCTACATTTTCTCTCTAAATGTTCTCCATCAGCCAAGTTTCTGAAGCTTGCTTCATTAGTTTTGCACCGGAGCTAGGAGACTAATGGCTAAGATACTATATATGATTGTAGATGTTATAATCTCTCTC
>JBBPCY010000001.1:34966849-34985806 GCA_037974405.1 Brachyalestes nurse
AGAGAGAGAGAGAGAGAGAGAGAGAGAGGTAACATACACAATTATATATTGTGTCTACACCTTTACATGTATGTCACCAAAGGCATTACCAGCAATCTTGAATCATACGTTTTCTCTGTACATTTGTCAGTGTGATTGTCTTATTTTGTCTCTACTGGTCTTTGCTGTTCTATTACATTTACAGAGTAATGAAAAAATTGAGTACACCTGATTTTTCACTGAGCTGTCCCTCTAACATAATGGTAAACTGTTCATTTATTTGGGTGAGCCCCTGCCTCGCACCAGTAGACCCTGGGATAGGCCCCGGGTACCCGCGACACTAGTAAGGAATAAGCTGTGACAGAAAATGAATGAATGAATGTTCATTTATTGCAAAGCTTTACCTTCAGAACTTCAATTCATGTCACAGAGGAGGAGCAGAAGAGGAAAATACGCATCCAGGCAAGAGCCCAGGAGACCCTCAGGGCCTCATCAGCACCCATTCAGAGCCAAGCACCCAGAGATGACAACCAGCAAGTCCGCACAGCCCAGAAGACCAAGAGCAGGGTGATGGGCTTCTTGGAACAGGGGCCATCCTTTCGACCAAAGATCAACGATCAGGTCCCAGACTTTGATAAGCTGTACCAGGCCTTCCAGAGAAAGGTGATGGAGACAGCAGAAAAGAGAGTAATTACCTCCTGCAAGCCATTCCAACTGCGCACATCTGCTCTCCAACCACGTCACAGCAGAACCAGCACAGACCAATCGCTGGTTGGTGTAAAACTTAATATTTAAGTTTTTTAAATTCCTATTTGAGGTTTGATGTTAAATAAAATGAAACTCAATTAATTGAATGAATTCAATATTCTTCCTGAAGAAATAAGTATTCTGTATTTTTCCCATCAGAACTCTACAAGCAAGAGCAGTTTAAAGAGAAGCAGTTCATTTGGTGGTATGACATCACTGTCCATGGATACTCTTCCGACTTACACAACGGAAGCGGACAGAAAAAGATCCATGGCTATAAGGTGAGCCGACAGCTGTACACAGAAATGATCCACTTCAGAGCTCTGCTGGGAAATGCTGAAGCAAAACCACAGAAAGTCCAGGCACTGCTCTTCAATAGACATTCACAATATTTTGATAAGTGTTCCAGAGTTTGAGATAGTAATATACTCTACATTACATTAGAGAAGCTGTCTAATGATATTGCATGTCGTGAGTCTGTGTGCAATTCAGATGCAACCTACAGGCTCACTACATCATAAATACTTGTTTTTGTAGTAAATGTGTAGTAAATGTTTGTGGTGTGTGTATGTTCTAAGCATCTTTTGGACTGAATACGTGTGTAACTGAGTTTGTGCTAAGTCAGACGATACTGCAGTGTGTCACAAAGTTCATACTTTCAAGATAGACCCTCCCAGGTGCCCAGCTTCAGGCTTAATTCTTTAGAAGGGCTGTAGTTAAATGGTAAGCTGACCTGTCAGTTTCCTGACTCCTCTTTCTTTTTCTCTTTTTTGAATTTTCACACCCTGCAGGAAGTCTTTGGAGCTGAGGGATGTCAAGGAGCGTGAAAACGCCGAGTGGATGAAACGGCACAGAATAAATTCTCAGGCCATAAGCAGAGCAGTGGCAGCACGGGCCAAGGCCATGGACCCTCATAACAGTCTGAAAGAGGTCTATCAGGAGAAACTCAAGCAGCACAGGCGAGAACTCCTCTTATTGCCAGAAAGGGCGTACATGAGATGTTAGAATGATAGAATGCACCTTATTTATTTATTTTATTTATTTAATTGTTTATTTATATTTATTTTTATTATTTATCTGAAGGCAAGCTGATCAGGAGAGGGCGAAGGATTATAAAAGAGAACTGAGAGAGATGAAAGCTCGAGTCACATCCCGCCCATACCTCTTTGAACAGATCTCACAGGTAAAAGTGCAGCCTCTTTGAAATTTGACATACGTGAACTGTTTTTTAACCACTGAGCACCTGCAACAACATTTTATTTCCACTGATTTTTTTTTACATTTGTGCATAATTCAAAGGTTGAGATGTGAACAAAGTCATTCAGTTTGATGTGAAGGGGGTCTCTCAGTACCCAGGTGGCTCTACGCGTACAAGCCAAGGCTCTCATCTCTTTGAACACGGGAAACATAGAAACCTGAAACTAGAAGCCACATTAACATATTTAAAATTGAACTCACTGGTAAAATCATAAATACATTTTTTGTGGTTCTGGCTATTGCACATGTGCACATCTCTGCTAAAAGGACTGACATTTTTCGAAACATGTGGCTTATGAGCAAGCTGATTGACACTTTTTACTAAAAGGTAAAATGATCCCAGAAAACAGGCATCATTCTGAGCATTATCATTTATTTTTCAACCAGTGACGGGTCTCCTATACCGTCTCTACCTCCACAATGATTTGACTTGTCAATGACTTGAAAATGTATTTCAGCTTAAACCTTTTCAAAACTATCATAAAACAATGTCTCAGACATCATTATTTGTAACCATTTCATGCATTAGCGTTTTGTAGGGGGGGCTTTATTAGATGCTTCAGTTCCTGCCGCCTCTTCTGTGAACAGTTCTGACTCTGGAACAGAGCATTTGTCATCACCTTGTTTGCATCTTAACTGATTCTGCATACATTTAGGAAAAATCTGTCACTCTTCTTAAATCTTTCCCTTCCAGTCCAGTTTCATTTGTTCTTATTCTTTCTTCCAGAAAATTGCCAAGAGCGATGCAGAACGCAGATACAAAAGCACCTTAGAGCAGGCAGGATTGGACGAAAGCTTCGTGAGATCCAAGGGAGAAAGTGACAAAAGTGACAAGACATCCAAGAATGAAGACTCAGACCTTGACAGTGATGGTGATCAGCACAGTTCTGACACTCAGCAACGGTATGTAGACATAAGCTGTACCAGCAGTGTACAATTGGCTGGTAATTTTCTTATTATACTAGTACAAACACATGAAGTCACTTTTAAAAGCTTTTGTTAGCTGACTTATTCTATAAGTGGTATGTTTTCTTTATAGCGTCAACATATGCTGAGTTAACATTAAAGCAGCATGTAAAATACTTATCCTGGTGGAGGGTGGTATAATTTTAGTTCCTCTTTAATGGTCTGTAATATAACATTAAAGTTAGATCAGGCTCCCCCACTGGAAATTCAACAAGCCATATGCTATACGTTCATATTAAAAGTTTTGCTTGGAGACGCTCTCCTGGTGTCCCTAGCTCTGAAGGAATGGAAGCATTTATGTGCATTTACGATGTAGCGATTGAATGGATCGAGGGTATGATAAACAAAACTGCTGCAGGGAAGGAAGCGGAGGAGACAGCGGCCGAAGTGAGGAGGGCGTGGACGAGAGCGTAAAAGCCAAAGAGGAAGAAGTGTGTTGACACTGAGCAGGACAGCTGGGATGAGAATCCGGTGTGTTTTTAATGTGGAGAGGAGCGTACTGCGGTCAGGCCCAAAAACACTGACGAGTTTCAAACCGCTGGAATCAGTAGAGTGTTTCAGTCTTATTGAATGGTAAGCCCTCTACAGCTTGGAGATGCACTGCCCATAAAAGTTTGAGGAATTGTTGCCTTCTTTTGATATTTTAATTTTTTCGTACTTTTCGATTAAGAAAAAAAAACACTTAATTTCAGATGTGTTGTCTAGCTTTTATCAGTCCAATAATTATCTGTATCTTTAGCATATGAGCCAATTTCATTGCATTTCTCTATACTGAATCATACTTACAATGGCCAACTGCCCATGTTTCTTATTATTAGTGTGTTCTGAGTTTGCAAAAGAAGCTGAGAAGTTAGTAGTGAGTGGTCCTTAGACAAAACAGACTAGCGCTCATACTAATACTAATATTAGTATTAGCTGGTGGCCTGCTGGATGGGATCGGAAGGTTATGGGTTTGAATCCCAGGCTCTGTGTTGCTGGCCACTGCTTCACGCGGGTGAATGGGTTAATTTTGAAGTTTCACATTGTATGCTGTGCTGTGGTGTGTTCACGTTAACACTTTATTACACAAGAAGAGTAAGTTTTGCCAAATGAATGATTTGACAATTGCCTTTCCAAACTACTGTTAAAAGCACATCTTGAAAACTCGGAAAAGGTTTGCGTGCTGATATTAGAACGAGTACAAATTGTGTGAGCTTTTGCATTATTTCCAAAGTAGCACTGTTGCAAATATTTACTCGTTTTTCTCTAAATAACGCAGTTAGTCATAAATACATGCAAATATGTCAGTTTATTATAAGCATCATTTAAAAATATCAGCTGAAAAGCTGTCATGAGAAGATAAACAGAAATGGTCCAAATTGTACTTAAAAGCATTTCATTATATAGAGTTACATTCAAAGTTTGAACAATTGTACCCACTTACAGTGAAGTTACTTTTATGGCGAGAGAGTTTTGTTTCAGCAGCAACAACATGCTAGGATAAAGGAGACCCGTTCCTGGTTTAAAAATCGTTCCTTTAAAAAAATGACAATTTGCTACTTGTGACTAGTTTAGCCTGATAAACCAAAGTTAACTGTGTTTTTTATGACATCTGCCAAATTTCATGCATGTTCATTTTCAAGCCCCCGTGTCTGCATGTGAATTCTATGACAGCTAAATGTCCCCAGATCTTTGATGGGCATCGCATCATTTTTCTTTCCTGCAATTTCCCTTGAAATGTCATTGTGTTTGAAAGCACTGTTTACATTTTGAACTGTAGCAGAAAGACTTTGATCCTAAAATGTAACATACTTCTTAAAATAAAATAAAAAAGTTGAAGGAAAAAAGACAGGTTGGTATTTTATGGTTCTAAATGTATCAGGGGGGCTGTGGCGAAACACTTGGGAGCCAAAAACAAATCCTTAGTAACCAAGGAAACTAAATATTAAAAGCCATGTGTTTGCTTGAGTTTTACTTATTGCCCAGGAAAACCTGTTTGTGACCACACAGATGGCTTTATACCTTTCAAAGGTTGTGGCGGTGGGTCTCCTGAGGGTTTGTACCACCAAACATTAACAAACGGTAAATCAGGGAATCTTTAGCATGGGATACGGTAAATATATACTTTGGGCCCACCGTTTGTCAACTGTGGGACTACAAAGTCAGGTGATGACGGACAACACTGCCGTAATTATTACCTATAACCGTCACAGAGGACAGCTTTATTCTCCGAACTCCATTTGAGGAAATGCAGGACTAACACGATACGACAAGTGTCTTTTAGGACAAGACCCATCTGAAATTCACATTTCTGAGATGTAAATCTTGAGGATGAAGTCTGGCTATTTCGAGAACCACAGAACCACTTAAGTAAACAACGTTGGCTATTTATCTATCATCATAAAAAAAGCCCTCATGTTAGTGCACTGCCCCAGCTGCCCACCACATCAAGAGCATTTCAACCCTGACTGAACTCACAGTGAACAACTCCCTCAAACCTATTTCTGATTCCACCGGTAATATATGTTTCAGAAATTAAAAGCATGAGCGTTCCAGCACACTCTTCATATATGTCCGATTTCTTTTAAGTTATGAAAACTAAATATACGTTGTGCTTTATCCTCTGCAGGATTTATCCTCATAGTTCAAAGTAAGGTCTCTTATGAGGTCAAGCGAAGACTGAAATTATTCCCTTTCAAATGGGGTGTATTATATATTGTGTATGGGGCTGAATGCAAATGTGAATGTTCTTCTGAATGTATTATGAATCTCCAGTAATTTTGGAGAGTTTAGATGTTTTCTAATATAAAGGTAATGTTATGGGAGTACTCACAGGTAGTTGATGAGGAGAAGGGTCGTTCTCAGTTTGAAATGTACAGTTAATGTCTGTAAAAGAGTGTTTAGTAAATAGCCAGAATGTTTGAACAGGTGTGAATGATGTTCTTGCTACTTACTGTAATAAACTTTTAAAACCTGCATGTGCATATGCAATAATGGCTTGACGGTAGTGTGCTCATGCTCAGGCACTCATGAAAAAAACTGAAATGTCAGTATCAGTGTTTGTTTAGTTGCATTTTCACCCCATAGCCTTAATGAAGTGAAATCTATGAGAAGTGAGAAACACACAATATGGTGTGCACCACAAAACACCAAATATGGTGCATATGTCCACTCATGCATTCACTCAAGCTACCATGCAGCCTGAGGAGGACATAACCCGGGCTTGGAGAGACATGCTTTGGCCTGAGCTTTCAGCATCACGTGACGGAAAGTTCAAGGGCTCCTGCAAGGTCGTCATGGCAACTGTGCTCTCTCCTGCTACCCTATCATCTCTGAGCACACTCAGTTTCCTGACAGATTGTCCCTCACAATGACAGCACTTGCACTTCTGAACCTAGGGACGATGCATGCAGTCTTTTTTTTTCTTCATAGCTGACTGAGAATTCTAGGCACTTTAATCCTTTTACACATGATCAACAATAACTTGTTCCAGTCTGCATTAACTGTGGCAAAGTCAATTAAAGTGGACCTCTGAGCCGGGTCAGTGCAGTATCCTACAGGATTCCAACAGTCTGGTGTGGTGTTGATGAGGGTGCTTGCTGCTCGCTACAGCTGATTTAAAGTAGCTGAAGCTTGATTTGGCAAAGTAAAGATCTTCAGACTATGAGTGTATACAGCATGTATAATGTTTCAGATAATGGATTTCCTGCACAGCTTTTATTGCTTTGGCTACAAAAAACAGTTTCTTATTGACTTAGTTTGGAATTATACAGTCTTATCAAAGTGGTTCTATAAAGTACCAAAAAAGGCTGGTAGGACACTTTCTTTTGTTATATAGAACCATTTTTAAAAATTCAATTTACAATTCACAACAAATTGTCCATTTTATGAAAGAATCATTTAATCAGGCAATTAATTTTTTTCAGATAGTTCTTTTAGTTGTGAAGGCTTTATATATACACATCTTTATTGAGACACACTTGAAGACCCGTATTTTTTAAAGGGTATTAATTAGGAATGGCTGGTATTAAAATAGTTTAAAATGCATATGCATATTTAAAAAATTGGCATACTCTAAATTGGTCCTGTGGACCAACATGATGTGGACCTACGAAGATGGGGCTAATTTCCAACTAGCCCAAGCTGTAGATTCACCCAATCTATCTGATGCTGTTTCAAATAGGTCTGTGACTTATTAAGTGTTGTGAAATGCCCTGTAGATGCACAGCTCCACCTTCCAGCAGTCTGCAGTCAGTACGAGTTGGGACGAGTAGGTCCAGTTCTATAATCTGATTGGCCAAGATGTGCAGGAGGCCACTGTTAAAACTCCTTATATACACATTTATATAAACTTTGAACTTCTTATGCACAACCTAATTTTGTTACATGCCACTGTTTAATATAGAAACATGTACATTTGTATTTATCTGTCAGCTGTCCAAAGACATTTGAAGCTAAGGTTTAATTAGAACAAGCACAGTAATTTTGTTTTATTTATATCTATTTACATTGTATACTGCAGTCCTTTGGTGATGATTTAAACTGTGTTGTTTTCTTATTGACTTGAAACTTAAAAAAACTTCAGTGCTGCAGTGAAATGTAAAGTGTTTGTATTATCAGCTTACAATAGCCTTTAGGTAATGGAACACATCAACATTCAAACATTAAGCTAAACAGCTCATTTTATTGTTTATGTGCTGCATCTGTAAAGGGCTTCTTAAATGTGATCCTACCACATGTGAGTTTTTTTACAGATGTGCAAGTTTTGTTTTGTTTCTTTTTTAAACCGGTGTTATTATCTATTAATTATTGATAGGTTAACCCTCCCATCCAATATAAACCCCAGCCATCACAGGTTAAGCGTTATGGATCTTTCCTTGGCCCTCCTTTAAGAATATGGAAATGCCTCTTCTAGAACAGTGTGTTCACCGCTTTGCCATACACATGAGCTCTGGTTATGGCAGATAAATCAATTTCCCTCTTTGTAAAAGGCCAGGGTCTCACCTGCAGGAGGAGCTGTGGCTCATAACATCTTCATCACACGTCTTGCATTAATGACCACAGATCTGTTCCCTCTCCACTCTCTCTGTGCTTGCAGTCTATATATGCAAACAGTGTATAGGAGGATGACAGTATGTAGGAGTGTGCACAAATGAGGCAGAGAAAGAAGCCCAGATAGAGAAGCAGGGACACCACATACCTTGTCATCTCACTTTGATTGCACATCAAACGAGGGAGCAAAGCTTCAGCGACGGGAGACTGAGCGAGGGAGAGAGACATAGTAAAAGACAGGGAGAGGGTGAGCAAGAGTGAGAAGGAGAGGGGGAGAGAGAGAGAGAGACAGGGAGAGAGAGAGAGAGAGAGAGAGAGAGAGGGAGAGAGAGAGAGAGAACACTGCAGGCTTTACATGCACATATTCACACAGAACACCCTGAAATCTCAATGCCCGAGAGAGGCAGACGCAGCTACTGAGAGAGCAAGGTCAGTCTAGAGCAAGCAAGCAAGCAGAGGTACGTCACCTTGGCACACACACATTTCAGGTATCCAGGTGTCGTTCCTGACAAGTTTCACTAAAAGATGAAGATGCGGTGCTTTGTCTTATTTTCCCATGGGGACACATTGTTGCATGTTTTTGTCCACTCTGTTTTCAGGGGGAGCAGAAGTAAAGAAAAAAGCCAGAGAGAGGCAGAGATATTCCTCGTTCTGGGATTAAGGAAATGGAAACAGACCACCAGGAAGTCCTGGCTTGACTGAGTGGACTCTGAAGTTTGAGGCAATATTTCTTGTGCCTGGCTAGGCAGTACTAACACTTCGCAAGATGGACAGCATGGAGAAACTCTCAGGCAAGGACAAAGACCTGATCCGGGACAGCTGGGAGAACCTTGGCAAGAACAAGGTCCCACACGGCATTGTCATGTTTACCAGGTAGTGTATGCATGCTTAACCACCGTGTTTCACTGTATTTGCATGCATTAGACCATATGGATGGACCTTCTGATCTTGAGATGGACAGAATAGAACACTGAGAACATACAATGTGCATTTCAAAAAGTGAAAGGTTGCTTTGAAAATAAATTGTGAATTTGTTCTTGTTTTTTGATGGACAAAATAGTTGTTGCTGTATTTATGAACTGACAATAATTGTTTAACATGCCTAAGTCATGATTATCCAAAATGAATAGCTGTTAACTGTAATTTTTAATAAAAATGTCATTCATTCAAAGCAGAATCCTAGCTCAAACATCCAGTTAATAAGACTGAATCCAAGGAGTAGAGTCATATCTCAGTTAATGCGTGACCCATCCAAAGTAAACAAACACATCAAACATTAATCTCGCGGTTGTCTGATGCTTCATCCAGAGGCTTGACTTGTTGCTTGGCGACAGGATCTCTGTTCCTGTAAGAGCAGGCTGCCTCTCAGAACAACATGGCAAAGTACAACCAATGTATAGCAGTGTGTAGTGCTTATGGAGTTTCACAGTGCTGATGTCTTTTCTAGGCTTTTTGAGCTGGACCCTGCTCTGCTTACCCTGTTCAGCTACAAAACCAATTGTGGAGTCGTGCCAGAGTGCCTCTCTAGCCCAGAGTTCTTGGAACATGTTACAAAGGTGAGGACAGTGATTTCTTCATACACTCCCAGTACTGTGGTTCCTAGTCCTGATCCTGGCATGATCTTGTCCTGGACATTTTGTATTATCAGAAATGAATTAATTAGTTAATTGATTAGCTGGACTAGGGGGGAGCAAAGAAAACATCACATTTTGCTGGGCAGGGGCACTCCTGGGCTACAACTGGGAAATATTAATACATAAACGCTTGCTTTCTGTGATAAGCTGACTTGTGCATCTCTCCAGGTGATGTTAGTGATTGACGCAGCTGTCAGTCATCTTGATGACCTGCATACTTTAGAGGACTTTTTGGTGAACCTGGGCAAAAAGCACCAAGCTGTTGGCGTCAAAACTCAGTCATTCGCTGTGAGTATATTACTTCACACCATCCATTATAAGAAAGAGCATATCTGTGACTGTACAATTTTTGGAGTTGATTCTTGGACTAAATTGCACCATCAGTGAGAATTTTTCTCTTAGAAAAGTCATCCAATAATACACTTTAAGCCCAAGGATCCATCTGTGTTCAAGCCATCACTCATTACTACAACAATGCCTTAAAATCAAAGGAATTACTTAGTAATCTATTAATATGTAACTGAGTAACAAGGCTTAAGAATCGAACAAGGAACCTTTTATTGAAGTAATATGTTCACAAACAGTGTGGCCCTCATGCCTCTAATAAATAAAAGCAGTACGGCTAGTAGTCATTTCAAAGCTTTAATTGTGTCTGTACTGATGTCCAGATTTACAGTATGTCATACAGCTTCAGCAAATGTATGTAGGATGCTGTTTGCAAGGGTGGCAGTTTTTACTGGAGTCGGACACTTATTTGCTACATTAGCCGTAGCTAATACTAGCTTGGGTGTTCACTGCACAGATGTAATAATGTAGAGTAAAGCAAATCATACATCTTTCTCTCAATAATGTGATGAAACAAACAAAAATTAACCAACATCTCTTCAATCTTCAATCATACATGCTCACATTGTTTTCAAAGAGCATTCGAGTTACTATTTAGGTTAACTTAGCGATTTTATAGCAGTGCTTAATAACTTATTATCTAGCTTCCAGCAGAAGTCTGAAGGGTTCTCAGTAAAAGTGGCATCAGGTGCACATTCAGTTGCAGATCCTCAGGCTCAAATAAACCAATTTTAAAATAGTTTTTTTTTTAAATGTGCTGCTGTGCCTGGTAAATGTGTTATGATGTGTCATAATAAACATGGTTTCTGTTTTATTTAATTGTTTTGGGTCTATATTGTTGATAGCGATAGTAAAGTGCTTAACTCATCTTTGCCCCTCCTCTTGTGTTTAGCTTCTCTTTCCAACCAAAAAATCCATTGCAAGCAACAACAGAAGTGTAACTACATCTCATACATGTTTACTTACTTACTTACCATTATAGACTACATCAAAATTATCACAGTTTCAAGCAACTATTGCAGAACTATGAGCAGTCAGTAATGCCAAGTGAACTGGATAATCCATGCCATGTCTTGCCTTTAACACTGCAGACTCTCTCAACAGGTGTGAAAGATTTGAAAAGTAATTGAATCTGGGGGAAGCTATTCAAATTGCAGCTGCATTATTAAGCAAAGAAGTTTTTCACTCTATACTAAAATCATAGCACACCAGCCTAAATGGTGTCCACTAGCCAGAGACCTTTTTCCTTGTCCAGTACAACCAAAATCAGCCCAATCTGGCAACACTGCTTCTGATCTCTGAGAAAAAAATTAAAAAAGCACATTTATTAAAAAAACATATGGTGGAACTGGGTACATTTTAAATCTCGTCATGCTACTACACTAAGTCAGGTATTATGTTAATAGCAGGCCATTGTTTTTACAACAATAAGAAATGTATTATTTTCAGCGTGACTTTGTGATTTACATGTTGATGTTTCTGCTGGTCAGGTGGTTGGAGAGGCCCTGCTCTACATGCTGCAATGCAGTCTGGGTGCAGGCTACACAGCTGCTCTACGCCAGGCCTGGCTCAACATGTACAGCATTGTGGTGTCTGCCATGACCAGAGGTTGGGCCAAAAATGGAGAACACAAGACCAACTGAGCAGTGGCAGAGGACAAAGTAAGATTTACACTGAAACTGGGTCAACAAGTGGCAGACATATGGCTGCTTTGTAGGGTAGCATGGGCAGAGAAGACATACCAGATGCACTTAAGGAATGGTGGGTGCTGACTGCCTCAACATCACTAGTGTATGCCATCTGATCTTTTTCTAGCAAGTGGTTACAGATGATGAAGGCTTTGGGGGCAATAATTTGAAGGATTGATCTTTTGAAGCAGAGGCAACATGGTGAAGGATAGTTTAAGGGTGATGCTTCACCACTGGAACTTGCCTTGTATATACCGGCTCGATCTGTCTCCTCAAACTATCTGTAATGGCTGTTGTGCTGTTTTTGATGTTTTTTACATGAGTGTCATGAAAAATAGATTTGACTATGCACCAGTCGGCCTGTACAACACGGAGCTGAAAGGCTTTCTTAGACCTCGCTCAACGCTCCTTTTAGAAGCCACACGCTTCAGTTCTTATCTACAAGCTCTCATGACGTTCTGACTTATAATCTGATAAACTAATAGTTATGTACACTGGTACAGTAAACTATCTAGTATTTAGTTTAATCTGCTTCAGGTGAACCCTTTCCCAAATCAGAAAGTCTAATTTTGTCTAGGACAGAACAGGAAGGTGATGAAGAAAGGTCTCCATCAGCATCAATATTACTTATAATGATAATGAATGATAAGGACTGTTACAGAAGCTTTCCCACAAGATTTCAAAGACTGTTAGCTATTTTTTGCCACGTTATTACCTTACACATTCATATTACATACAGTTTTTGTACACTCACAGAAGACTTGGCCAGACTGTTACTTATGAAGAGACTGTTATATCATGTGCACAATGATCCAGCAACAGTGCGTTTTCTGATTTAGAAATGGTGGGTAGTACATAAACCACCAGTCTGGTTGAAATGTAGGACATTGACATAAAGAAAAAGTCTGAATTCATTTCATTTAGCAACACTGCTTCTGAATGCTATTTTCTGACTGATTATTATGGTTTTATATGCACATTGTATGCAGTTCATTTGGGCACCCTAGGTCAAATTACATGTTTAGTTGCTTGGAAAAGAAGTACAACTCTACTTTAATGCAAATTTAATGTTCTGAATGTAACATATAGGGTAAAAAAGTTATTTTTTAAACTATTTGTTTGCTGAATATGTTGAACTTGTGCTAAACAGTTTGTAGAAAAATGCTATATTTAAATTTCCTGTAGAGGATGTGTACCCATTTTTACTCAGCAAACCATGCCATTTGACCTAAGGTGTTTAAACATAAATGAATCACATGTAACAAATGGATTAGAATCATGAACACATTTGTTTGCATAAATGTGAACCCTAAGATAAAAGCGATGATATCTTTTTTGCTGCTATGAACAAAACTATCGAAATACGTATCTCAAAAGCACTGCCAGAACATTGCAATGTTTCTTTGGGAAAGCCAAGTATTTTAAACCGTGCCAACCGATGATGACATTGTGTAGCGCATCTACTACACAAGTTTAGTAGTGGTCTTTTGCTTAGTACTTGTTTCTCTGTATCACATCAACTACTAGAACAATGTGTGTGTGGATAGATAATGATATATTGTTACTACTTGGTGGTGCTGTATGACTCTTTTTGTGTAAATTTTGTTTTTCTCTCTCCGGTGTTAGATTGCATTAGATCAAACAGATGTACACTGGCGTTCCAGTAACTCGAGACGTCAACTGAGTCTCAGCACAGAACGTCATCTTGTACTGATGTAAGAAACTGACAGGCACATTTTCTCAGTCATTTCAAAACCTTACGATCAATGTGAGCAGTGTTGTAGAGTGTAAATATTCTCATGCTACTAAATGCACTTGTGCTCCATATGTATTTATTCCTTGAAGTGTTGTGTGAGTAATGCTGTATTGGATTCAGTAATATTCCTTAATCTCTTGGTATTCTGTAACTGAAGTGTCTGGATGTCTACCTCACTTACGTAGCTGCTAAAGAACAGCGATGATATGACCTGACTCCTCAACCAAAAATACTGATGCTTCACAAACACTGTACATCTTCTGTTTCTTCAAGCAACCAGGCTGTATCTCAAACAGTATTGGGCTCTGTCAAGGCTTTCTGTCAGGTTCGTTTGGAGCTTGTGTGTTCAAATTACATGAATAAAGATTATTCCATGTGTCATTTCACTGGAGAAAGAGCATTTTATTTGTCAAAACATTTTTGTCTTGTCTATTTCTATAGATTTATGTACAATATGGTTTATAAGTCTACCCCACTGTTTTGGTGCTGTTTCAGGGCTTGTGTTGCCGATGCCTTCAAATTCTAACAATAAAAATGAAAATACTAGATGAAGAAAAACCACTGGACCCATATCCAAACCACTGGCCATTTATTATGGGTACAAACACCAAGGGGGTCAGTGTATTAAATATCAATCTCCCCCATCCTTCTTTAGAAACCATTTTTCCATAGGCATCAGTTGTTGGAACACATGGAAAATCGTTTGTCTTTTCTCCATTCTCTAAGTAGAAATCGTTGCACATAATAACACATCCTATGAGAATGTGCGTGACCTCTTTATCTTTCTCTCTGCCTCCCTAATAAACAAAAAACCATTGTGACAGTGTCACCGTTGTTGAGATATTGAGGTTGGTTTGAACTCCAGTACCCAACACTACTCACTGGCTCTCTGCAGCAGACGAGGCGTTTCTAGATTCAATTACACTGCATTATTGTAAATGTCACTTTCTGAGCTGACTGTCAGGTCTAGGAATGGTCTCGAATGCCCACACAGGCCACAATCTGCCTCCCACACACTCCATGGCTGGTCTTATATCTGTATTTGTTCTCATACCACTAAAGAACCCCAGAATTTTACAATTTCACACATTGCTCCTTTTCAAGCATTTGAACATGCACATTGTCTGTGCAGTTGTTTTCTTTTTCAAATAAACATAATTCAATTAGCCATAATTTCAGGCACAATATCGGAACACAGAGTTGTATGCTAAAACTGTCCTGGACAAGGTAAAATGTGTGGGGGAAAAAAGTAATAAAAAAGAACAATAATACAGACAGGAGATTATTATTTTTAGAAAGTCTACAGCGTGTTTTGGAAGCAGGGCACTGGAAATCACCATGGCAACAGCTGCGAAGCCGAGCGCAAGAGAGTCTGAAGTGGCGTTTGTATCTGGAGACAGAGACGCACAATTAGTCTGTAGAGTGGCGGGGAAGGGCATGCTGGGATCGAAGGGCTATGATGGCTCTCTTTAGCTGAAGTGCGCACTGCCTTATGCGATCCGTGTTTCTAAAGAACCCTCAGTGCGAAGACAGATGTGTTTTTGTAAGTTTATGCGGGATCTCTCAGCAATGCTGCCCTCAGTACAAGTGCCCTTAAGGTGATGGTAACCCCCTGCATACTTTACCTAGTATGGTAACCCACTGGAGAGAATGATCAACAGTCAGTTAGTAACAAGCAGCAAGCTTATGCATTACTCTGCAAACATGCTAAAGGGTAATTCCAAGATGTTTTGGGCACGCTGATGTACCCAACACTACTCTGGGAAATACCAGTACAGTTTGCTCATTGGGAATGAAACAAAGTAGAAAAACTGTAGTTAATTCTAGACAAACAATTTCCTTACAACGTTAGCGATGGAAACTACGGATCATAACATCTACAGCTTGTGGTGTGCAGGAGCGTCATGACTTCAGACACAAATTGACCACAAATTAAGGATCCACTTTACTTTACCCTTTGCTAAGTCTCAGTGCAACTAGTTTATGCTACACTAGATGGACAAAAGTATAGGGACGGTTTTACAGCGTTTGGACTTGGCTCCTTAATTCCAGTCCAAAAAAAGTCAGGCATTTTGGGCAATGCCATGCTTCCAGCTTTCTGTACATAGTTTGGGGATGAATCTTTTCTATGCCAGCATGACCGTGCGCCAGTGCACAAAGCAGGTCCATTAAGACATGGTTGGATGAGTTCGGTGTGGAAGAACTTGACTGGCCCTCACAGAGTCCTGACCTCAGCCTCATCCAACATCTTTGGGATGAACTGGAACGGAAATTGCGAGCCAGACCTTCTCATCCAACATCAGTGCCTGACCTCATAAAAGCTCTACAGACTGAATAGGCACAAATTCCCACAGAAACACAATATTGTGAAAAGCCTTCCAAGAAGAGTGGAAGTTGTTATTGCTGCAAAGGGTTGGGGGGGAATCAAAAGATTCCCTGTTGAAAGACCAAAGTCCCCGTTGGTGCGATGGTCAAGCGTCCCAATACTTTTGTCAATATAGTGTACATCTTACTAAACTGTCTAGATTAGGAACTTAAGTGTTGAAACTTCCATGTGGCACTCTAACCTCTGTGGTCCTCTTCAGTGTCCATGCCTTGATAAGCCAAAAACATGCAGAAATATAGGGCAAGAAACCTGAACCTTCAGAGCCTGAACACTTTTTAAATGAGCTAATTTACTGATCTACACTGGTGCAGTTCAGTTTACAGGCAGCTTATTTACAAGTTAAATAATTAGCAAACGCATTTTCACTCACGTCTTATTATCCTCTCTCCCACCATGTTGACTGGATGGCTGTAAAGAAATCCATCAGCTCTGAATCGCCCCTTGCCTGTATCTTTTGGGTGAGTCCACATCCACAGAAGGCCACAGTAAGGCCACATAGAGGGAGCTCATGAGCAACACTTTAAACTCCAGAATGAGAAATGGGACACCCTATGGTCTTGTGGTTATCACATGCATGAGTAGTTGTGGACTGCAGGACCATAAGTGCACCATTTGGGACTGGCCTTTACTTGTTAATTGCATTACTTACAATGAAATTACTTGTTCCCACCTGTGTCATTAACACACATTTTAAAGATTGTTTTATTTGTTATCCAAAAATAATATGTCTTGTGAGTTATGTGTAATGTTACCAAGGCTGTAAACAGATATCTGCATTGGAACAGCCATGCTATAGGTTCCTGAGCTATATCACACTATCAACACTTTCCACAGTGACACATTACGGTACATGCCAGTCCGTGCTGTTAATGTTCCCTCTCTCTAATGAGAGTGTCCGTCTGTGACACAGCCTCTGCCAAGGCCTCAGCGCCTCTCCTCTACACCTCTCCACTGCTTTCCTCCGTGACAAGGGGCTGACAGTCAGGCTACATGTACCACACTCCTACTGTAGCTCAAGTCACTACTTTAGTCAACTACTATCAACTATTTTTAAAAGAAAAATGAGTACAGGGGTCCTCGAGTTACGACACAGATCCGTTCCTGCGACGGTGACATAACCCGAATTTTGGTGCACGTCGAAACACATCCAAGCCTAAGTCACATACCTATCCTAACACAGTTGTAAAATCATAATCTACAACATAAAAACTAAGCCACAGACAAGGGAAAAGGTCATAAATATACTGTACTTGTACTTTTAACAGTCCAAAATTACATAAGTAAGAGTACTGGGGGACGCAAATTCCCTCATTCATACGCAGCATTACTACGCATTCTATGTATTCTTACAATACAATACACAACCAAACTAGTTCACCAACGTAGTCCATAAGTAAGCTGTAGGCTGAAACACTCACATCTCAATTTTTTAAGTTTTTATGGGAGTAAGCATCGCAAACTCATATGTCGAGGCTGTTGTAACCCGAGGACCCCCTTTATTATGGACAAACAGGTGTTGTGCTTACACAAGAATACATAAGTAAAAAAATAATGCAAGTCTGTGGGGAGCACTTACTTTGGTGAGAATGCACCACTCTGGGTCAGAGCATCTCCAAAACAGTCTTGTGGGCTGTTCCCTGTATGCAGTGAATGGAACCTACCAAAAGTGGGGCAAATAAGTAAAAATTGTGAACTGGCAACAGGGTCATGGGTGGTCTGATCCCATGAAAGAGCTGCTGTAGCACAAATGAAAAAGTGAATGATGGAAAGATGGCAGAACACATTGCATTGCAACTTGCGCTTACAATGGACAACTTGCAGCACTGGACCATAAAGCAAAAGAAGAAGGTGACCTTGTCTGATGAATCATGTCTACTCTTACATCATGTGTGATGGCACCAGGATGCTCTATAGGAGGAGGGCAGGCCTTTGGAGGCAGTATGAAGCTCTCAGTGTTCTGCTGGGAAACCTTGGATCCTGGCATCCATGTGGATGTTACTTTTACACATACTACCCACCTAAGCACAGCTGAAGACTAAGTAGACCCTTTGTGGCAATAAAATCTCTTAGGATATTTTATCAATGAAATGAAAGTACATCATTACCCTTTAAGGCTCTTTATTCTTCATTGATTTCCCTTTCTGATTCATCTGCAGGCATATAAAAGAATTGAGAGCAAACTCTCAGTGTAAAAGTAAAAGATCACAACATAATTAAATCCAAATAAAGTTTATATACTTCAGTACTGCTTATTCTAGTCTGTTTCAAAAACTTAGTTTGGTATATTTTTGTGGTGTTTGAATGCTGGAACAGGGAAAGGACACCATTAGCAAAAGCATTACATGCAAGGTGCAGTGCAGCCACATTTCTATTTGTGGCACAAGGGAAAAGCTGCATGGTGTGGCCCGCTGGGACTTCACCTTTCAAAAGCCTTCTGCTTAGGGAGGTTGATTGGTAGAATGAGGGAAAATGTCAGGTAGACTTCTCTCTTTTTTCCTGTGCTGACACTCCAAGCATGCAGCAGGTGCGTGTTCATGAAATCCTATCAGAGATAGAGATGCTGGTGAGAAAGTAAAAGTGTGTATAAAAATTAAAAACAGAGTTCATTGTGTTCTGTTCTGGATCGCATAGAATGTCTTTTCTAAAGGCAGAAATAAGAAATGTATTGAATAACATATAAGAGAAATTAAATAAGAGAAATGTATTGAATGCATAACATAACCTTGCAGTGGATGGGTATTTAGTAGGGCTGTAACGATATATGATACTAAACTGAAATCGCGACACTTAGATCCATGAACCTGTGTCGTGATGTGAGAAGGCTGAATCGCGACACACCCCTTCCAACTCCCAGAGATATCCTTCCCGTCTTTCACCGCTAGGGGGCCGGCCCGTGGGTGGTACACCTCCTAATAAAACTTTTTTTACACTGTGATTGGTGTATTTTCACGTCAATTTCTTGCAATAACCAATAGTAGAGGCTGTTACGATTCAAACGATTCCTCCCCCTTTGGCCTTAAAAATGAACTGAGACTGCTCTCAGGTCAGCCGAGCACTCGCAGCGCCTCATGTGCGTTTGAGTCTCTTGGTCGATTTTTTTTGGCTCAAACAAAGGAAAAAACACACAGAAGACCAAATTCAGGATATTTCAGGATATCTGAGGACATT
>JBBPCY010000001.1:34985906-35000906 GCA_037974405.1 Brachyalestes nurse
AGCATGAGGGAGCTGTGAGCTTTTGAAGTTGGGTACAGCAGTCGGGGAAAAATTGTAGGAGGGTTAACAGGTTAACTACATCCAACTTAGGATCAGGCCTAAAGAGTCAAATATGTTTAGTGACATTTTCACATGTTGCATTTTATATATATTAAACTCTGCTAATACATGGTAATCATGCATGAAAACTTGGAGAAATGGGTCATGTTCAAGTTTGTTCCATGCAGATGTTAGAAAATCAATAAAACATACGATTTGACCAGAGCTACCCAGTTGCCCAACTGTACTGTTTCAGTCTGTTATGCCACTGGCTTTGAAATCTTACAGCTTATTTTTGTAAATACTGAATTTGACAACATCTCACATTTACAGTCTATTGTAAAACCACATAAAAAAATATAATAAAAGATTAATATCTGTGCTATGTCACTCTTTCTTACAAGCCAGTGTGTGCAGGCAAACTTTTGGGAAAGTAGCACTAACAAGCACTGCAGTGTGTGTTCATGTTCCTGTCCATGTGGTACAATAGTTTCATGATTTCGTGATGTAAAGGCCATGAGATAATACAGGCAGGGAGGATTTTTAGAAAGCTTCACCTTCAGTGTGTATCAGGGTGTGAGTGTGGTGTATCACAAAGGTGTTATGTCTGGTGGTTTTGCGTGTGTTTAAAGGAAGCCTATTAAGAATGTGGCAAAACATGTGACACCTGCTACTGGAGTAGGACCTACCAGCTACATCACTGCGCTCGCGGCAGTCAAGATATGAGAGACAGGACGAGGGAGAGAGAGAGAGAAAGGGAGAGAGAGAGAGAGACAGGGGGAGGCGAACGAGAAAGAAAATAGGATTTTAAAGGTCGGCTGTCACTGTGATGCTTCTGTTCTGCTCTTGCTGTCACCCTTCTGCCTCCGTTTGTCTGCCTCCGCCTGGCTTGGGAGGGAATGCGCTGAGCTCTACACCCAGAACAACTTAAGGGATCCACCCCTGCCCATCAAACACAACAGACAGTCTTACTGGAACAACGCTCGCCCCACACACACACTACACACTCAATAAGAGCAGTGAGAGGTGCTGAGCTCCAGCCACCAACGGTGCTTCAGACAAGACGCTCCATCACCCTTAACGTCCCATATCCACGGAGCCGTCAGAGCAGCCCCCGCACTCGCTGCCTTACAGATTCATCACGAGGACGGGCGAGGAGTAAAAAGCTCTCTCTCTCCCCTCTGCCTGTGTTATGATATTTAAGCCAGGGGAGATGTATGGCTCTGATAATTGTCAACGACAGACTTTTAAAAGGCATCTCATAATTACAGTTCACCTTTATTAGGTTAGTGGGAGAGTGGAGGGCTATGGGGGGTAGCTGAGAGTGTAAGTGAGCAGGAGCGAGAGAGACTCTGTCATGTTGTGAAAACAAGGTGATAGATGGCTCTGTGCGGTTACCAGCACACAAGCACAACCCATTAAATTCCATCTCTCATGACAGAGTTAACTAAATACTGAGGCCTACAGGAGCGGGTGACCTTCTCCCACACCATCACTGAACTGCAGGGTTTTTCAGGACTAATCCTGACATAATGATGTATGTGATGCTTTAGTTAAACCACCCTACACCCTACGCAAGAGTTCAGGCACCTCTAGACAAAAGAATTGCTTTGTTGTTTTTCAAAGTAAAAAAAAGTATGTCCTCTACACGGGATAAACTGCTACAAGTTTTAATGCATGATTACTAAATACCTGCAGAATCGGTGAGGAAAAAAACAAAATGTGCAAAGAACATGGATTATAATAAACTGATAATGATGTATTATTAAATGTGTATTCATTATTAAGTACTAATACAATGTTGATTATTAAATGAAAAGAAAATAGAAAAAAATAGAATAGAAACTGCACTAAAATTAGAGAAAATCCTATATTTTTAAGCTACACAAATATACAATGGCTACTCAGATGGGCAATTTTCTTACTCTATTTGTTAGAGTGGTAACGATATACAATACAAAACCCAAATCGCGATACCCAGGTCCACGAACCTGTCGTGGTGTGAGAAGGCTGAATCACGACACACCCCTTCCAACTCCCAGAGTTATCCTTCCCATCTTTCACCACTAGGGGGCCGTCCCGTGGGCGGTGCACCTCCTAATAAAACCTTTTTACACCATGATTGGTGTATTTTCACGTCATTTTCAGGCAGTAATCAATAGTAGAGGTTGTTATGATTCACACGATTGGCCTAAATGAACCGAGACTGCTCTCAGGTCTGCCGAGCGCTGCAGCGCCTCATGTGAGTTTGAGTCTCTGGGTCAATTTTTTAGACTCAAACAATGGAAAAAACACACAGAAGACCAAATTCAGGATATTTTACGATATTTGAGGACATTTGATGGGGATAATTGTCCAGCACATAAGAATATCAAGGGGAAATAGGAGCAACAGTCCGAAGAGACACACTGGGGAGGCGCGTGTGTCCGAGGTCAATTTCTTCAAATGTAAGTAAAAGGAAATGATGACACTTCGCTTTATAAGTGTCTATAAGCTGGCTGGTTGTGATAAAACTGCTGGTGGAGTTTGTTTGTAAGGTTTTGTTGTGTTTTGAGCGGGTTTTTGTGTGATTTTGGCCAGCTTTTTAGTTTTGGACAATGTTGAACCGGTAGCTGAAGAATCGGTTCTGCGGCAGCCTGTGGCGATTCCTTGGTGTCTTCTGTACAGAATGAATGCAAAAGAAGCGTTTATTGATTGATAATTCTGTGGTAAACATGAGGACTCGAAACAAAGTGGCGTCTCGAATGGTACTGCTTGCACTAACCACTAATTTCTCCTCCACTGCCCCCCCCCCCAAAAGAATCTCGATACGAACCGAATCGTGGGTCAAAAATCATGATATGAACCGAATCGTGGGTTTGTTATATCGTTACAGCCCTTGTATTTAGCATTCATTCCATACTGTGACCTACAAATTGGCATGAATAAAAACAACAGAAAAAAGAATAAAATAATATACATTTAAAGGACCTTCCTGCCTAGAAGAACCAGAGGCCAATGTTTACAGCTTGTGGAACGCCGTGAGCCTAATCAACTTTAAATATTGATACTGAAAGGAGTTAGAAAGAGACAACCCTCTCAGTTCATTTAGACATGTCAAAATCTGACTGACTGACTGACATTTCAAATCCATTGTGAAATAATCAATATACACCCATAGAAACTCACAGTACCTGATTTCTGTAATGTGAGAATTAATTAAGAACAATGTGTGCATGAACTAAAAGGCCCAAAAGAGTACTAAACATGTGCCCAGGAAGAATCTGGTTTTCTAGGCTAAAAAGTTCCCCTTTTAATACACCCACACTGAGTTTACTGCTTAATGTAGCTCTGCCTTAAGTAACACACACAGATTTGTTGTTAGGCTTGTAGGAAACAAGATATGCAGCCACTGGTCAAGGGAATGGCCTATTAGTACAATTTGTACAGTGTGGTACTGAGAATGAGAATGTTTTTCGGCTCTTTCAATTAGACTTAATAGATTTAATGGAGCAAGAAGAAATATGACAGCAGTCAGACACGCTCTAAGATGTCGGGGAAAGCAAGAGAAGAGAGCATCTTACCATTTAGGATGAAGTTATTCAGAAAAGGAATTTAAAAAAGCAGTTGAAGTAACATTTTTACTTAAAAATATAAATTAAAAATGATTGCACATAATTTCAGATTGTGTACTGACCAGACAAGCAGAGTCAGGAAAAACCAAACTTGCCTTCTTTTCATTTTCTTTGTTACATTTTGCTTCCTTTACCTGTCTGTCAGCTCTTATAAAGCCCTGAAACTGAGCCACATACATAGACATGCACACACACAGATCCACATGTTCTATTAGCCTGAATATATGCAGAACCAGCTCAATCTGGACTGCTTTGTATGCAGACATACTGCTCCCACAAGCTAGACAGCTCTGAGAGAAGGAACCAGCATAAACTCAGCCACATTTGACTCGTGTGAAGATCATAGCAACCACCAGGGAACTGGAGCTCTGCAGGGGGATGAAAGCCTGTATAAGGCTCGCAGTGCCACTGCCATAAGTCCTTGACAAGACACTTCACACAATGGCTCATTAAAAGCTGTCGTGCAGGAGATTACATTTCTAACGATGGCTTGCATGCGAAGGCTTGCATGACACTAAGGACATTTTGGCTTTACTGAGCTGGCCCCAGGACTGTTTGGTTGCTGCGCTGGGAGGTTCTGGCCTGTGGTGAGGTGAAGCAGAAGCGCAACCACTTGAGTAGCTCTCGTTAAAGGCTTGGGTGATTTTCAGTTAACTGCACTCCGCCTGCTGAACTATTGCACTGCCTCACAAAACAACTACAGAAATATCCAACTTGGAAGCTCACTCATCCATTTCGGCACTTCTTTGCAGTACTATAGTGCTTTTTTGCAGTGCTATAGGGCTTGCCGTTTAAAACAATATGTGAAAGGGCACATTAACATCTTCTGGGGGTCAAGTGCCTGCAGGAAAAACCATAAACCTACTCTACTGACAAGGACAAGGACATAATAGTTATGCTTTTATCAGTTGTCTTCTTATAGTGACTAACAAAACTGAGTAAAACATTAATAAATAAACAGTACAAACATTAAATAACACAGTACAAACATTAATAAATACAAATAATGATTAATAATACCAATTTTTGGGTCTTGTGCTACTGATGCCTGCATATTGAAAAGAACAGATGAGGAAAAAGCACTAAATTAAAACAGAAACCACTAAGATGGACATTTATTATGTAAATGAAGACCTACACATTAAATATTGGTGTCCCTCATCTTGGTTTATGAGCACATCCCATATTTCCATAGGCATTTGTTGCTGGGAGCACATGGAATAGCGTTTGTCATTTCTCAACTCCAGCCTTGTATTCTTGGAAATTTCCACAACTTGCTACTCTGGAATATGACTTGAGTCCTTTTTATGGTAACCTACTGTTGTGGTGACTGTGAAAAAAAAAAGAAGAAGAAGAAAAAAAAGAAAAACAACCTAAGGAACACATCTTTATGTAGAAAGAAATCATGGATTTTAAAAGGCCGTGAAGAAATGTCAGTGAAGCGGAGCTCAAGAGAACACATTCATCTCTTGGATGAGTTCATGCTCGCTTTTTTGGGGTGCAGTACGGACTGTTAGGCTGTAGCGTAATTTTTTTTGATGGTAACAGCACAACAGTGTATGAAAAAGCATAATTGGCAGTTTTGAAGTTCCAGCCTTGAGAAGAGACCGCTGGCTTTCTTCTATCTCTGCAGGATATTTACTTACGGGTAGAGATTTAGTGTTCTCAAGAAAAAGGGACAATTTTGATTTGATTGCTCCCAATGGTCAAGGGCAAAACACAGAAAAAAAACAAAGTGTTACAAAGCCAGAAGATAACTGCTATACTTTAAACGCTGCCATAAACACTTCAGAAACAATGAATTATCACATTGCCTTACATTTACAATTTGGTGTTCACTTTTGAACATTTACTATGAGGAATTATGAAATAGCCTGTCTTACCTACTCCATCATGGGCCATGACAGTATCAAAAGAAAATGTATTGTTTACTATTGAGTTGCAAAGACTGCTCACTTGGCTCAATAGGACCAGTAATTAAACAGACATCTGCTTTAGACCTATGGGAAAGCACACATTCAATAATGCTTGTGCATTAGTGTGATATGTAAGAAAAAACAGAAGAGCTGTTTCTCAGGACATAATCAGTGTAATCAAGAACAATCCATCCACAACTATATAGAGAGGTCCTGGGGTAGAGCTGCAGTACTTAACCTCTCATTAGAAAGATGAATGAACATTTGAAAGTTAAAAATATGGACACTGATCTACAGATATATGAAAAAGTTAGGTAGTCTGATGACTCCTTATTCACCATATTTTCCACAAGTGAGTGAGTGCATGGGTGGGATAGAGAGAATGGTACTGGCCTGGCTGCTGGACCCCTACAGTGAGAAGGTCAGATGGCTCAATTTAGCTGAGGGGAACATTTTGCTGGCATGAGTTGGATCCATTTGTCCCCTAGAGGGGTGTCATTGCAAATTAACACAAAGTTAGTCAGCTTGATCATCTCATTCTATGATGTAGCATTACTATCCTGATGTGAGCGGTCTCTTCCAGGATGGCAATGCACCATCCACAAGGAACGAGGGGTCCCTGAAAGGTTTCATGTGTATACAAATCATATGCTGTGTACAGTGGCCGTTTTTGTCATGTGAACACACCACGGCACAGCACAGTGTGAACAGTGTGAAATTCTTCTCTGCAGCCAGTGATGCAGCGCCCTGTGTGTGGGAGCGGTATCTTGCTTATGGTTATCTCAGTGGTGGCACTGCCAGTCCTGGGATTCAAACCCTCGACCTTCCGATCACAGGGACAACTCCCTAACAACCAGGCCAGTCCAGTGGCCTTTACAGTCATGATATCAGATTTCAGATTGTTGGACAGCGCTCTCCATCAGCATCATCAAAACACCAACTGAGGGAATAGCCTTTGTGAGAACAGCATTGTCATTCTAGTAGCTTCAGAGATTTGTAGAATCTATGCCGAAGTGCAATGAAGTGGCTCATGGTGGCCAAACACCTTACCTAGAATAAAATTACTCTCTGACTATCTTATTAACTCGATATAGTATAATGTCATTATACTTGCTAATAATTTTTCATATAGCAACTCCACCTTAAAAATATTTGTGTGTTGACCTGCGGATCAATGCAGCTTTACAAGCAAAGCATTTTTATACATTAACAAGTTGACTAGGAGGGGAAAAGAGCAGTTAACATGATGTACCTCCTTTTTATAAGTAAAAAACAAAGAGATGGGTTTGTACATACTTTGGTCCGGTTACATTTTATGAAACAAAACAGCATTGACAACAGTGTTGTGTTTTTTTTCTTCTGGTTTTATGGTCTGCTCCTGTAGTGCGGTGGGTTAAAGTACAGTGGATACAGCAACTCACCAATGTGCTCCCTGTCACACCTAAGACATTCCACAAACTTCCACCAGGCAAAGAAAACAAATTCTACACACTGGATGCTAGTAAATACAGTCAGCACAAACAGACAGTAAAATAAATGAAAATAATAGTCAGACAGCATCTCTGTACTGCTTGAGTGGGTGAATGCGTGTGTGTCAGTTGCTGAATGCACTGATGACTGGCTGAAGTTGTGGACGTTGTGCTATTTTATATTATATTTTTGTTTTTCTCATGTCAGTGTTAGGTCTGGTGAAGAAATCTACATAATGTACGCTAAGGTGAATTCTACAGAACTGTGTGTGTACTTCGTCTTGGTGCTTTTTTTGCCGCTTTGTGTTCTCCTGCTCTATAGTCACCAGTCCATGCAGCATATCACAGGCCATGCTGGATTGTCAGACATTAAAAAAAAAGACGTTTTCAAATCTTTCTTCAAGGCACAGCAAGAGAACATGATACAAACCACAATTCATTTACATTCAGTTTGGCAAGAAAACCCTCCCACCCCTTCCCTTCCCTTCCAAATCTAGAACCACTAGCAGCAAAGACCAAAGTACAAAACTTACAAAGAGCATTAGAGTGTTACAGAAGCTTGGGCAACACTTCACAAGTTAGAGAGCGCCACAGACTGAAGTAGGGCAAGTATAAGGAAGGTAGTTTTGTAAACAGCATGCAGAGTTGGAGAGCCTGGGCATCAACTTGGCAAATGCTGGCATGATGCAATCACTGCAATGTTAATACCAGACAACACAAGTTTATATGACAAAAGCACTTCATGTCGTTTTCGCTTTCAGACCTTAATTGGACTCAAATGCTGAGATAAAAGTGTTTCACTCTAATAAACAGGGACACCTGGTCTTGCTTTTCCAATTAGCCTGTCTGCTTCTGAGTGTTTCTCCTGCACTGGTTATTAAACCTGGACTGCTGAGAAAGGGGTGAACATTGTTTATGGTTAAATTACCATAATGAGTACACAAAAAATTCCCCCCAAAAACAGGATAACCCTCATAGGCGTAGTATTTGGGTCAAGGTCCTATGGCGATGATTTACTCTCACTTGCTGCTGTAAAAGAGAAAGACAAATCTCTCCCTGTGACGATACTAAAAAAAACAGAATCACTTGGTTAAATATTTGAAATTGTAATAATAATAATAATAATAATAATAATAGAAGTAGTAGTAGTAAAGCACAATACTTCCTCAACAAAAATAGAACACTGTTACATAATCCATATAGCAAGTAAAAAAAGACACCAACAACCTTTTAATAGGAACAACAAGATGAATTATATATTAACAGATCCCAATACATTCCTTCCCATGTCCAATTTCACCGACATCCTAGTACGCTGAAGTCCACTGCCTCAAATTTTTGGGAGCCACACTGTGAGAGCATTGAGAAAAAAGAATAACCATAGAGCGAGGACATGAGTTTTGAAATCAGTTAGGATGCAGAAATACTCCAAAGCACAAGGTCCAGTTTACCACGCTTCAGTCGAGCCACAGTGCCAGACGCCGGCAGCCTCACTGCAGACTCAAGAAAACCAGAAGTCAGAAAGAGAAGACAGAAGGCAGGGACGAAAGCAAACACCAAGGCTGTGCAAACCCCTCAATGTGCCAGATTCACTTCTTTACTGGAGGTTTTTTTTTGAAGAAACAGAAAATGCAGCATAGTGCCTCTGGGTCAGCCTCTAGCTAAGGTGAGGCATTGGGGCTTCAGGTTTTGGTGAGAGCGCTGGCTATAGGCTCATTTCTGGTAGTCCACAGGGCTGTCCATGAGTGGGCCTGAGCAGGAGGGGCCTGGTGGGGCATCCTGGAGTTCCGTCTCCAGTGTCTCCTCCAAGTCCTTCTCTGTTGACCCCTCATCTTCATGGGAGGGACCCTGGCTGTTCCCCATAGCGCCGTAACTCTGGTGGGCAGGAGAGGGCATGGGGGTCAGACCCAGCTCCGGCTCCAGGAGAACCGACGCTATGAAGAGCTGAGACAGAAAAGAGTATGTGGGTGAATGCTATGCCACCTTATTTTGTTCATGTAACATGCATGAAGACCATTTGAAAGAAAAAAAAATTAATATATGATTCATTGTTTTCCTCTTATCCCAGATGCATTCGAACCATCAAGGCAAGTTTGCAGTTCAAATCCTGCTGTAGTTTAGAACCGCAGCTATGAGTCTAATGTTGCTTATAAATGCTAGAAGTCAACAGGCTGTCTCTAAGCCTGCTCAAACCACATCCATGTCTTCATTAAGGTGCAGACTCGTTGATGTGGTTTAAGCCACAGTATGACTTTCTGTGAGCCTTAACAAACAGCTGGATGCAGTTTGGGCAAGATGAGTGTTTCAGTGTTTTGTTTATTTTGACTTCTAGTGTTTGTCTGCAACATTAACTTCGCAGCTCCAGTTCTAAACTAAAGAAGCAAAACTTGGGACTCCATGTTTACAACATGTAAACAACATCTACGTTGAAATTTGTGTAAGTTAGATTTTCAATTAGATTGTTCCTTTACAGGGAAGCCTCCAAGTTCTACATTCAGGACAAGGAGAAAAGCATTTCTACTGTTTCAGCTTTGAAGTAAAAATACGCTTGTATGAAATAGATTAAAATGGAATAGTACATTAGCAGTGGTCATGGTGGATGCAGTGCTTCTCTCTGTATCACTGTAGGCTCCTTCTGTTGTTTGATCAGACATCTGAAACATAAAGAGAAGGACAGAAAGCATAAAGGAAGTTCATGGATGTTCAAATCAGCTCACAAACCCTCTTGACCATACATTTGAAATGTTATTATAATAAATTAAATTATTTTGATACGAGCAGTCCATTCAACTTCACAAGCTAAGATCGCACGGCTCACCTGATAACTTGTTGGTCTTTCGGGCCTTAGTTTTTTCAGACAGAGGCCAAAGAAGGAGAAGACGATACAGAAAAGTAAAGATACAAATGTGAAGAGAGTGATGGACTGTACTGGACCTGGAACCAAAAGAAATACACAAGTATTCCATCACAGGATACACCAATTCTATTATTTTCTATTATTTTTATTAAGTCCTCAAACAACAGAAGGTTCTAAGAAGACATGGCATACTTTTATCCAAAATAAAGGCAAATGTATGATGATTCAGGGATGCAGTTTATACAATGCTAATGTGGGATATAAGCTTCCAGAGATACATTAGCCTCCCTCACTTTATCTGAAAGATCTACAGCAATCTAGATTATTCTTACAACTGTTGCTTTATGTTGACAGTCTACTGATCAGGAAATTGGGACAGTTACCAAATCTGAGCACGGAGAAGAAGAGCAGCCAGAACATGCAGAGGATGGGCGCAACCAGCACCTGACTGATAGCAGCCGAGTGGATGTGCTGGCTGAGCTTCGTGGGGATGTAGGCGTAGTAGATGTTATAGCGGTCCACCATGTGCTTCAGAATCAGATACAATAATCCTGCAATCACAGATCATTTCCAGTGCTTTACTTCTTTCTAAAACAAGCTTCATAAGAAGATTGTGGCAGTTCAATGTTTCAAGTCACATTACATATTGTATCTATTTTCCTAGATAACAGTAAGCTGTACTCAGTAAACCACATAAGCAAGTTTATTTTGGGATTAATAATATGAAGCAGTAAAGATTCAACATTAATTTGTAAGGTTTATTCTGATTGTTGACCCTGAAGTCAAAAGGATTTGATTTTGATAGGATATGATTTGGATATTTTGTGTGTTACAAAATCCTTAATTCTACAGAGTTAAAAAAAAAAACAAAACTTTTTTTCAGTGCCTGCTGCAGCAGCCCTCAAACAAAGTAAGCCTCATAAAAAAATTAATCCCCTAGATGATTTATTTTACAATAATTATTAGGGTGTGGGTGCCCTTAGTGTTTTTAAATGTACATTTGTTTATTTTTATAGATATAGAAAACATACAGTAACCGGCTACTATTTTGACTTACTGTGCTCTGTGTGTACCTCTCCACTGTTAATGTCTTTGGAAAAACTATCATAACACAATGTTTCAGGCAATGAACAACATATTTATAACCATCAGCCATAACTACCGATTGTGGCTTTCTGTATATTAACATAAAGCGTAAAGTGTGTGGTATCCAGCTCTCTGGTTGCTAGGGATGAAAGCTGTCAGAGCTTTATGTAATTAAGAGGTCTTTTTTTTCATCCAGCACAAGACAGCGTACAGGTGTGCAGTTGAAACTGACACTAAAGTCCAGATGTGGGTAGCAGATGCCAAATGAACTCAGTACTGAGGGGAAAATGATGATGGTGGAATGCAGCGTAGTAAATAAACAGTCATAATGTGCGGCGGTGACAGAACAGGCGTGGAGTGGGCGTCTGGCTCTCGGCTAGTCGGGTCGGAGCGTCTGGAAGACTAGAGTGGCGTTCACACCTCGCGGCCACATTACACAGAGATACTGAGATACTGTCAGCGATATGGCTCAGACACCCACGCAGCACACACTCCGCTGAGGAGGAGACACAGAATACAGCAGCGGAGCAAGGAGGAGTGGGAGACGCAGATAAATCCAAAGTAAGATGCAAGAAAAAGATGGATGATGGAAATGAAGGGGATAAAAGTTGGCCAACAGATAAAAAGAAATAGGAAGAAGCTTGAATATGGGTTTACTAAATATTTGGATTAACTGGAAGAGCAGAGAGTTATATGAACAGTTTTTGACAGCATTCTCCATTAAATAGAACACAAGAAAAAATAAGTTAACACAATTTTCCGTTCACCCAGGTTTTCTCACACTGTACTACTGTCTAAAAATTGCTTTCAGCATTTAAAAAAAAAAAGTATAATTTTTTTTTTTTTTTACTAAATTCCAACAAATATGGGGAGCCCGAGTCAAAGGCCTCATCAAAACTACCAAGCTAAAAAAAAGCTGCAACAGTGAATTGCACAGAACCATTTGAAACAGTAGAGATTTTAAGCACTGATGGCTGCAGTTGACTGTTAGGGCAGCAGAAAATAAAGCTGTGCTATTTTTCACCCAATGTGCTGCATCCTGCTGCCGTCCCCTGGTCTGTTTATCCACAACATTACAAACAACAGTCCGACGTAAGCATCACATTAAGGTGACTTCATTGTAATAAATAGGGGACTTAATTTTAAAAAAATAATAAGACAAAGTGAATCATTATAGTGAATTCAGAGCACACTTTGTGAAGTCACATGGCTATTTTAATGACTTCCTTTATTTTTACACCATGTCACCGTCTCAATGTTAGGAGAGAAAACAGTAGTGCAAAGAGATTAAAGTAGTTAACCTTGTAATATTCCTTATTTTCATTTAAGACTTTCCAAATGTTTGAATCTCAAATGGTATGTGCTTTTTTGTTTGCTGCAGTTGTCCCCGAGCCATTAACGTTTGTTTGGTATCAAACATGGTAAATAATGCAGGAGGTGATGTTGCAGCCGAATAATGTGATCTTTTTTCTTTCTTTAAGGGGAAAGAAGGACAAATTGTAAGCTAGTGAAAGCAGTCCACTATCCAGTACAGAACTTCACACATAAAGTAACAGATTGTGAAATAATGAAAATACATGAACGGCTATTGTTGTTATTCACTGAATTTCAATTAATTTCATTGTCATTCATTGAATTACGAATATTGTGTGTGTTTTTAGCTAAAAAATTGTTTAATCCAAGTCGATACCAATGCACTTATTAACACCACTTACACTAATACTACTTGCAGACTCACCGAATGGAACAATGACAGGGCAGATAATGCTGTAGGTCATACTGACAGAAAAGATGCACATGGTCCAGGCGTATTCTAACCCAAACTGGAATTCATAGGCCTGACTCTGCAGGGTAAGACAAAGAAATGAGCATGTTAGATAAAACAGTTAAACTCTACGGTTTTCAGTCTGTTTCTTTGCGTGTAGCTAACATAAATATTAAAGCTGACCAGCAGGTGGTGCTGGTGAACAGATTCCACCCTGAGTCTAAAAGTTTTCTGGTGATGGATTTTACAAATGGCCTTAAAGGTCTTCACAATCTCAGGACACTCCTTACATCATAAGCCAGTAAGTAATAATGCACTCACTCGTTTTACGTGGATGCGTTCAGCTTTGGACCTGGCACAACAAAGGCGTAGGGAGTACACCAGCAGCGCAGGAATCCGCAACAACTCCATCGCCGTTCCAATCAGGCTCGACGTGATAACATAGTTCACAAAAAACGCTCCACTGTCAGGCAAGAACACACATCTGAAACATATTAAAAACAGCAAGAAAAGGTAAGTGGAACTTCTAGCTTGAATAAATGTAATTACACACTTAACTGCAGAGGAAAGCTTTCACTTACTGGAACTTAACATCTTTCACATCCAAGAAGTGTGTGTCAAAGAGCCACCTGAAGAAAAGGTCCAAACTAGAGAGCAAAAGTTGGATGGAAATAAGCAATGTTGGTATTATTAAATATAAAGAAAGCCTATTTTGGACTTTTTTATAGGCTCTGTACAATACTAGCGAAATGTACCTGGATAGACCAAGAGAAGGTAAAATGATGACCATAAAGATCAACAGTAGAAAGCACTTGTGCATGGTGGTCTGATTCTCACTGGACCTGGAAAAAGACACATCACAGACACTTTATAATAGTCATTCTGCACTGTTGCCTCGATCTATTATCTCGAACTCAAAATCCATCCAACCCATTTCAGTTCCTCTTGCCAAGACCCCACCCAGACGGAATGTATTGGCTGTTTAAATGTAACACTTAGCTTCCAGACTCTAGGCTGCTGTACGCCTGTATCACCATAATGAAGAGTTGAATGTGATGTAAATGGTTTGAGAGATATTTTGCAGATGCATTCATGGAGATGATGTGGATGACCACTGACAATGACTAATGTTTGTTACCAACATCAGTCTAGCAGCTCCTGTTCTAATCTGAAGAACTAAACATGATCTGGGCTCATATACGTAAGTGTAAGTGAAAATGTAATGCCCCTATTCATATTTGTCTGTTGGATGATGTGAACGCCTCGTTTGGAATGTGCGACGTTAGTCAAGATGCCCACAAAACATATAGCAAAAGAAATCTGTATTTTGTCAGAGGCTCCATTTGCATACTGTGAATTGATGAAAAAATGATATATCGTGCAGCCCTACTCTACAGAATCTCCTGTGTTTAAGTCTTTCCACAGCGATCATGTAGAAGCGCTATATTGACAGAAAGTGGCAAAGTATCCAGATGCAACTGTGAGAGGCCACCACTGTGCATTCATTATTCCCTTATTGTCATCACTATGACAACAAGACTGAAGAGGCTAGCAAAGAGTGCTGGTGAGTGACACACACAAATACACACACACACACACACACACAAATACACACACACACACATACAAACACACACACACACACACACAAATACACACACACACACACACACACAAAGCCTAAGAGGAAAGCGTGTGTGTGTGTGTGTGTGTATGTGCGTAGAGGAAAGTGTGTGTGTGTGTTTGTGTGTATGTGTTTGTATGTGCGTGTGTGTGTGCATGGAGGGGATTGGAAGGTTGGGTGGGGGGGTTGCCGTGCTGTTATGCAATATGCCAGTGCAATACACTGAACATGTCAGTGCAGTATATTTTAGTTATTCTACACATTCTCTCTTTCTCACTCACATGCACACGCACACACACACACACACACACACACACACACACACACACACACACACACACACACACACACACACACACACACAAACAAACCTATCCTCTGACTCATGGCATATCCACATACCTAGTGATTATGAGCTAACGTGTTAATATTTTGGTAATTGCTGTTTTGGAGCAATTGTTGGTGGATGCTTGTTACTGGATTAAAGAAACTGGAATTCAGATTCTACTGACAACAATGAGATTTTAAAAAATAAATGTAAATAATTATGAGTGGCCCATACTTCGTCCAGTGGTACTCGAAGAAGGCGGAGTAATACACAATGAAAGGCAGCAGGACAGAGAAAGCCCA
>JBBPCY010000001.1:35019282-35039716 GCA_037974405.1 Brachyalestes nurse
AGTGTGTGTGTGTGAGTGTGTGTGTGTGTGAGTGTGTGTGTGTGAGTGTGTGTGTGCGTGTATGTGTAACTCAGGTGTATGTTGTCTTTCCTCCACCAGGAGTTTGTGAAGATGGCTAAGGATGTGTGGAGCGAAATGATAAAAGAAGGCACACTAAAAAACCAAGCTTATCGCATCACACATGATGGTACACACACATACACACATACACACACACACACAAGTGGACATACACTCATACACACCCAATCACAAATGCAGTGAATGTTGAACTCCCTGTTTCATCAGGCTACTTGAAACTATGGCAGCTCCAGAAGCCCAAGCTGCAGAAGTACGACATCATCATGATAGATGAAGCCCAGGACTGTTCTCCAGGTACTGTTCTGTTCTCATCTGGTCATAATAATTATTTGATCCCCTGCTGAATTTGCAAGTTTGCTGTACAGGTCATTTTTGAGGTTGTTTCATGTCAACCAAAAAAACCCATTAAAAGTTATACATTGATTTGCATTTCAGTGAGGGAAATAAGTATTTGATCCCCGAGTAGAACGTGACTAAGTGCTGGGTGGAGAAACCCTAGTTGGCACAGCAGTGACGTTATTTGTAGTCGGTCACCAGGTTTGGCCCACTCCCCTTTACAGAAACTCTAAATCCTTCAGGTTTCCTGGCTGCCGCTTGACAACTCAAAGCTTCAGCTCCTCCACAGATTTTCTATAGGAAAATGGCTAGGCGACTCCAGGACCTTAATGTGCCTCTTCTTTAGCCATTCTTTTGCTGAGGGAAGGAGGTTCTCACCCAAGATTCACTACCCCATCAGTTGGCCCCTTAACATCGCCAAGCATAATGTTGCCACTTCCATGCTTGACTGTGGGGATGGTGTTCTTCAGATCAGATTCAGCATTTCTTAATGCCAAAGAGCTCAATTTTGGTCTCATCTGAACACAGCATTTTCTCTCATGGCTTCTCTGAATCATTTAGATGATCACTGGTAAACTTGGCTGTATGTGCCTTCTTGAGCAGGGGGACCTTGCGGGCACTGCAAGATTTCAGTCCATTATGATGTAGTGAGTTACCAAGTTACTGGGGTCCCAAATGCCTCCAGATCATTAACAAGCTCCTCCTGTAGTTCTGGGCTGATCCCTCACCTTTTTCATGGTCATCCTCACCCCATGAGGCAAGATACTGCATGGAGCTCCAGACTGAGGGCAACTGATGGTCATTTTATATTTCTTCCATTTCCGAATAATCGCACCAACAGTTGTCAACTTCTCACCGAGCTTCTTGCTGATGGTCTTGTAACCCATTCCAGCCTCGTGCAGGTCTACAATCTTGTCCCTGACGTCCTTTGACAGCTGGGAGTATCTGTAATTGATAGATTGATTGTAATCTGTGTGCAACATGGGCACACAGTCTGTGGGAGACAGAGGTCTGGCTGGGTTGTAGGGAATCAAATACTTATTTCACTTAATGACATGCAAATCAATGTATAACTTTTATGTAACATGTTTTTTCTTGATTTTTGGTTGATACTTATAAATGTATGATACTCATAAATTAGAGACTGTTTATGTAAGACAGCAAACTTACAAATTTAGCAGGAGATCAAAGAATTATTCCCCCTACTGTAGATGATGTTTGCGTAACAGTGCCTCACTATTCCAGTGCCAGCCAAATCTCCCTTTAGTTGCTTGGCAGTGGTTTGTGTTTATTGCTCTGCATACCTGACCAGTTTTTCATAGGTTTGCCATATTTTACTTTTATTTCTTTTCAGTAAATTTAAATAAATGATCGTCATGCATTAATATTTGTAGAATGTGCCATATTTAGGTCCCGTGTTACCTTTATTTCAGTTAGATAAAGAATGCCCAACTTTTCACATACAACTGCAAGTACACAAAGCCCAAATGTGTCATTAAGAACCTTTTAAAGTAATACTATATATTTGATTATATAATCTGTGGTGTAATTATAAGCACATTTACAATATAGTTAAAAATAATAAGTACAGTACAGGGGTGGCCTAGAAAGCAATATTTAAGACATTTTCAGGATACACTATATACCTCATAGTAGTTTGTCTGATGTTTGGTATACTTTAACGGCATTGGATTGAAGGTCACAATAGGCAAGTGTTATGGAAAGGACCTTTGTCAGCCCCATGAACAGCATTTCCCTCATACTAGTAAGCCTAGACTTCAAATTAAGAGCTGCTAATAGACTTAAATATAAGCCTAGACTTAAAATTAGTAGACTTACCACTGGTTAGTCTACTAGCAGCTTATAATTTTAAGTGTAGGCTAGTGTGAGCCACATGTCATCTCATCATGTCATGACTACAAAGGTAAACGTAATGGACATTTGGAAGATGCCCTGATCCAGAGCGACTTAGTTACAGGGACAGTCCTCCTGGAGACACTGCAGGTTGAGTGTCTTGCTCAAGGACACAATGGTAGAAAGTGAGGGTTTGAACCTGCAACTTTGTGGTCATCAGGTTCACAGGTAAGTGTTTAAAGCCCTACTAAAAGCATCCATGGATCGCTCTGGATAAGAGCACCTGCAAAATGCTATTCAATGTAAAGTTATCCAGCACTGATCAGAGGTTCCAGTCTATTCTGAATAACACCACTGCCAGTCCACATTTCTGTAATATTCTAGTGCATGACATGCTGTTCATGTGCAGAACTGAAACAAAACAAAAACAAAGACTGGAAGTTTCTCAGGAAGTGCTTTGAAAACTGCATTCAGAAGTGCTGTGTGAAGGGATACTGTACCAGCCAAAGGACAACATTGATGGTCAGGACAGTGGGCACTCCTTCGAAAGGCAGGCCTTGCAGGACACTACTATGCGAGTGCGAATGGTAACACCTCTCGTCCGTGCTGTTCTCCTTAGTCACAGAGTCCAGCTCTACCGGCCATGATTCAAACATGGGCTTCGTTGTTCCCAGTGAGTCAGAATGCACTGCCATGGCAAAGGCCTGGGTCTCAGCAAAGCCAGGGCACGTCAAAGCATCACTGAGAAAGAAAACCAATAACAGAGGTTACCATGATGATTATTACTGCTTTCATATGACATTAACTTACTAGGAAAAGTAAAAACATGTAAACAAATTAACAATAATTTTGGACCAAATGTGTTGTTCCATTTGTCATGAAATGTTCACCAATTAATGAAATAAGAGATGTTCTGTGTGCTATATGGTTTTGTTTCACTACAATAGCCTGTTGTCAGTGTACAGACAGAAAAGAATGAGTCTGGATTTTGAATACCAAGGCCTGAATTCAATGCTGTTTTATGTAAAGGCTTACTTTTTCAGGTATGGCCCTGAAGCTCTGTTCTTACAAATAATGCATGTGAAGGGAGAAGCATTAACTACAGGGAGTACTCACTGGCCTAGTCTGTTGTTCTGTCTTGCTGAGAGTTAGTCAGATCTTCAATAATAGTGTCTAAATATGTATGTAACCATGGCTCTTTAATCTCAAATAGTCTTTTGTGGTTAGGACAAAAAAAGAACAAAGCTATCTTGCTGGGCTAAAACAGTAGAAGCAGAAATCTAAAATTTGCTTGTACTTGCAGATACCAATGCAGCAAATAATGGCAGAAACCGCATGATAAACCCTACAGGAAAACCACTGATGGCCAAGAGAAACAAAAATTTGTTTCATGTTTGCCAAAAAGCTTGCTGATCACTCATAAATGACACTGTGAGAAAAGTGGAACTTTTGAAAGATTTGGGTCCCATGTAACATACAGCTAACACAGCATTCCACAATAAGAACACTATACCCAAATAAATATTCAAACATGGCGGCGGCAGAGTGATGGTGTGTAGATGATTTGTTGCTGGATGACTTGCCATAACATGAATTCTGCTCTCTGTTAGGGATGGGCATTTTAAGCAATACTATTCAAATTTGGCTAGGCAGAAAGACAGAAAGAACGAAAGAAAGAAATAAAGAAAGAAAGAGAGGAAGAGAGAGACCCATGCCTCTCCATCCACACACGTACACACAGTCACACCCACAAAGAGAGCAAGAAAATAAGTGAAAAAGACCCATTCATGCTTTTCACAAAACAAGCGTTTTACCAGCGTTTGGGAAAAGTGCATTCATTGTCTTCTGCTGTTTAATGGGTGTTGGCAAACAGCTCTAAGGAGGATTACTGCCATCCTCTGCTGACAGTAACACATTACTTACTTAACACATTACAGTAACACACCAGTCAAATTACAAGCCAGTATGAGCATTTATTAGCTGACATGACAGAATTAGCAGTTAACATTCTCCTATAAGTATAAGACACTAATGATGTTGCGTTTGTTGCAGTTTGAAAAGATGTGGATCATCTCAACTTTTCAATGCCCCTTCTAATGCATATGTATGAGGGGAGGATGCATATTTTGTGTTTAATTATGCACACAGTTCATAAACTGCACATTCAAGTTCATGTGGAACTTTCATACATATCACACACAGAAAGAAAGCATCTGATTTGCACCTTAAACTGGTGCAATAGGCTTAGTACATCAGGACCCAGCCTCATATTGAGCTGCCTAGAGGAGTATCAATATTATCAGCCCATACCAACAATACCATAGGTCAAATATTGTTTACAAGCCTATTTAAGAAACTGAAACAATAATAAAACTGAGAAAATATGGTAATAAGTGGTTTGTATGGTGTTAGCAGGCAGATAATCAGCTTCAATTACTTGTTGGCTACATTGCCTCATAGCGCCAGTGCGAAACTGAGAAGCAACATTCAAACACTATACATGTCGTGGCTGACTAACTACATTTGTGGTAAAGAAGAATGGTGTAAATCAATGGAATTAAGGTAAAAACAACATGGAGGTCCATACAACAGTTACCAGTTTCACGTTAAATATTACCTCATCAAGTTAAAATTAATCTTATACTCATAATTGATTACCACACTTAGAAAATTTAAAGGGAAGTACTATCCAGAATCAACCAAAGTTGGCAACAGTATTGCAGACACGGGTGGAAGCACAACATGCAAGATTTTCAGCCTTCTAGGCTTCCACACAGCAAAACATCTAGCGATTTTGGCACTGGGAGTGTGGTAGGCAAAGCCATGCAAATTTAAACAGCAGCAAGTATAGCTGTGTGTGAGGTAGTCAGCTGGCAAGCCAGCTGGTTAATAAACTAGCAATTTAGCTAGCTTGTGAAGCCAGTCAGTCATCTGCAATAAAATGGTGCTGCGTTTACTCTCCACCAATTTAATTACTTCCTGAATGAAATTAATGAAATATTGTTGTACACTTCAGTGAGTTCCCGTTGCTTCGGCTGTATTTCTCCATGCTCTGGCACTACACCCCTGCATGTTGAACATGTTCAGCATATTTCAACAATTCTGCAAAAATTGCAGAATTCATTATTAAATTTAATCTCTAGTCCATATTCTTTGCACTCTTCAGAAGTTTCTGGGATCATTTCACCTGCAGCACCTGCAACAGTATCTGCAGCAGCCAGAATTGACTCTAAACAGTGAGCCAGGCTGCCGCCACAAAGGTCCTTCACTGGCCAAGGGCACTTAAGGTGACCATATGTATTAGCCCCCTCTCGTAATCGCAATTAATGAGCAATAGAGGGGGGCAGGGGTGCGGTGCTGGGATCACAGATGCACGCTTCGATGATAACCACACATGGTCTTCTGTTAGTCACTGTAATGATGCTGCCATTTCCTGCCGTTGTTTAAAATGTCAGTCAGATGGCTCTCGGGGGGACTCTGGTGACAACGGATAGCAACGTGAATCAAGCTGCTTTTATAGGCCTATATATCGCCCCATCTTGCCATTAGAAGCCCTTACACTCTGAGGGTGACTCAGCCAGATATGTTGGGGAATAACAACACAGACATGCTGCTTTTACACCAAACTGATCATATGCACATTGATTTCAAGAATTAGAAGTTTATCTATGTACATCCACTGCATGCTACAGATGGCTTGTGTGGTGTGATAAAAGGATGAAATGGCTTATGGCAGATCAGACAGTGCTTAGTCCTAAGCTCCACTGACTCTGAAATTGATACAAGCCTGTTCAGGACAGAAAATTTGTGTTGTGGATGTGGAGTCACTAACATGCAATAATAATGCATGAAAAAAGACCTCTTATTAATGTGAACAAAACTCTCATCTAATCTGTTTCAGTAGCGGACAGGCCAGCACCTTAAAAAGCACCCGAACATGCAGCTGTTAAACATCTATCTGGTGTTCAGTCAGATTTGTTCCCAGTTATTTTGCAGCAAAAACAGGGGGCTGTACAGCACATGACACTAAAAGCTAGAAGGCCAAAACAAATCTGATGAGCATGAGTCAGTGATTCTGTAAGTTTTCCACTCTCAAACTCACTCACACACGTACACACACACAAAGACACACACAGGGGCACAAATCAGATTATCTCAAAAGGCCTATATCATGTTTGATCACCTGCTCACTGTTTGCTGAACTAATGGTTTCTAGAGCGAATGTTTGCTCTCCATTTCTCACACATATAAATGTGGAAGTTAGAGAACACCACTTCGCCAACCCCCAAACTATCTACACTCATTTCACATAGATAGAATATTTTTTGGAATTGTTTGTTTTTAGGATGTTTGCAAACACATTCAGGGCAAAATTGTTACAGCAGAATATTTTTTATTGCAGAATTTAAATCCCTAAAAGCCTCCTCTGAATGCCTTAAAGGTTTGTGTAGCACTATCCACCAATTTCAGACAACATGGAGGCAGTAAGCTACTGACTCATGCTTTATTAGTGCAACAACAAATCCTTGAGTCGTAAGACCATTTGCCAGATGCAGTCTTTTCTTTACTGGACCTCAAGGTTCTGCTCCGGTTCTGCAAGAGTGAGTAACAGGTTCACACCGCAAGCTATCAGAGCTCTGAATCCACATAAGTGTCTAGTCCCTGCCTAATCAAGTACATTCCAATAAAGTACCTCACTTTATACTTTATATACTTCTTATATTACACTCTGGACTTTCAACAGCACCTGCACTTAACCTTCCGTTTACTGCTACAATAGACACATGTATGTCCTGTTACTCGATTTGACGAATTTACATTCACTTAATGTGGTTCAATGCTGATAACTGTCATATGGTGCAATTTTTCTCATTCTGGAAGGTTCACATCCCCTTCACTACTGTATTGTCTACTTATTGTATTATCTCCGATCTCCACTCTGTTCACACTCCTGTTACATTGCTATACTGTCTACTTATTATATTGCCTCAGATTTACATCCCATTCTCACTATAATGTTACACAGTAGTATTGTCTATTTATTTTATTGTTTCTGTCATTCCTTGCATTTTGTTCAATGCTGCTAACTCCCACCAGGGCACACTTAGGGTGCAACACTAGTCACTCTACAAGGTTTACATAGCGTTCACACTATACTATTACATTACACTACTATACACTGTTGTAGTGTCTATTTATTATATGTATTGTATGTATTGTATCTATTGTAACTTTGCTGTATGTTCCTATATGTTGCATTGTGGTCCTTGGAAAAACACTGTCTATGTACACACTATGTACGTGTACACAGCTGCAGATGACAATAAAATAACCTTGAACTTTGTACCCTGAAGATGATTTCACAGGGTTGATTTTGGATTTTCTTTGCATGGCACTGCAATGATATGTAGTTGTATTAAAAATATACCCCTAAACAATCTTCAGTATAATAGAACACTGGTCATACGGTCGTCAGAACAAGGCGTGTAAACTCTACCTGATCCAGAGTTGTGGCTGATCTTGCGCCTAGACCAAGCTTCTTCTCACTCATGTCTTGTACGTAAGACAAATGCCAATGCAGAAATAAAACTGGCCAATAAAGCTTTCAAAGTATTTTTTGAGTATATTTGGGTAGCGTATTTTGATTCAAAGTATGCATAACAAAATAATATTAGAAATTAATATTAGCACTGGGGGAAAAAAAAAACTTATCTGTACTTTGTTGTATACTTCCAGGCATTAAAAGCATATCTTAAACTAACAGAAACCTTAATTTTGTAAACATCACTTTTTTACTACCTCCCTTACAGGGGTTGACCTTTACAGGATTAAGTTCTAATAGGATGATTTATATTTTTGGCAATAAACTTGGAGAACCTTTTTAAATATTAATATATTTTATTTTACTGTAGGACTGCAATGGGTAGTTCTCACTTTTTCTGCATAGGTACTCCAATTTCCTTACACAGTTCATGCATTTCAGGTGAATCGGAGAGGCTAAATTGCCACTAAGCAAGTGTATGAGTTTGTCTGTATTCCTGCCTGTGATGGACTTTTGTCCTATTTATTATCTATAATTTATTATCTTTTGTCTTTTATAGTAAGTATATATAGGGCAGCTTCCTTTTGTGCAAGACGGGGGCGGGAGTCCGAGTACCCCTAGCTAAAAGAAAACGTTCTGTAAGTCTACAATATAAATCCAGCACCACCTCACTGAAGACGTATTCGTATAAAAGAACAAACTTTACACCACCAGTCACTTTCACGGTGGTCATTGATAATTACTGATGCATCTATAGGTGAATTACTGGTGCATTTATAGTAGAAGAGACCAGAACAACACAGTCTTTCTCATCCTCTGTTTCTAGTCATAAATTGAACGGTGCAGCTTAAAGGCCCAGGGCTGTGGTGAACAGCAGCTGGACTGTGGCGGAGAGCAGCTTGCACCTGGGTTCCTGAGGAGGGGCCAGAAAATAAACAGCACTTTGAACAAAGAACAACGTGGCAGCCTCTGTCTGAACGTGAACAACAGCTGAGCTGGAGTCCCGAGTGGAGATCTCTCCAGACACGTTCACGTACACAACCATGAAAGAAAACTCAGTAGAGGCATTACTGTGCTAACACACAGCAGAGTTCGCAATTTGTGGTGCCAGTCACTTAGGCGCTAACAGCTAAATTCTCATTTCTTTGAAGTAAGGGGCTTTTCTACTCCATTTGTTCCCCTGCTCTATACATTTCAACGATTTCAGCTCTAACACAGCTGACCCAACTAATCAGTTAACAAAAGCGTGGTGTTGGACAGTTAGTGGTCGACTGGTTAGGGAGCCTCCACTGTGTTGTGAGTTTGAATCCCAGGACTGCCAGTGGCACCACTGGGGTACCCTTGAGGAAGATACCGTCCCACTATTTCACTTGGTGAATGGGTTTAATGCAGAGAAGGAATTTCACATTGTTCATACTGTTCTGCTGTGTGACCAATGGTTCACTTTCAATTTTATGCCATTATTTTATGCTCATAGTTCTTTGAAACAAGCCACATCTGTCAAAAGTACAGCTTCTAAGAATTTAGTTGATATAGTATGTGTGTTTGTAAGGAAAGAGATATTTTTTGATGACTGGAATTTGACGAATAGCCGTTCAACTTGTTTGTAAAATCCAGACCATGCTTTTGTTATTTGTTAATATCCAAATGAAAGAAATAATCCGAAAGTGCTGGAAACTGAATTGTATTTAATTCACTCAGTTCCTAATCCAAGTCCTGGAGATGCCACACAATGCATTTGCTTTTTATTTTTGCACAGTAGTAGCCCAGTAGTTCCTAACCCTGTGTTTTGCCATGCTCCCAGCATGTAACTGCGGGAAGCAGCCATAGTTGGCGGTGCAGCACCCTAATTAAGATGCTCAGTTATTATTAAACAACAGATCAGCTAATTAATAAGCTCTTTTGTTATTGCTAGAAAATGCTAATATACAGGTCTAACACACCTAACACTTTTATCGAATTAACAAATATCTCATATGCTGGAGCCGGTGTGTGAGAGTAGGGAAAAGACAAAAACAAGAAGAGCATGTGGCCCCTAGAAAAAACTCTAGGAATTTTAGGCAATTATGACATATTTTTGGGCTGCATGATGAATCATATTTTATCATCATTATGATATCAACACCAAGACAACAGCTCAGCCAAAATTCAGGTTATAGTCAGCTTAAGTTTAACTTACACACAACTGTGTTCTGTGACAGGTGAAACTGTTCAGTTTTTAGAATATCCAACAGCTTTTTGCAATGTATTAGTACCATGCACACCTGTGGTGAGGAATCTGCCCCTGCAATCGGAAGGCTGTGGGTTTGAGTCCCAGGTCTGCCAGTGGCCCCACTGAGTAAGGTACCGCCCCTACAGACTGCTGTGTTCCTGGCTGCCCACTGCTTCATTTGGTGAATGGGTTAAATGCAGAGAACATGTTCGTGCTGTCCACACTGTGTGCTATGGCGTGTTCACGTATGACAAATGGATACTTCACACGTTATGTAGCTCAGAGTGTTACAGCTAAATAGCACAGCAGGATCACAATGATAACATGATAATAACTGATTTTTAAGGGTTCTCCTAAGAGGTGAAGTGGTTGTGTTGGAGCAGGAAAACAGGGGTACTCCAGGGCCAGAGGTAGAAATCACTGCTCTTGTCCAGTGGTCATTCTGTTCAGAGCTCTGATCACTTCATGACAGCCATCGCTGGCTCACCCACTGAAGGAAAGTACCGTCCAAAATGCTATTTCTACAAGTAATTCCTTTACAAAAGAAGCTAAACCTCATCTAGAGGTGACAAGGAGGGCGAGACATGTAAAAAACAACCAGTATCTATACGAACACAGGCCACATCGCATGACGGTAATCTCACTGCAGTGAATAAAGGGCTTGGTCAGCTGCACTGCTGGAGCTCAGTATTGATTGTTATGTTATAACTACAACATTCTGCATCACAGAAGATGCTTTCATTTTTTGTCAGCTAAAGATTCACTATTTGCTTGGGCAAGCGGATGATTCTGCAGGAAGACATATAAAAAGGGAGCCAAAACGCCCTGACACAGCAAAATCCATAAATAACAGCAAAAACTCTAACGACCAATCAGTCAAACTGTCAGCTGGCTAAAGATAAACGACTTCTGGAGCCTCCGTGAGAGAGTCTAGAAATGACCATGAATAAAATAATAACAGGTTGAGTGTTCTGTCTCTGCTTGATCGCTGCACGGGGGAGATGAGAGCCGCTTCAACATGCCCTGATTCTCCAGGTTCATGTTTGTTCAGTGGCGTCTAGTGAAGTTGCTTGTTTTGACTGCAAAAAAAGTGGGTTATGCTTGTTTCTCAGTCTCGCCTCAAAACCACACAGCTACACAAATGAGAGAAAGCGTCCTGAGAAAAGGTTACACAGTAGAAATTTTCCCAAATAATAAAAAAAGAAATCTTACCATTGGCAAGGCAACTAATGTTTGAGCCAGTCAACAGAATGACAGCCACTAGCACACACTTAAAATGCAAGGGAAGCTGACTTGGCAAGTGACTCTAAATTGCTTAAAAACTCCGTAGTGAATCTTTAACTTTTTCACAACCGTCTCTATATTTATTAGAGCTTTCTTAGAAATGTGTGCTGTGGCGCTGCCAACATCAGAGCATAAGTCTTCACATGCATGACTGGCATTTCTCTGGGTTCTGTGTTCCACTGAAAAAGAGACCTTCCTGTGAGGGCCTTGTGTGAAGTAAGTGACAGATGACCTCATGGTAAAAGGCAGATGATGAGAAAACCGTCTCTGAGATGAAACCTGATGAGATAAGCAAAAGATTATCAAAGCTGACATTGCATAACAATGTTAACGGTGGCAGGCGTACAGTGGGATGAGAATCCAAACTGATAGTTTTTCAGGCCAGAACTGAAGCCCACGCATTGTGCAAGGATACAGCACTGCGGCTCGTCACAACATAAACTTTTTTTTCCCCCCACACACATCCACTATAAATCAACGCACTTAAAAAGAGCCTTTAAAACCTGAGACAAATGCTACCAGTCTGAGATGATCCCAATTAAGCCAGACTGGATGTGACGGCCTGTAAAAACAGCCTGCTGCCTCGACTCCTGGGCTGTCAGCAGTGATCAAAGTGATCGCACCACTAAAAGACACGTTCCAACACCAAGAAAGAATACAGATGTATGGCTGTACATTTACAGCTCATAGGGAGAGAGACATCAAATTTACCTTAACATCAGTAAAGTAACAATTATCAAATTATATTGTCAAAATGAAATGACCAGATATACATTAATATAGTAATATGAGAAAATATTCTTTGAAGATGTAGTAAAGGATTTTGTCTATGTTTCATACTATACACTACAGAACAAAGGACTTAGGGTGCTTTCACACTTACAGCATTTGGTGCGCACCAAACGTGTTTGGTCCCTTGGTTCGGTTCGTTTGCGCTGATGTGAATGCAATCTCGGTACTTTGGTGCGCACCAAATCAATCGATCCGAGACCTGCCTGAAGGGGTGGTCTCGGACCGCTTTATCCGCTCTACTTTGGTACAGTTCGTCTGGTGTGAAAGTAACCAAACCAAATTGGACGAAACTGTACAGTTTAATGCATTCATGTGTGGCTAGGCTGTGTTGATAGGCCAATGGAATACCTGATGGATCTGCAGGAAGATCACCGGCGAATAACGAAATTATCATTCAGGAGGAGGGCACGTCTCTTCTCCCTGAAGTGGTGCACAATGCGCCGTCGGCGAGATAAATAAACCAGGAAGCAGGTTTGGAGTCGCAGCCACGAATCATGTTCGAAATTAATTATCTGGAAAAAATGATCTGCACGTACAATGTAATGCGAGGATCAGTGGCATGAGCGCAATGCAAAGCTGTTCCTCCATGATTATTGGAAGTGGCGCGATTTTCTGAAAATAGTCAGAAGAAATAGTTTCCGGTACATACAGCCACTAAACTGTTCTACCCTAAACAAAGAAAACGTACGCTGCCACTGTAAATACCCAGTATTCATTTATATATGCCGCATTTTTTCGAATCCTATTGTGGCTACCCGCTCTTTTTGCACAATTATTAATTGCTGTGTACCTCAATCTTGGCACACCTTTCATCTTTTTGCACACTTAACTACTAGAATACAGTATCTAGACTTATACCACTGTGTTGTCTTGTCCTGTAAAGCAGCACACGGTTGCTCTTGTGTTTTTTGCACTCACTCTTTAGTCCTGTCCTGCCTGTAGTTGTGTGGTGTTCTGTCTTTGTGCACCATGGTCGTAGAGGAATACAGGAATGTTGTATCATTTCTAGCTCAAAGAGATGTTAAACACACAAACACATGATGAAAATGCATAAACGTCCACATGCATACACATTAATGAAGTGCTTACTGCCTACGGGTTCTGTGAACAGCTGAGTTGACAATAATGCAACAGTACAGTATGTTGCCAAAAGCTACCAATCTGTCAGCCATGTGGCCTCGTGTTTTCCCTTCTATAAACTTGTCATTCTGACAGGGAGGTCAAAGCTTTAGTGCCAGGCTGAGTGTGTGCAGTTTCTGTCTAGATATGAATGGAATAGGGGCCCATGCTTACAATAATGAAGCCATCATAACAGATTTTTTTTTTATGGGAAAAAAATGCTGCCTTTTTCCATGACCAACATAATGGGATCAGAATAAAAAAACATACTTAAAATGTTTCACTGGGTATAAATTTATATTTTGGACTGTAACTTATATACAATATTTTCAGTAAAAATGTGAAAACGTATCACTGATTCATCTTAAACACTAAAAATGTGTCTTAATAGCTGATACTACTGAAAAGCTCCCTGAAGAGTTCCCTGAATTACTTGACAGAAGTTTGCATGTGTGTATATTATATGTGTGTTTATATGCGTATGTACATATATCTACAGGGTGGCAGTAGCCTAGTGGGTAAAATACTTACCTGTGAACCCGATGACCACAAACCTGCAGGTTTAAACTCCACTTTCTACCACTGTGTCCTTGAGCAAGACACTTAACCCTCAGTTGCTCCAGGAGGACTGTGCCTGCAATTAATCACTGTAAATCGTTCTGGATAAGAGCATCTGCCAAATGCCACTTTATTATTATTTATATGTAATACATTTTCAGTGTTTAAGGTGAACCGGTGATACATTGATACATTTTCACATTTTTACTGAAAATACTTTAAAGGGGACATATTATGCAAAACTCACTTTTTCCATCCTTTTGTATTTGCATTTGTGTCTCTACTGCTCCTATAAACACTCCAAGCATGAAAAAAACATCCATCTGTTTTCTGTGAGTCAATTGAAAGATTTTGGTGTCAGGAATCATATGCTTCTCTGAGCCGTTTGGGCGGCTCCCTTATCCTGACATCAGGAGGAAATTTACATAGAACCACCCCTCACCTGTCAAGCCCCCACCCACTAGATTAATTGAAGATCCGCCATTTTTGTCTGCTGGTTTTACGAGCACGCAGAAGACGCCGGGCACTACAGCTACAAGCAAAGGCAAGTCACATGAAGTGTTGTGTTCATCTTGCTCTGGGTCCGACGCAGGGTCGAACATATAGGGCTGGAGAGCGCCTCTGTTTTCTGTGTGTTAAGCATGGGATGGGTGGGGGGCATGGTCAGCAACAGCTTATTTGCATAAAAGTGACAGAGCCCTGAAATGGCTCATTTTGAAAGGGACTGAAACTGTCAATAGTAGAGCTGGTGAGATCTCTTTATGTGAGAGTGATTTTGTGCAAAGAAATTCATGAACATGTTTTATATAGTCCATAGACCTGCTTTAACTTGTTTAAAAGGAGGTATAATATACTTTAAAGGAACACAGTTAAATTACAAACGCCACTGGAAGACTGTATTGTCTAAATGTAAAGGTCATTCAACATTTTCTTGGCAGTGTAAGAGAGGTTATTTTAATGTTTTACATTATACTTTTATAAATGATTTAGGCACCAAGTTCTACAGAAAAACACTCCAGACATTTCTCAAGTGTCCCTGCTCTCATCATCACCTCTTTCAAAAGGCATTAGTTATATTTTAATCTCACAGACTTATGTATTTCTCTGATTCACATCTAAAAGCTGGAAAAAAATGTAAACAGCCGCTGAACATTGATCTGTATACACTGCAATCTGATAGCTGGACAACAGATGACTCTGCAGATGTACAGTACATCAGGTCTGGGATTTCAAAGGTATCTATGTTACACAATACCACACACGGCCAGGTGTTGTATAGTGTTAAATCAGTCCTTGAAGGATTAAAAACCTTTTCCTCTTGTCCTATAAAGTTACCATTACTGAGACATGACTTCTTGTTACATCAGTGGCAAAATGAGTAAAGTGCGATTGCCAGCTGTTAAGACAGTTCTAAAGGATGGCTGTTTTGCAGGGGCATCACTGTGGGAGATGACAGTCCCAGGCGAATCAGCTGAGCGCTCTCCATTCACTGAGTGGGTTCAGTGTTCAAACCACCCCAGCCACTGCCCTGGCAGCCTCACCCACGGCTTCTGTGGCTGAGAAATCATGACTAGCTGCGGGTTTACTGCAGAGGGATGTATCACTTTTCAATCTCAGCCAACAGCACCATCAAATATTCATGCATCTGTTGTACAGAGATGCCAAATACGCAACATTTCGCCTTTTGCTGTTTGTTGATGCTTTTGGATATGAGTTTCAGGTCTTAAAGTGTGGCACTGCTATGTTCATGAATTCCTAAAAGGCTCCAAAACATATGGAGCTGACATAAACAGTGTTGTACCTTTTCTTGGAGCACTGCTGATACATAACAAAGACGTAGAATTACACAAACATTTAAGGAATAGTTCACTGAAATGTTTAATTTACACAGTTTTCCCCTTAACTCATATCTAGCTGCTTGGCAAGGACATTTGCTTATGAAAGTCTGCTTTTTAGTTTTAAACTGGAGCTTTGAGGCTAATGTAGCTAATAATTCATGCAAGATGAAATGTTTCTGGATTATTTACACTTATAGTACCCTTGTATCTCCAGTGTATAGATTTAGAAGCAAGCTTTGGAATAAACATGTCTTGGCAGACTGAGTATGTTTGGGATTAGGAGAAAATTGTTTTTAACTGAAACACTGATCAGATACATGACTGACAGGTTCAATGAAAAACATTGATTATCTCATTACAATGGCAACCGTGAAGAGATGGGATGTATTAAGGCAAGTGAACGGCTGATGTGTTGGCAACAGGAAAAATGGGCAAGAATACGGACCTGAGCCACTTTTACAAGGTTACATTTCTCCAGAACAGCAGGTTTTGTGAGGTGTTCTAAGTATGCAGTGGTTAATACCTACTGAAATCGTCCGAGCAAGGACAACAGTTGAATATGTGATAGGGTCAAGGGCACCCAAGGCTGACTGATGGGAGTGGGCAGTGCAGACTAACCTGTTTGGTCTGATCCCTCAAATGAGCTACTGAAGCACAAAATGTTAATGTTTACTATGACGGAAAGGTGTCAGAACACACAGTGCTTTATAACTTGCTGCATATGGGTCTGCGTAAACCAGTCCGAGTGGTCAAACTGACTCCTGTCCAGTGCTGAAACTGCCTACAGTAGGTATGTGAACATTAGAACTGAACCATGGCGCAATGGAGGAAGACTGCATGGTCTGATGAATCACATTTGCTTTTACATCATGTGGACAGTCGTGTGTGTGTTCTTGTCACTTAACTTGTAGAGGCAGTGTGATACTTTGGGCAATGTTCTGCTGGGAAACCTTGGGTCCTAACATTCACATCTGGGGAATTTGGAGGCCAAATCAACACCTTTAACTCTTTGTCGTGTTACTCAAACTATTCCTGAACAGTATTTGCAGTGTGGTAGGGTAATGTGCTCTACCACAGTGCAAATACTGTTCAGGAATAGTTTGAGTAACATGACAAAGAGTTAAAGGTGTTGATTTGGCCTCCAAATTCCCCAGATATCAATCTAATCAAGCATCCATGGAGGCCCCACCTCACAACTAACAGGTCTTGGAAAGAATCTGCTGCCAGTGTCTTGGTGCTGCACAACTCCTTCATAGACTCGTGGAGTCCATGACTCAACAGCTTTTTGGTGGTCGAGGGGGACCTACACAATACTGGTCATATTGCATATGTATGGAAATTAGTAGTTACAGCTACTGCAAGAGTGAATAATGGTGTCACTCCAGGAGGAAAAGCAGAGATTGCACACTATTGTATCTACTGCCACAATCTGATACAGCAAGTAAATGAGTATTTCAATAAATCCTCACTCGTCATACATGACTCATCCATCAGAACTCATGAGCCCCCAGTTGGCCATTCTGAAACCTCCTCCACCAGTAACAGGAACGTCCTAGCACTTCCACAAGAAAATATCAATCAAGCCTGTGTTTCTTTCTCCTTCACTCTCATTTCTCTCTGTGCTATGCATTCAACACAATGCACTATTTGTGAGAACACCAATTTGGTTCTCTTGTCTAAGAAAAAGTAGGGAAAAAAAGCATATGGTGTAGGCTGTTGCTACGACTTGTTTATTTTTTTATCTTGTTCGTCTTGCTTATCCTATAAATCAAATGTAAAGAATTGAAGCGAATACATAGAAAGCACAACTTTTCCAAAACAGAAAAGCTAAGAATTTGTGGGTGTTATGAGTTCCATATTGTGGATGACTAAACTTCTTATAAATAACAATCTTCTTATGTCACAGATTCTCATTTGCATATAAAAGCGTGAGCATTAACTCATGTCAAAGCCGGCACTAATCAAAGCCAAGCTTTGTCTGTATCCTCACAAATACAACTGGGACAACGGAAATAGATGCAAGGTTCTTGCTAAGATTTCTCCAATTTTATAAAAAAAAGCACTGATGCTGAAGTGAGGAATTATTACATTTAAGACATGGGAGAATAGCAGGTGTGCATTCAATGCTTTATTCATGATGGCCCAATTACGAACCGCTATAGGCCTTCTGACATAAGTGCAATGACATTTAAAGCTATATTTAAGCATTTATTGACACCTTGATGATCAGGCATGCTAGGAAATGTCAATCTGACATAAACGGTGCATGCTCTGTGTAGGGAAACCAGTTTTTTAGGTTAGACAAATTAGTGTGTTTATCTTTGCCAATTAGACAGGCTCCAGCCATGAATAAAGACTGCAAATGTCACCCATTCATAGGCCTAAATCAAACTGCAGTTCTGGCATTTGACGACCTGCATTTATAAAGCTCTCACATAGACTTTATATAATAGCTGCCATGCAGAAAGCGTGTATTTGATTAAAAAGCCATAATGCTTCATTTTCAGGCCATGGGTGCAATGATTAATGGAATGTATCAATTTACAAGCTTCTTACGAATGCCAGTTTTTACCCTTAAATGAAAATCAGCAGTACTGATGAATGACTCTCCTCATTAGATCTGTCAAGAAAGTTGAGGGTGGAGGTTGGGTGGGTTGGTTATACCCTGGAAGATAATGTTGTCCTGAGGGTATTTCAACACATCTGCCTTTAAGGTTTGTACAGGAGCTCTCTTGACCAGTATATGTCTTAGAATAGCTAGTGAGGCTATTCTTCAATGGAAGATACGAACAGAACTGTGCCCCCCCCCATTTTGCCAATTTCACACTGGTTAAGCTTAAATTGACCAATCTCTCTTTCTCTATTTTTCCCTGCTGACTGAGAATAACAGAGGGAGAGAACTCAGTGTGAATCTGAAAGCATACATAAAGCCCAGCATGGTCCATCACCACACACACACCACCCTGAGAAAACAGCACTCAAGAGTTGCCAGGAAAGGTATGTGTCCATTAAAGAGGTTAAACAAACAAACAAACAAGAGAACATTTCATTTACATAATTAATCGCTTCGCCTAAACATGAATGCAGTCAATACATACACACCAATCGACGATCATCTGAATCTGCGTGTTTCTACTGCAGCAGCTCTCAAATCAATCCGCCCACTTTTACAACCCCTTCAACTTCATCCAGACAAGCCCCCAGCCTGGTTTGGTGGTCTCAAATGGAACAGCAACGCACCTTGTTAAGCTCTAAGCACAGTTTTGCATCGTGGCTCACCTTTTCAGCACCTTCTGTAGTGCAGGCTGGGTCCAGCTCGATGCTTCTGGCTGTCTGCATCAGAGCCAAGAAACAAGGGGAGCGCCCATCTGCTTAGGGACCGTCTGCAAAGTGACGTTGCTTTCTGAGGACGAGGGAGCGGTGGCTGTGTGTTTTCTCTTCTGGTTTTGTGCATTTGCCACAATTAGCTCTCTATGCCTTGAGAATACGCTAACGTTGGCGTGTGCAAGCTTCAGAAAAAAATGCACAAGGCGTGAACTGGCAGGGAAATAACCGCTCTTTGGGATGCTGTAAAAATTCACCGCCATCTGTCGGTGAAAGAAGTTTTCGCGCGTGTGTGTGTTGCAGGCTGTGCAAAAATTAATAGCATCCCCCTTTTTGACAATAATGACCATTTAGTGACCCTGCCTTTGGGAAAATGTCACATACACGTAGCCTACAGAAACCTAGACTGGAGGAGACACACTCCAGACAGATGTGGGTAGCTGTTGCAGCTTTTTTGCTTCCATAATCTTGGTCCTTTCCTCCAGAAAGGGTTGCCACACCAACAGGAGGTGCTACACTATGTATAGTGTGCCTCAGAAACATGGCACGGTAGCTGCACGTCTTGGAAGCCCAGTTTTCTTTGGCTTTCCTTCTTTTTCTTTTTAAATGAGTGAGGTCTCCTGGCTTGTAATGATCTCGAGGGATGAAAACGCAGCTCATCGGATTTAACCGGCTCAGGTATCGCACAGCTTATTATATCAGACAGAAATGTTCCTTAGCAATCAGACCAAACTAATTAACGTTACCTGTGTTACCTCTTAATACAGCTGAAGCTGCGGGTTCGCTGCAGCAAGCAAGGACTGATGTTTCTGATTTTGCATCACATCTCTGTGCACTGGTGGTTCATTCTTGGTTCGCCATTGTTACCTCAAGACGCATCGACACATATGTGCACAGAGGTAATGCAAACTCAGATCCTAATAATGTTACATAGTGATAATAGTGATAAGAAATTGCATGTATTTTGAGGTCATATTTGTTATTTATAACTCTGAATGTAAAAAAAATTATCACAAATTGCTTATTGTTTGAATATGCCTGTATGACATTTTATTATTTTCATATATCTTAATTGGCATGTGCTAATCTTCAGATTCGTAATTAGAACCTGTTCTTGAATGAAGATTGCATTAAAGGGACCATATCCAAGATTTCCCCCTGAGATGGCGTTTGTGTGGTTTTATGAACAAAACAGTCCTGGTTATTTGATAATCAGTTTACAGCCTTACTTTATGCCTTAAAATTAAGCATTTTGGCTTTGTTACTGTGTATGTAAATGACATGTTTTTGGCAACAACACTAACTCCAGTATGAAAGGGGTGGAGCTAAACAGCTGTAGGTGGAATGAGCAGATATATGTAAACTTGCTGGTTTAGTGACATCACAAAAGTTGGTTACAGCCTAGTAAAAAAAAACAAAACAAAAAAAAAATATATAATCAGTTTTATACTATATACATGTAAAAAAAATAGATATATATATATATATATAATA
>JBBPCY010000001.1:35042669-35078645 GCA_037974405.1 Brachyalestes nurse
AGTTGAGATTCCAGTGTATGAGCCCTTTCATGTAAACAGCCATCTACTACAAGCTGAGTCAGTGAGTTTCTGCAAGTTTTTGTAAATGTTTAATTAACCAACATTCTCTTGTCTCAGCTAAACACAGGGATGTTGGTCAGGATGCTCAAACTGCAAATGCTCAATGCCATTGCCCCAGCCTACTTCTACACTGCCACAGCCGTCACTGTCGTTCTCCATTTCTTCCTCTTCATCCCCACTATTTTTCAAACCTCAGGTGGCACGCCGAATCCCATCATGCTGCTCCCCACAGCCATTTTCCTTTTCCTTATGGTCAATGCTCTCGGTAATTACTCAATGACTATATGGTTCCCAGCAGAGAGTGCCAACGACAACATTATTCCAGTCTGTTCGCCAGACTGTCCAGACAGAGTGGACGCACACTACCTGCTCAACGGCCGGCACTTCTGCAAACTATGTAAGAAAGTGATTATGAAACGGGACCATCACTGTTTCTTCACGGGAAACTGCATTGGGAACAGGAACATGCGCTACTTCATCATGTTTAGCATCTACACCTCCTGTACCTGTCTGTACTCTCTGGTGCTTGGGGTGGCGTATCTCACAGTGGAATATTCCCTCTCCTTTGAAAACCCGCTGACGTTCCTCACACTTCTGCCCCTCTCCACAGGGTACTTCTTTCTCGGTAGGTTGGTTACACCTTCTAATAAATAAAAAAGTGACACTTTTCCACTCATACGTTTCTTTAGAGTAGAACAGAATGTAATATGATAGAACATTTTATACATTTAAGTTATAAAATTGTCTTTGATCTTCCTATATAACTATATAACTCATTCAAGCTTTTTCAAAAAAGCATACAAAAGAAAAACAACAAGTATGACATAATAAACATTAAAAGAACATTTTGGGTAATAAATCAAATTCATGTCACTGCACCCCCTTACCTCAAACATAACCAAAAGTTAGTTTTTAACTGGAGCTACAAGGCCAGTATAACTACAACATAATGGAACCTATATCACAAAATCCTCTTGAGTGACAGATGTCTGTTATATATCACTTTTACAATTTCTGTTATTAAAGAAGTAAGCTTTGAATACCAATTTTGACTTGGCAAGGAGGAAATTTTGCTTATCCATTCCTATAAGAATGATTTAGGAACCAAATGGCAATGAAAAAACTACTTGTAGAGGTTTATCAAAGTTATTTAGTTACTAACAGCTTCACTCTGAATGTAACATCTCTAAGTAATTGTGAACACGATGGCTTACACAAATTCTCTTCCACCTTTTTTATAGGTACCATCTCAGGCCTTCAGTTTTTCTTGGTTCTCATGCTCTATGTGTGGCTGGGCATTGGGTTGGTTAGTGCTGGTTTCTGCTGCCAGCAGGTTTTGCTTGTGGCCCGTGGACAGACATGGTGTCAGCTGCAGAAAGGGCAACTGGTGGAGAGCCGAGGAACATGGCGTTCCAATTTGAGTGATGTGTTTGGATCCCGCTGGGTACTGGGTCTCATTTTGCCCGTACAGACCATAGAGACCATACCTGGCAACTGGCAGAGATACCATGAGCACAAACATGACTGACCTTGTGGCTTTAGGGCCTTTGTGATTAAGACTCTGTACTACATAGACTCGTCTAAGTGACCTGCTAGGTCATGTCATCGTTATGTCAAAGATAAATAGAACAGTATTCATGAAATCATCTCCAGAAGGAGGCAGGTTCAGGTTACGGCACAGTGCTTACACAACCGGCCTGCCAGAAAACGGAGCACCATTGGATCATTGATTCAGTGTGTAGCAGAAACTATTAGGAAGCAGTAGTTTATTAGAGGCTTAATTTTGCTAAAGATGCCAGTCCAGTTCAGAGTGTCCATAAGAGATGGGCAATGCAGTTTAAAACTAACTTAAAAAGCTTGACACTCAACAGTCAAACGCCTCTTAACATAACCCCTCATCACACATTTGAAGCAGCACTCACAGTGAGATGTAATTTGCTGGTGTAAAAATGGCCCAAGCCTCTTAATGTAGTACATTTTAAAGACATTCAAAACCCTCTGCACAAAATATTTTGCCTACTATAGTGATATAAATTGTTTGCTATGTGCACAAAAGGTTGTAGACACCCACTCATCCGAAGTTTCTACTGAAATCAAGAGTAGTTTCAGGGAATTTCTCCCTCATGCTCTGTGGTAACCGCCACTTCTCTGTTGGGGAGGCTTAACATTACGTGTTGGAACATTGCTGTGAATGATTTGATTGCATTCAGCCACAATAACTTTAGTGAGGTATGGTATTGATGGTGGAGCCTTAGCTTTGGATCACAAACGGAACTCTAACTCATCCCAGATGTATTGGATGTAGCTCCATCACTCTGGAAGAAGCAGTTCCACCCCTCCACAGCTTAATTCTGGAGAGCTTCATATCCTTCTAGCCGATGCTTGAAACTGGGAAAGGGGACTGTAAGCTCATGCCCAACTATCGTTTTGTAGTGGCAGTATTTTCCTATGGAGGTTATACAATTTGTGTGTGCACAGTTGACCATGTCAGCCATGGGTACAGTTTAGAATAGATTTCTAGATACTTTTGGACACATAGAGGATGTGAGAATTGTTCATATTATTTTTTGATATCACAGCTTGACTGTATGCATCAATGGGTGCAGAGTATTGTTTTGTCATTTTTGGATTTTCTTCCTCAAATTGTTCAAATTTGCCATGCTTATTCATTCCTTTCTTTTGACCCATTAGGTCAGAATTGAACAGCTTGTGTACTGCACCTGTAATCAGTGCCAATATATGTGTGGCCATGCCTTTAAAAATGTTGCAGACCAGTTAGTATTAATGGAGGTTATAAACATAACATGCTTCAGTGTTGTATAACACAGCAGTGACCCAAGGCTGACGTTCATGTCTACTTTTTAATTACTTTAAGTGCGCACTTATCGTCTCTTCTTCAAACCTTGTGAGTTGTTTTGTAAGCCGGCCTCCAGCACCCACCGCTTGCTACTCTCCTAGTTAATCATTTCGTCTCAGTGCATCCTATCCCCATTCACATCCTAACAGATCAGATCTCCATGGCAGATTGAGTTCTGGGTCATTAGCTGGAGAACTGTTTCCCTGACCACCTCTCTGTTAATTATAGAAACATAGCTGCCTTTTCCATGCTAGCTATAAGAGTGTGATTTCTCCACTATGCTCTATAGACTATGCTCTATTTGTTTTATTATTAATATAATCATGACAGTGTAATGTGCTTTTATACTTTATACAGCTCTTGTAATTGTTCCCATACAGATATCCCAATGTTTAAGGCAATATTTATTATGTTTTATTTTACTCAGATTTTGCTCATAATTGGAAATTTGTGTATATCATATTTTCATCTAAATAAATAGAAACATAACTTTGCACTTTTACATAAAGCTGTTATTGGATATTTTATTTTCTTTCCAGTAGTTGAATTTCTAGACATCTACAGATCAGACAGTTGGAGGTCCTGTGTTGGTCATAACCTGTCATTGCAGAAAAGATGTTCAGAAGCCATTAAGCAACAGATATGGATGGATTAGTGTTGCTTATAATTTGACATTGAAAAAAAATGATATTCAGCAGACTTGGAGCCTGATGTTGCAAAAATTCAACTGATAAGACATTAAGACACGTACAAACACAGTCCTGGGTAATGTTACGAAAACATTTAAATGACATTAACGAACCTGGTCCTGTCTTAGCCCTAACCTGACAATGCAAAAATAACATTTAGAGAACATTAAGTAGTGTCCATAAATGCTCCTGTGTTGGTCAAACCTTGATATTGCAAGAACAACATTCAGAAAACATTTAAGCAATATACACACATGATCATGTGTTTTTCATAATCTGACATGAACAACATTCAGAGAATATTAAGACAAACATGGTTTTGTGTTGGTCATAACTTTTTGTTGTTTTATGAACATTTATTGGTCATTAAGCAATATATATATGCTCTTGTGTTTTGGACTCCACAAGACCTCTGAAGGTGAAGGTATCTGGCACCAAGACGTTAACAGCAGATCCTTTATGTTTTGTAAATTGCGAGGTGGAGCCTCTATGAATTGAACTAGTTTTTGAGATCTGGATAATTTGGAGGCCAAGTCAACATGTTGAACTTTTCTCCTTAATCCTTTTTTGCAAATTATCCTATTGAAAGAGGCCACTGCTACTATAACAGTGCCATGACGGGGTGTACTCAGTCTGCAACAGTGTTTATGTAGGTTATACAAGTCAAAGCGACATCCACATGAATGGCAGGAGGTCAGTGTACTCTGAGAAACGGGACAGAACTCCGAAAAGATCATCATATTTGTATAAATTTGTCAGATGACACATCTACTCAATGAACTGAGCTAAGACAGCATAAAAATGTTATACAGTCCAAGAGCATCTGCGTATAGTGGAAAAACTGCATTGTTGTGGTAAAAAAATGCCTAAAATGTCTATTTTTATAGTGTAAACCCTAAATATGGGTTGCTAAGCACCGCGCCCAAACATAAACCCAGCACGAGGACGAGGGGACGTGGCGGACGAGGCCCGGACGTCACAAAAGTAAAAACAAAATGCGGAGGATATCTGCAGTTTCCATGTTAGTGCGGGGGGTTCAGCAAACAATTATTAGTCAGAAAAAATCCGCGTTGGACTTAAACCAACTACTGAGCGTTAAAGTGGGGGGTTACTGTATTGCTATGTGTGCTTTATTTTTACACTTTTCTCTTTACAATAACTTTGCTAACTTTCCTCAACATGACTGAACAGTTAAGTCTCACTTTAGCCTGTACATAAGGTAAAACTATGAAGCTAGATTTTAGTCCTGTTCACATTTCTTAACAAAGTATATTTTACATTTGAAATGACTTGAAATACTTTCGAGTTCACTATTGTTAGCTTAAGCCTACAGATACAGTGACACTTGCTAGCAATCACAATGTTAGATCAAACTTTAGTTTTGGCTAGTAATAATTTAATTTTACTATGGCATACTATATGTGTGCTCATTTCTGTCATTTAATTGTACAACAAATTTATCTGCTGTCAGTGCCCTACTGAAAGTCTCTGGCCTGTTTTAGACAAATACTTATTTCACTAATACAGTATATAAAACATGATATAAACTTAGCATTCATTTCACATTTCCATGAACTGTCAGTGATTTGTGTCTTTAACTTGATTTGACATTCATCGTGATTATCTGTATTGTATTCAGTAGTTTCTTGAGCCACCCCTGATTTCTACATATTTTGCATTGAATCACCTTGTTGGTGCAAAAATATTATTTTATGCCTATCACACTTTCTTATCTTTGGCATCTTTAGTAGATTGCATTGAAGAAATGGGAACAAACATTTTGCCGTGATATGCTGCAAAGTGCCTAGATAAAGCTGTTCCAACCACTCAGTATTCAGCACCACCAGTATACTGATCACCACCTGATCATCTGGAATCATCTACACCCGTTTCTTCACTGGTTCAGGACTTAAGAGGACTTTGTTATGCTTGAGTGGTTCATACATATGTCACTGTGTAGCTTAACAAACAAAAACTTTTCCTCTGAAACTGGTCAGGTTCAGGGACTGGACTGAAAATGAGAGCTTTTGAAAGTCCTTCAGGAAGCCTGGAGAACTGTTCCTCAAGACCACATTAAAGATACTGGCTCAGTACTTTTAAGTCATAGTTTATATTGTACAGTATGTCAGCTCCCATCATATAATGTACATTATGGCAAATTGTGTTTGAATTATGCAGAAAGTTCAAATGGAAAAAAAATACTTTTGCATGGGGTCAGAGTACTTCACTGCTTACAATTTTAATATGCTCCTTTTAAAATGAAGATGTATAAATATGTTTGAGCTTCTTTGGAAAAATAATTATGCTACAGCATCAGGTTTAAATCTTTGAGCTGACACTGAGTACATACTGACACTTAAGACTTGGGGACAAGCAAAGCTAGTAAAAACAACCACCATAAAATTTCCCAACACAGAGTAGATGCAAGAGTTACTCATTTAATAAAGGCTGGCCAGGCACTCAGTATTTACATCAAAAAATGCTTGTCAGTGCAAATGCTTCCAAGGTGTTATCCTCTGCGAACTGCTGAGAGCTGTGTATCAAAAATGCAGAGTAAGGATATTGGGTTTCAAAATGAGGAAACTGCTTCTCACATGCTGTGGTGCTAAACGATACATTAGAAAACAAAGACCATTGCTTTTACATAGACAATATTTATCCTCTTTACATATTTACAATAGTCTTACATATTTACAGGAGGCTTCTCAATCTTTGTTTTTCTGGAAAAAAAATACGATATGAGCTCATTGACACACAAAGCCAGAGATGGAACAAAACAGAGGTGCTACTGTTAGGACTCTTGTCTTATACTAAGAGACCACAAATGCTATTACATTATTGCAATATCCTATCATGTGACATCACACATGTATTACATATCTGTGATATTTGTAAATTAACTGCAGACAGTAACAAATACATTCACTATTCCAGATCTGGGAAACTGAATGATCATCCAAATTGCACTAGAACGGATTTGAAACTAACAAAATGATCAATTCTAATGAATCAAATTAACATTTTTAAGAACTATAAGCTGTAAAAATGGCATGAAATTAAGGTGCATATATACAGGCACATACGTTAGATTATTATGGTGTATAATAAATGAATTCAGGGGCACTCTGACTGGCCCGTTTTATGCCCAAGAAAGTCAAAGCCTCTACTGGTAGAGGGATTTCTAAGGCAGTGCTGCAGAGTTCACAAAGAAAAATCAACAAAAGTCAGTTTAAAAAAAAATTACACAATGAAAAAAAATAATTTCTCAATGTTATTATCTTCAATATGTCCATGAGATAAGCAAAATATTCACTCAACTGAATCGTTTTTGATAAATATTGCATGTGAAAATGTTATTTGTTCCTATGTATACTGAGAGACATTTAAAGAAAAAAGGTAACACAGACTGCAAAACTACCATATGAACAGCACTGGCAAAAGTGATTATTGCAACAAACATAGCCAAGTAAGAGACAACATATATTACAAAGCATGTACCATAGAACAATGACATAGAAACAAGGTCAGTACCTTTCATTGTAAATGTATATAAAAAAAAAAACTATGTACACCATCCATATTAGGAGTACAACAATGTATGATAGCTGCTTATCCTATTACAGTAAAAAATAACTATTCTGAGGGGATAGGATGAGTTGGCTATCCAAATTACTGCAAAACACAGTATTTATGTAAGCCTTGATGACCTTGCAAGATACCAGATTGCCACACAACCAGGTAAATGGATGATTAGGGAGGACTGCCTTCACAATGATAGCCCAGCCAGTTTCGGTCACTGAACAGATCTCTAGGTCCCTATATAGGTTTTAAGCTTTGAATATACAGTAATCTCCCAGTTTTACGCGGATCAGGAGTCGCAGATTCAGTCACACGCTGATTTTTTTGGAGAACCGAAATCCCCACAATAACGTGGAAATATCCTCCACCTATTTTATTTTTTGTGGCAATAAATATATTTTTTCTGGATGTTTTCACACAAGGGGACCCATAAGGGGGGGCTTATGTTTTCACACAAGGGGGGCTATTTTCAGCCCGAGTAGATCAGATTTTATTCTCAGAAAACTGGGTGTCCCAATACTTTTGTCACACAACCTTCCGAGTTGCATATCTTGGCGGGGAATTTAAATTAAAAGATGGGTTTACCTTGAAAACAGGCGAATACGGGTAATGCATTAAACTGAGTTTAAAATGAAATTAAAGTGTTCTGGGAGCATTTTTAGGCATGTTTTTTTTACCAAAACACAACAGCGCGGTTTTTCACTATATGCGGACGCTCTTAGAACGTAACCCCCGCGAAAAGCAAGGGATTACTGTATATTTCTAAAGTCTGCACTGCCCTAGAGCCAGTTGTAGAAGAGTCATGCACAATTTGATATGACATTTAGTTACACTGATGATTACATGCAGGCAATGGTTGTGCCATCTAAGCCTGCGTTTCCCAACGTGTCCTCCTTCGACTCCTCAGAAGCAGGGTTCTGGAGAGTAAGCTGCAGCTTGGCCCAGACCTGAGGGTCTCTGCTGCTCATGGCCTCCAGAAAAAGGTCAGTGTGAGCCTGCAGCTTTTGAAGCTGGGCCTGGGAGCGCTTGTTCTGGCGAATAAGCTCCTTCGTACGCATTGTGATCCCCAGTAACCCTGACCGGTTCAGAATGTTGTATGTGTTGCAGAAACGCTTGCGTTTACTGGAGCTTGGAGAGACAGATACCGGAAAGCTCTTGGCATCATCACTGGAAGCACATGTTGCTTCGGGACACTCTTCAGACAACAAAGAATGATAACTGTCAGAGTAGGCAGAAAAAGGAGAGGTTGTGGCATCAGGCTCCTGAAGGTCAGGAAGCTTTGCTGAGGAATCTACATTTTCAAAGCCATGACTGAAGATGCAGGGATCACCAGAAGGAATTTCAGTAGTGGTCGTAGCGGAGACATCCTGCTTCAAAGAAAGACCCTGAGAATGCTTATCGCTATGGCGACGTCTACTAGAATGGGTGCGGCCCGAACTGCTCTTATGGGTAGACCTTTGCCCATGGTCTCCTGCGGCACCATGGACAGGGTAGGGAGCAATTTTCAGAAATGAGTTTAGGATGGGAATGTAATTTTTGGATTCCCTTGGCTGGTTGATAGGAGATTGAGAGGTGCAGTTGCCACTGGGTACTACTGGCTGGAGGAGAACCACCGGAGACTGGGGAACCATTTCTAGTGAAGAGTTGAAACCCCAAGGACTGGGCTGGGGGAAAAAAAAAAAAATACAACCACCTGTCATTACTTTGTAAAAATAAACCCATGTTCTTTTACTTTTCACAATAACAGAGACATATAATGTACATTGCTTGTAAAACAAACATTAAGATTACATGTAAATAAACAGCACAGTGCACCCAGCAGAAGAATGTGGTGAACGGTGGATGCTGAGTAAAAAGACAGGGTTGCTCTTTATTTTAATTTACTAGGGAGAGGTGAACAGAGCATTTGGTGCCATGTACCCAATTTGAGGATGCATTGCGCACTAAAAAAGACATGAGTTATTTTAGCTTATTTAGCTCTGGAAGAGTTAACATCGTTAGCACTTATCTGGCAACAAGTCAATGCATACAAAACATTATATTCATAAAGAGTGTAGTACCTGCTTGAGAATAATATTGTTCATTTTGATCATGGGAGAAACACCTTGGCAAGACCCAGGCACTAGAGGCACTTGTGGACCTGACTGCATGCTTTGTGCTGCAGAAGTGCTGGACCGTATGTCTTCAAACTCGGACTGGTCCACGCCACTGAAATATCCAGAACTAGCATCTAAATGAAAGGAGTAAAGGAGAAACAAAGATTAAAATTTCAAAGGAAATCTGTTACTTGATGAAAAATCTATCTATGGCTGACCACTGAAATATATGCTTGATTTTTTAATTGTACTGTACACCACAAATACATTCAAATCTTTACTCTGACCTTTAATATAAAGTGATGTCAGTCCAGATCATATGTAGTTATTAGTTTAGGTTTACAGATACAGTAAAACACCACAACGTATAGTGGTAATTAGTCCCACTGATTTAATAAATGTAAAGCAAGCATAGACCAAGAACCATTTACACACCAGAGAAACCGGAGTCTCGCTCCAGCTCAGATTTGGATGCTTTTTGCCTGTTTGCCATCGTGGCACAAGATCTTGCGTGAACGTTCAGGCTGTCTGTTTTCACTCTGCTCAGCAGTGCAGGAAAGCCAAGTACATCCGTAGGCTCACATCTGTTTGACACTGAAGAGCTAAAGACAGAGAGAGAGTCAATGGTTTAATAAATGTATTTAAAAAAACAGGAGCAGGTGATTTGTTTTAAGAGAAGAGTAGGCACAAAACATCCAGATATAACCTAGCTAGACAGGCTTGCAACGTTAGCTGCCTGTACTGACACTGCCCAGGCACAGCAGCTAAGCTGGCTTTTGTGGCTAAACCATTCATGTAAACATTAAGGACTCGTGCTTGAGTAAGTTCGTATTACCAGATGGTTTGAACTGCAGTCATTTAGCTTGGAAGATTTTTTACAGACAATACAAGACAATACATCCAGGGAATTTACTTCACATGCAAAAGAAAGAGCCTGGTAATTTGGCCCAGTGTTTCAACCAGACACACATACACAAAAGAAACAAGGTGCCTCCAGGACCCTGGTGCAACACAAGAACAGAACCAGAACACCACAAGACCACAAATACAGAAAGGACAAAAGTGTGTGCAAGAAAAACACAACTGGACAAGACAACATTAAGTGCAATCGACAATAACTACGGTGCATATCTGGATGAACACAGTTTTTACATGTACTGTGTTCTAGCAGCAGAACAAAAGTTAAATGTTGGAAAACGCAAAAGAGATAAATATGATAAATAAATATGATCGTACAAATATGGCAGCGGCGGGACAGAGAACGTGTATCGGAATCAGAAAACTTTATTGATCCCAGAGGGAATTGCTTATGTTATGACTGCAGAGACAGGAACAATATAAAATATTAAGTCTAAATAAACTCTTTTTAAAATGAATATGAATATGCACTACGCCATATGTAGTATAATAAATAATTTTGTTTACACAGAAATGGTCTAGTGTTTATTTGAATAATAAAGCTCTAACAGCAGTGCCTACAGGATCGTGGTGCGACACAATAACAGAACAACACCACATGACAAATACAGAAGCAGCAGGACAGATGATGTGTAGTGTAATAAATACCTGTTTGTCAATACATGTGACAGCTGTTCATAAACTATAAAAGAAGCGGTTAATCAAGCGTTTGTTTGAAGAATAAAGCTCTAACAGCAGGGTAAGTGTTAGGAACTGCTCTGCTGAGTCTACACGATGCCAGACACGAGACCCCGCACAGGCACAAACACGAGACCAGTGGAAACAAACCGAGCACTTTCGAGTAACTTACATAAAAGAAGGTCTGCTGTGTGTCTCTCAGGGTACCCCTTTCTCAAAATATTGAAGATGGTGTAGTGAAGAAGAGACTAAACGGTTGTTTTTGTCTTCGGAGTCTTCGACCTCTGTCCCAGCAGTTGATTTTTGCGACGATACTTCCTCCTTTACGTTTTGCTTTGGTTTAGCGTTACTGGGGAAACCGCCCACACGCCAGCTTATTAGCTATGCAAAGCTCCGCCCCCAATGTCCACGGCGCCTCCTTATTGGTGGAAAATTCAGGCCGTGCGACTGGAAACGTGACTTATAAATCCAGCAGTGCAGCATCTAGAGGACAAGCAGAGAGAAACAAACCCTGGCCTAAAATATTTTAGGGTAGATGATTAAGGGATCAGGTTAAAGCTGTAAAATTACACTGAATTAAATTGAACTGTGCTGAAGCTTAACCATAGGGCCCAACAAACATGAAGATTATAAACATATGAGATGTTTCATGCCAGACCACAAGAATCATGGCTACTGATCTGAAATGTTGACCATTACACCAACAGGGTGTAACTTTAATGACCTTGCATTCAAATACATAGACTTTAATATGGGTTGGTCCCCGCTTTGCAGCTATAACAGCTTCCACTCTTCTCAGTACGAGATATTGGAGTGTTTTTGTGTGAGCAGCATTTTTTGTGCTGTACAGCATTTATAAGGTCAGACATATGTTGGACAATGAAGGCCTAGCTCACAATCTCCATTCCTGTTCTTCCACACTGAACCCATCCAACCATTATGGATTTGCTTTGTACACTGGGGAACAGTCATGCTGGAATAGAAAAGGTTTTTCCCCAAACTGTGTCCACAAAGTTGGAAGCATGACGTTGTTTAGGTATGTTGAAGCATTAAGATTAAGCCCTTCACTGGAAGTAAGGGGTCACCTGAATTCAATAATTAAGAATACTTTTGTCCATAAAGTGTAAGTTACTATACAAACCTGAGGTGTTTTTTTTCCAAATTCAAATCAAACTATCGATATCACAAATTGTGGACTAAAAGCTGAATTGTCTTGAATTGGTGTATCCCAATACTTTTGGTCATACTGTGTGCCTCTCTCAGCAGGACTTTGTTGAGCACAACCTGATTACCGAGGCGTGTAGGTGAGGCCCTTTTGCTTTGACCTTATTAAACGTAACCAAACGGTTACACTAGCGAAAGGTGGATCCTGAGGCATCATGTAATGTGGGGCAAACAAGTTTTAATTAAAAAAAGGTTTAATAATAAAATGGGCTTAAGTTTCGAACAAGAAAATAAGACATCATAAAACGCACACAATACGTGAAGTAACTGAGCAGATGATTTTTGTGTAAATTTGACAAATTTAGAATTTTTTAAACCTTCAATACATTAGTTTTTGAGATTACTTACTCAGCTTACCCAAATGCTGGCAAAAAAACTGTGACACAAAGAGCAATAAATACGTTGAATGATATCTACAGTTTTCCTCTTAATGTTCTCTTAATCTTAGACATGACCTAAAGTGTTGACCTGAAGTATTATACTGATGAGCATGTTTAGATTTTTCCCCTTCATTTTCTCACTTGTAGCCACATAATGCAGAGTAAAAATGATTAGTATTATCACTTTGTGTGTGTTTAGTGTCTGCTGCCTTCAATACTAGAAGTAGATAAATGAAAGAAAGTGATAGAGAAAATAAATTGTTACAAGATGTATTTATTTATTTACTTTTCTTTATTAATAGTGTCAAAATAGCAATACTTTATCAACATCATATGTATGTACAATATTAATGACTGGAAACAGCTCTAAAAATCTCGACCCATCGTCTGAAATCAAACTCCACTCCATTGAATTCCACGGAACTGAGCAAACTTCTCTGGTTATGTTAAAAGAGGCAAAGGAGCAAAATATATCCGCTTCACTCTCAGCAACATAAATGTAAATGTTGCCAGTTACAGTTTAGTCCTTTATTTAGTGTTAATAAAAACCATTAAAAATAAGAGGATTTGCACAATATTAATTTGTCAAAGACTAATGCCCCTACTGTGAAACTGATATTGTTGCTTTCATATTCTCAAGGCCACACACAGAAATTTTAGCAGCATCAATGGTTTCTTTGGTTGAGTTTCAACATTCTGTCGACCTGAACCCAAAACATGGGCTTATCTTTTTGTGACATTTTAAATAGACAAAAATAACTATAAAAACTGTCATTTATAAATCAACAAATCATTAACTCATGAACTGCCAGCTCGCGTAGGCTGCAGTACAGCAGTGTGATTTATTTTATGTGTGATAAATGGAAACATAAAGAACTGTTGCCTTGATACCAGTAGAGGTCAGTATGTCCCCTGTCAATGAATGAGCTCCGTCAGAACTGTATCAGAGCTCCACACTGTCCATATGTGTGGATTTGTATTTTGGACCACACTTTTTCAGTCGAACAATGGATCTTGAAACTCAGCACTCAAATGAAGTAATTTCTCCGACTACAGTTATGACAGAGCCGTAAGCTCTAGCTGTTAAATAATGTGGGAAGAGGAACCATTTACACTTGTAGTTACATGCACTCTGGCAGCTCTTGAACACGACACAGACGAAACTAATCAAGTCACTGAATGACCATCAAGATAAACTTTGGTTTTCAGGCATAACCAAACTGTTTTTGGCGATTTCGATTGCTTAAAAAGAAAAAAAAATCCCAATTTGTACTAATGCCATACATTAGCAGAGTAATCAGTCTAAAACAACCAAAACAAGTTCTTCCTACTGGTTTGCAAGCAATAAATAAGAGGGGTAAGATATAGTATAATAATAATAATAATAATAATAATAATAATCATGATGTCTTTGCAATTATAACATCACCAATGTATGGGCTGAGACACTGAGGTGGGCCCATTATTGTGCTTCATGAGAAGCATGTCAAAGGGTGTCACCACACACCAAGCAGTTCCTGTATATGAAATGTCCCCCAGGGTGGCTAAGGTGATCTCCCCCATCACCATGACAACTCTGCACCGTGGATGTAGTGGTGGACGAGAAACAGGCTGCGAGGGGGAGAAATGGTGGGGCTGGCATGGAAGGGGCTGACTGCACAGCGGCAGAGAGCATGGCGGGGCTGCGCTTACCTGCGAGGAGGCTGACACCTGAGAGAGAGGAGGGTTTCAAATTAGTGTGTGGCTCGAGATCCAGTAACATAAGGCTCTCAGCTTCATTATGGTCCTGTGTGCATGGTTACTTATAGTGTATGTTGAAGTAATGAGCCCCCTTCCTTCACTCTAGTAAAATCAATATACTGTAACTCATAACTTGAACTGACTTACAATGTTTCATAAATAATTTGTTAATAATAATAACAACAACAATATAATAATAATGCAATAAACCATTCTTCTGTCAAGTGGTGTATGGTTTCTACAGTTTTATTGTCTTTACAGTCTGTTCTTATGTATCAGTCATATAAGGCTTGATCTTTAATTGCAATCTTGATATTTCATCGCGTTGATGTGGTTGTATATGTGCATATTAACTATTTTAAAAAGCTTCAAACCTGGCTCTGTCAGATTTTAGAACTGCGATTACACATCATATAATAATTAACATACCATCAAGACAGCTACCGTTTATAGGCCTCTTGTCAATGATTGTCTGAATCCTTACCCATCACAGTCTTTTACTCGCTGTTTCTCCTTCCTCTTCCTTCCTCTTCCTCTTGGTCTCCGCCTAAAAGAAGTAAAAAAAAAGCTCTCAAATAACTATGCCTGCATCGAAGTGGAAATTTGCTTACAGAGACTTGTTCAGCAGGTTACCTGTCATGTTTCGTCGTAGGCTTTCTTTGTCTGAACACAGCACATCAGAATCCAGAGAGAGACAAAAAAAAGACAGTGATACACTTATACATGTGTTTCATTTTCATTTTCACATTTGCGGTTCTACCACTGAATACTTATATCACTGTTACAGCAAAGTTATGATGAGTAAAGTAACAGAGCAAACCATGCTGAGTGATTATTGTTCCCCTTACCTACATTCACAGCTTTTATGCTCCACGAAAGACATCTCCACATACTCTTGGCCCTTCTCTGCTGGCTTCAGCTTTAATAACTGCATGAACAGATACACAACCATTATTTCTGCCATATACATCAAGACTTCTCATTATCCTAAAATCCACTGCTGAAGGTCCAAGGCACTTTTAGGGTTTCCCATGTTGAGAGATGTAATCAACAGCTAATTATAAAGTCCCACACAATATCACTCAAGTATATCAAGATCATGGCTGTCCTGTCAGTGACATTCTTTCACAGCAATGGCAATACGTGCTGTAGCAGGTGAATCGATGATGTGACTTGGTTAAAAGACTGGTCTGTGTTAGTGTAATGTTATTGGATGCTTTAATAACTTAGATTCATATAGAATTATATGAATTATAGAATATTTTAGAGGTCTTATTTGCATACTGTAGCATTCCGCTATACCGGTATTCCGTTAGGCCAGTGTCACAGTATCCTGTCTTTTTTCCCATTTATGGCATGGGGCTAGGTACCACAAACAATCGTAACTCATTTACATTACATGAACATTTTCAACATCTCTATAGAATTACACAGGCTTTTTTGTTATTGTGACTTAAAGACTGGTATATGAAAATAACCCCTGTTCTGACAGGCTGTATTATGTCTTATTCTACATCAGTTCAGGCTGAACCACTTAAACAGTATGCATAGTTGGTGCTAAACTTGCCTGTACTGAAATGCCAGATATACTATGTGAATGATTCAGTGACATCAGGCAACTGTTCTATGACTAGATTTGAATAGTAATGATGCAGACCACTGACTGTCATTCCCAACCTTATCCATTCCATAATTTTATGCCTTCCCTGCTTCATTTCTTTACATAAAGTATGTTATGGAGTTGAGAAGCACTAATTTCGACAAATAACAAAACAAAGAGATCGCTGAGAGGCATTTGTTTAAAAAGAATCACTTGCATGACATCTGCAATCTCAATAACCATATAAAAGTCTTTTTGTGGCCTATGAACAATAAACAGCAATAAACAGTGTGAGACGAAATCTGCAGGCCTGTCAGTGACAACAAATATGAAAATACAGACTGAGCTGCCAAGATTGCTGTGTCATATTTTAAACAATAGAAAACAGCCCATGAGCATGATGTGTTTTGATCTGTGTAGCCTGCTTAACTTGCAGACATCACAGATTTCTGTCTGCAATTACTGTGCAATCAGCCTGTCAGCAGCTTTTCATTTCATACTTGCTATCCTGCTAGAAATTCCCCATTCCTCTGTGGATTATGTAAGATTTTCTTGTCACTCTTAAGAATTTCTTAGACCCCAACCGTGCAAGCAAGTTGGATTCAGAATATGGTCTTAGAACTACTATATAGGCTTTTCTGTAATAGGCCTACCGCAGGTTTGTGAATGTAGTACTGGATCTGCGTAAGCTTTTACATATGTAGACTTGCTCAAGAACACTAACTACTTTAGAACTACTTTTTGGAGTGTATTTAGCTGAGGTTTGACTCCCAGTTGTCAATATGCTTTTTTAGCCCCTGAAACAGACTTCACTAGCATCACTGTGCTAGTACATACTTGCATAGTGATGTTGGAGGTAAGTGTGGGATGGCACTCCAAGTTCTCGTCTCCACAGCAACCAGCACAACGCACTAATGGGACACATGAAGGGCTGTAGATGTGCTCCACCTCCCCAGGATACTCCTGCACTACGTCCACCAGCTTCTCGATGGTGCGGCAGAAGCTCCGACCCCACACCTCCTGAAACAGGATTACTGTGACGAGGACAAACAAAGAGAGGAACGGCAACAATTACTGCGATTATAAACAATTTTGTGACCTTACAAACATGCACACACTGCAGTATATACTGTTCTAAGCTGCAGGTGGTTACTGAGGTGCTAAAATCTGCATGTAGAGCCTGGACCACATGATGGGATTAGGAGAACAGTATTCTCTGCACTCTCTACACCCTATGCACAATTGCCCAATAACTGTGTGCCTCATTAACTTGTTCTCAGATGTGCTGTCGTGGTGCCTCAGTCACTCAAATACCTAGCAGCTCTCCCTTTCAAGAAACTCTCTTTCTTCCTAGGGAGCCCTACGTCTTGTCCCCTGGACTAAATGCAGGAAGGAGTTCTCGGGGAAAAGGATGACTCCCTATTGGGCTTTAGCTTCAATGCTTTTGACCTCTGCTGTTTTCTTTTATTTTCTTGTCAAGTTAAAAAAAAAAACCTTAGATAGTAAGGTAGATAGTGTACTTTTTCTAGCGTTCTAGTTCAATATTCACATTTTAGATCCATTTTCATGTGGTTTAGTCACTATATCTACAAAAAATTCAGTGTGGATGTATCTGGCATGCAGAATTTATGTTGCATTTATGTTAATATATGTTGAAATGTGTTTAATGGGTTTCACTTTATATTGTCTAATTTGTTATTTTACATTTTTGTCTTTGTTACTGCCCCTGTTCTCCCTTCAAAAGGCCTTGCCTTTTGCCAGGCCACAGTTGCAAATAAGAACTCTGTTCTTAATCTGTTCTGCCTGGTTAAATAAAGGTATAATAAAAAAAATAATAAGAATACATTACCTGATTTTATGTATTATCTGATGCCTGACATTTTTCTAGAAGGTTCTGGCCTGAAGCATATTTACATATATGTGGCTGGTGGCCTAGTGGTTAGGATGTTGCCCCAGCGATCAGAAGTTTGTGGGTTTGAATCCCAGGACTGGCAGTGGGACCACTGAAGTACCCTTGAGCAAGGTACTGTCCCCAGACACTACTCCCGAGGTACCATGTTACTGGCAGCACAACACTTCACTTACATAAAATTTTATTTAATTCACTAGCAGAGAGGAAGAACAGGATGCTGTAGGGAGTAAATATAATGGATAAATTTGTCGGACCACTGGTACTCTCACATAAAAAAGAAAACAAAATAGTTTCTCTTCAATGAACAATTTCACATCAAACTACTCTGACTCACGGTTTAGGAATAATTCGGATTAGAAATAAAATGTTAAGATATCATTACTGGCTCTATTCATGTGTGATCTCTATAGGCATATAGTATATACTGGAAAATGCTAATGATGGTGTCCCGTTTGTCATTTACAGGGCTACATGACCACTACACCCAAAAATCTCTGTGAGCAGGTGTGGGGAAGGAAAACATGCATCATGGAAAACTGTAACAAAATATTCTCACCACAGGATCTTGTTTGAATCTCGCAGGATCCTGTCTGAGCTCTTCCTTTCTCAATAAAAAATGGACTAGGATAACTCCAGCTTCTCTCCAAGCTCTCCAAATATTTCTCTTATACTCACTTCCTTAAATCTGGACACTTATATTTATAATCTTACCAATGCGGCCAGTCACAGGTACTTTCCCACAAAATATCCTGGTTATACGGTTGATATATGCTTGGACACAGTATTCCTACACACATCTGTATGTACAAAGAACTCGCCGGTGCTAGACACTTTATTGCCTTTCTTTACATCTGTTCCACATTACTATTAGAGTAACATGGGCGTATGAGTGGGAGAGATAGAAGTTGGACTTTCAAAGCCACTCATCTCTCTGCCACTCCCTACACAATCCATCCCGTAATGAAAACAGACAATACAGGAGTCTGCAGTAGCTTTAAGTTGTCTGACCATCCTCTCAGAATGAAGATAGAGTGTATGGAGGAAGTCTGAGGTTAAAGACTGGGTATCATTCATCTATACCATGACCAAAAAAATATAACCCTGATTAGAAACGTCAGGAATGGGCTAGATGTGAGATGTGAGAAGGCAGGATACACATATGACCAGGATATTATCTAAAGAAGTCTATATTTCTTTGTACTAGCTCCACTATGTTATACCCAAAATGTCTTTTCCAGTACATTGTGTATTCATCCGTGTAAATTTATCTAGTAATATTAACAACTTTAAAACAGCTTATTTGTCTGAATTGTGTCTAGTGAAATGAACTGTGTCATGTGTCACTGTTTTCTGCCCACTGACAGACAATATACACCAATATTGTTGTGCTGTGCAAACATCTTAGGCACCTATGCAATTTGTTTAAAATGCAAACTGTGTAATGTCTTTCTGCTAGCAAAGCTACTATTAGAATAAATGCTAAAAAAACAAGAAAGCACTAAAAGTATCAAAATAAGTTTTGTTTGTAAAAATGAGTTGATATTTTGTGATCTGGTAAGGAGAACACAGGTTTGGCTCCAGATTTCTCTTTGATACCTCCAGCCACTTCTTGGGTTAATGATAGGGTGACCAGATTTGCGATTGTGAAAAAGAGGACACCTTAGCGCGGACATTCTTTCTTTACCAGCTCGGCCGTGGTTTGGGATGGGGGGAGTACAGAGGTTCTGGACTTTTAGTTTATGAGACACGCCCATGATGTGGCGAATGTTTAGGCAGCTCACAAATCCCGGACGATTCTGAAATTCCGGCCAGACGCCGGATGCAGGACTTAAAAAGAGGACATGTCCGGGGAAAAGAGGACATGTCCGGGGAAAAGAGGACGTCTGGTCACCCTAGTTTATGAAATTCCATCAGCAGCTCCTGATTTCATTTAACGAGGGACTGATAGTGTCAAACCAAGTTTCTGATGGTAGCTCCAAGTAATACTGGGCTTCCAGAAGTAAAACACTGATATGTTGTACATAAAATCACCACTTACTTTAGAATGTTTTTTGTATTTATTGTGTTTTTAAATATTTTCTCAGGTGCTTACGACTTTTGCACAGAACTGTCCTTGGACAGAAATGTTGAACACATAGTAGAGTCTTTATTGTGAGAAGCTATAAATGATAATCATACCTACAGCTAGAAAAACGCAAAGACAATGTAGTGGCTCAAGGCTAAGCTAAAGCTAACAGCTAATGTAAAAGCAAGTATGGACCTGAAACAAAATACGGGGGATCTTCGGGTTACACAGTCTCGACATACGACGTTTCGAGTTTACAATGCTCACTCCCACTTGGCTTGCACCGTTAGCTTCAAACTTATGGACTATGTGGGCGAACTAGTTTGGTTGCGTGTGGCACAAGACTATGCAGTAACGAGGCATTTCCCTTTTCCTTTTTCTGTAGCTTACTTGTGTTTCTATGATTTTACAACTGTGTTAGAAAAGGTAAGTGACTTAGACTAGGATGTGCTTCAACTAACACTGAAATTTGGGTTATATCACTGTCGAAAGAACGGATCTATGTCGTAACTTGAGGACCCCCTGTACTGTTAAACAATGGTACACTGATGGCAGAGAACAGCACAGAGAATGACTGAGAAAGGTGGAATATAAGGCAGTTCTAGATGAACCACAGGTGTTAATGCTCAGGTTAAAGTTCTGTGTGCATGCTGTGAAGAAATAGGTGGATCTTTAGCCAGGTAGTGATGCTGAACATTATATAAACTGGCCAATTTGCAGTTAATTAAATAGCCGGTACCATTTAAAACAGGCAATATTCTAAAGCTACCCAGTCTAATTTAGATTATAACGATTATAACTGGTGGAACTGGTTTCATCAGATGTAGTATTTTCACACAAATAAAGTACTCGGTGCTTTGTGGGGTTTTTTAAATAATAATTTCTGGAGCTGCCCCTGTATTTCAGGCCCTCCCTTTGTACAGTCAATTTCTGCCCACACACTGACTAGCGAACAGCATTACCCTTTCATCAATTTGTGCTACAGTAGCTCTTCTGTGGGACATTACCAGATGGACTAGCCTTCGCTACACACGTACAGTGAGCCTTGCGCTTTTATGATTCTGTCACTGGTTGCCCTTCCTTACTAACCACTGCAACATGGCAATTAATTTAAACAAGCCTAGAGCTTGACATGTGCTTTGTCTTGTGGGCTATTTTAATATTCTTACCTTTAGAGGGGCTGTTTGTAGTGGTTGTAGGGGAGCACTGCAAAAGATGAAAACATAATACAACTAATTACACACAGAACTATACATACGGTATCGTCAACATCTAATGCAATGTATGTAACAAAAACATCACATAAAATGTCACAGGTATTTTGAATGTAACAATATAACATTCTGAATTCCAACTGTGAATAATTGTACAAAACATTTTACACAGTGACAGCACTCTTTGAACATAACACAAATGGGTAGTAAGAAACAATATTAAACTTTTTTTTTCTACGATATCGATCTAAAATCTCCCTGATGTGGTTGGGCTGACTGAGATGCATCATGTTCCTGTTTGTATCTGTTTCCTGTGGTGTGATATTTATTTTCCCGTTTTCCCATCTCCCCTCTGTAGATACTTCCCAGCCTATGATAAACAGTTACTTTTTCTCCAAGCTGGAAAAACTCAAGGTAGCAACTTTCTGGGTGAAACTTGAACAAAACGTTTGGAAAGGGAGTCTTTCCACATGATAACGAATGATCATCCCACCCTTCTGTGGAACAAAAAAACTGTACATATTTTCCACTAAGTGTAAGCGTGACCATCTAAAATGGGTTCTTTGTAATGAAGAAGCTCATTTGATGTTAAATGTGTTTAACCTGGCTTGAGACCCTAAACGTTAATAGCAAAGCCACAGACTAATATCAAGCCATGATTCACTGGCCTGGGAAATTCTTCTACCAGGAGTGAGGATTTGGAAGCACAGTGCTTGACAAGTTAGCAGGACGTCTTCCAGGGTAAAGTCAATGGTTCTAAACGGTTCTTCGCCTGTTTAACTTTGTATTGTCTATGACTGGGGAAACCTGTTATAAAAGGTTTTATAAATATTTATTTGTAATTATTTTTTATACAATATAACCCCGTTTTGCAAAGTGTATCTTCATGTGTTCCCCGAGGTCATGGAAAATCAAACAAAACTGCCACACAGAATCTACCTTTAGGTTGCAGGAGAACCTTGCAACAGGGGCTTCTTTAAAAGGAAACCTTGAGATTTTTCAACCTAATTTCTATGTAGTATGCCTGTAGGGTATGGTAACTTACATCAGGCAACTATTTCGACACTTTTCCCAGCCAAAGTTTTTGAAGGTTCTTTTAAAGTTTTTTCAACGTTAAGGTAAAACATTGCACATTTTGGACCTTGTAATATATATGGCAGCATATAATCAACGGGAGGTGGTTCTTTAAGTGCAAAGTGCCAAAGAATTCTTTTTTGGCACCGTTGTTTTATGTGTGTATAAAAATGGTTCATTTTATGCAAAAGAGGAAAGGAAATTACAGTAGATTAGTGCAGTCATGGTGCTTTCAGTGAAGAAAAAGCACCCATAATAACCTCTTGCTACTAATCTAGATTTATTATCTCCTTGGCTACATAAACTACACAAATGGTCCTTGTAAGCTGTGTGAGAACGCATGCGATCCAAACCCAGTTAAATGTAAGGGTTTTGGTAATATTTTAAGCAGACTGTGAGACAGGATTTCACCTTCCCGCAATGATTCGTTTTGGCTGTGGCATGGGATGCCTTTCGTTGAGCGAATGCTTGAGGCAGCCATGCCAATGGTCAAGGAGGAGGAGGCTTTTGGGGGAGGCCAGCATGCTGCAGGTCAGCCTGGACAGGAGGAGGCAGACTCTTGGCAACTCAAGGCACCTTGAGCCAGAGAGCAAGCTGCCCTGAAAAAACTTGGCAGATTATCACGGCTATGTGGAGGACCTCACGTAGCAACTCCTCACTTCTGCGTATGTAAGCATGTGTGAGTGTATGGATTAGCGTTTTGATACATTTTTAAGTGACGTGAAAGCAGAGCGCTTTTACAATGGCTCGCTTGTCGCGCCGCTCCCGGCTTTGTAAGAATCGTACACATTGTTGGAGACTGAATGCGTGTCAAACAAAGGAGAGGCTTTTTACAATTAGTCTACTAACTTAGGGGAGTCCGTGATGACAGAGTTAAAGAGGCCCTACAGTAGACATAACGACAGCTGAAACCCAGCTCTATGATTTTCGAATCTTCTTTGTTTACACCAGTTGGTGCACACACGTTTATTCTTGTATGAAAAAATAGTAAATTGTATTGACCTCTATGTACTTTATTTAAAGCACAAGAGAACCTAAATCCATGTTTTTCTTTCTAATTAGGTTGTCCTTCTGGGTACACAGCATGTACAAAGTATGTCCTACGAATAACATTCCAGGATCCAGTGATTGAGCAATGTTCTTCACCAAAATTCCCTTCTTTCAATTTAAACTGGGTAGTTATAATAAAAAAAATCATCTATCTGTCTTTTTGTCATATTTTTGTTTGTTTCAGTATGTCAACATGTGAGTGTGTGTGTGGATCCTCTGGATGCACATCCAGCAGTGAATCTTCTATTACACCGCTACTGTCATTTAACTGTAAGTTACATGTCTATAGTATTTACACCCAGCATTGTGTATATATCATAGTGTTTTTATACTGAGTTTTATTGGATTTATTTAGACTTTATATTTTATATTGTTCTTGTCCCTGTGTGTATATGCAGTTGTGACATAAGCAATAAAGTTTTCTGATTCTGATATTATTAGGAATTATTAGAAACATGTTCCTCAATCCCTGATCATGCCTTAGGTAGGTAGGATGGCGATCCGTCTCAGCATCACTCAGCACTCATCATTTTAGCCAGCATATGTGTCTGTTAGCTAATGTAACCAAGTGCATTGAGCTGTTTAATGACATTGCCTAAGCTGCAATTTGAAAAAAAGTGTTGGTGGAGTGATTTGACCATATTAGATAGAAAATTGGGGAAAATAATCTATAAGTAGTATTTTTACTATAACCATAGACAGAAACGGGGACACCACCACCTATACAGGGGTCCTTGAGTTACAACAATCTCGACATACAACGTTTCAAGTCCCACTTGGCTTACACTTACGAACTATGTGGACGAACTGTGCGCAGCGGAAGAGTACGCAGTTGTGTTTTTATGATTTTACAAATGTGTTAGTCTAGATAAGTGACTTAGACTAGGGTGTGTTCTGACTAACAGCAAAATTCGTGTTACATCACTGTCGAAGGAATGGATCTGTGTCGTAACTCGAGGACCCCCTGTTATGGCAGTTTCACTTATTACTCTCTGCCCATGTTTTTTTTGTTTAGCTATGCTTCTGTCACACAACAGAATGAGAGCATACCCTTTGTTGGATGTTTAAAGAGCACATATCTTATTTGTTAGGAATAATTGGGCTGTGCCTCTCCCCAGACAAACTAAGCTGGCAAAATTGATTTCCATAAAACCAGTGTCAAATTTTCCCATGATATATTAGCACGCCCTGTAGAGTTTTTACTGTGTGTGAGATCTGCATGTCAACTCCAATAGCAGAAATAATGAAGACTGTCTCCTGGTTGATCTGTCTGGCTTTGGCCATTATCCTGCTCTTCTCCATCAGTGACAGTTTATAAGTAGCCTACGGGAAATGTGTTAAAGCAAAACACATTGAACAGAGATCAGCAATTTTTTACTGAAGCTCATTATGTGAGCCACTGAAATTCTGGGAATGAACCTTATTTACTGCAATAATGTGGTATTTCCATGAGATTATAGTGAGATTCATGTATCAGTGAGACGTATCAGTGAGTTGCTGATTTATATGAGATTCTCAAATATCATGATATTTGAGATATATGTAACAGGCTCTTCTGCAGATGTTCCATATGGCACATGGACAGATGGACAGATACATGAGAGAGGCCTGAGGCAATCAGACAGCTCAGGGACATCAGGTTTAATGTCCTCTAATCACACGGTCTGGGGGTTGTGGGGCAGGAAGTTTCGAGAGAAACAGAAAAGCAAACAAAATGGTAACTAAACATTTCTGCAGACTTTTGGCTCCTCATAAAAATGTGGATCATGATAGCAATTGGGGTTATTACATTTGAAAATAGAAAAGTGCAACAGATAGGTTGGGAAGTGCATGAGCTTTACAAGAATACCTTGCGAGTAATAATGTTACATTAGTAGTTAATGTTACGTTAATCTTACGATAGTGATTTGACTCTCCATACTGTAACAGCATAATGAATAGATTTCCTTCCAGTATCGTACATCTTATGAGTCATATAGGCTTTCTCCTGCCAACTATAACTTTCCCAACTAATACATCATATAGGAAGCACCTATATGGAGAGTCTCAAAAAGATCTGAGGAACTAAATTGCTTCTCCGGGCCACATCTTCTGTCTGCCTCTTCTCAATTCGAATTGATAAACTAGCCTGAGAGAGGGCTTGGTCCTGCCATTGACAGGAAGAGGTTTTGTAAACTGGAAAGGAGATATGACACCGGCCAGACATGAAGACATGGGAACTACTGTTTCTGTTTCTCAAATGACACCCACCATGAGTAATTAAAAAAAAAGCTTTACAGAGCCGGAGGAATGATCTGCTGGACACATCTATAATGAAGTTATGAGAGGTTGCATTTTATAGTGTTTCAGCTATTAAGGTGGTGCTGTGGTGCTGTTAGGCTTAACACAAAACTGCAAAATTCAACATGATGAAATACACCAAGGTTCAATTAAGCTTCAATATTAACAATAACTGTAATAAACAAATGACTGCTTGCCAAACCCTAGCTACCTTTTGTTACTGTTATGTAGGTTTGTCATAAAGCACATTAAAAGTTTCATCACTGAGCTATGAGAGTGCGCTTGCACCCTCCAGAAAGCTTTGGAAAAACAATTACACCTTCACTCACTGACACCTAGCCTTATAGAGATGTGTGAAACATTATTTTGGTGATTTCTTCAACTAAGCAGTGTACTTCATACTATAGTAAACAACAGGCTGAAGTAGCCAAGAAGCATAATGTACAAGGATTACATCACAGTGTAATGGCATGCTAATACAGACTTTAACTGATGAGGGCATATCTGGGTGTACTTTACAATGGCTTTGAAAACAGATTTTAGAACAAAAACTATCCATTTTATAATGCCTAATAATGATTCTTTAATTATCAACCATTTTGTCAAAAGTATTCACACAAATGTTTGGCACAGACTATACTATTTCTCATCAGAAATGTGTCACTTCCACAAGTGCTGCTCAAAAGGCCTTTTAAGGCTCCGGGCTGGTGTAGATCTGTCACTTTAGAGTGTTGAAGGAGTGAAAAGAACGACTGCTTTTGGAGCAAGTTAATGTGATAAGTACTACAACGCCTTCTGCTCTAGAGCTGATTTCTTCCAGCTGCTGCTGTTTCTTTTTTTAAGGGCCAAATTGAACACAAGGTGATCCAGATTTAGCAGAAGTTTGCAACTACTTTTCACTGGTAAGTACATAGTCTTCTTCTCCGAGTAATTTTAGAAATGTCAAGTCATATTGGCCATACATGAATGACCAAGATTCGGACAAATGACAATTGTTCCCTAGTGTTAAATGAGTGGTAAATTTCAAATGATGTTTGAACTTTAAGTCAATTCAGCCTCAGTGATTAGACCATGTAACATACAGCAACACATGCATGATTCTTTGGCCCAAATATACTCACATACACTCCTGTGATATGGGGCAGCCAGGGATAATTGTGCTCCCTATTACAGTAAATGCTGCTGTGACTATGTAAACGGGAATAAATTGCCTCCAGATGAGAGATTAAAGCGCGCTAAGCAGATGACAGTCCCTTGAGTGCCACCAAAGGAAGGAGAGCTCCATATTTCCTGATTGTGATTGCACCCCGTCCCCTGGGCCTACAACCAGGCCTGCACAGGAAGGACCAAAGCTGCTGTCACCACAACAACCATACTTACAATCTCTCCTGTAATCGTGTGTGGATCAATATGCATCTACGGAAGAAGGAGCTGGGGTAGGATACTGCGGCAAGCGAAGGAACAAGAAAAAACCCAACATTTTCTGGATGTAGAAGTGCTTCCAGCGTGTTTTGATGGCAGGTCAGATACAAAGTATGGCTATGACCGGTGGAGGTATCTCTGCGCACCATATGCAACTATAAGTGGTCTAGGTTGATTGCCGAAATACGGTATGAGCGGTATGTCAGTTGGTTAGAAATAATTTAGGGTCTATGGATGTATCCCACAAACAAACCACTGATACTGTTGCTTTATTACTATTTTACTTCTTATCCTTATTTTGTCCCACAGGCACTGACCCCTGTCCTTGACAAATACAAATACATAACTAACAAGCTTTTGATTGGACATCAGGCTTTCACATAGCAGCCATTTAAAGTCATTTTCCCCACTAACAGGAGTGAAAGACAGAACTATGTGCATCTCCTTCTGGAGCCATGATTTATGAATATTAGCAGCTTCATAGTAACCATGTGAGATTTTCAAACGCCTAGGAAACTAAAGTGTTCTCCTACACAATGCTCCTGGAATACTACAGCAAGGAAAAGTGGGCCAAATCTGATCTTTTTCTTAAAATGTGAGACAGGCTGTTACATGTCTGTGTGAACAAGAAAAAAGTATGTGGCAACGCAACTTTCATGTACCTTTTACGTCAATCCATCTCGAAATTCATCATACTTTTGTATAACCGGGAAGGACAGATGGAGGATAAAAGTGAAGGAGGATTTCAGTGGCAGAGTAGTGGGGTAATTGTCCTCATTAACATTTGGGGTGATGTTGCTGTTCAAGCAAAATTACAAGGCACACATTACAACCACTCTCTGCTGCCAAAGACATGAACCAAAGTGGCCTTTTTACAGTGAGCTTGAACTCGTATTGATGCCAAAAAGTTATGTAGTGTGTGCCTCCAGTGCCAGCTACTACAATGCAACTCCTTCACGCTTTTCCAGGGATAAAAATTGCCTCATGTAAGTGTTTGGCTTTGATAATCATTCGGACAGTTGCTGACAGTTGTAGATGAGAGTCATCAATGACTTTTCTAAATTCTGCATGAATTCCACCACTCCTGGCTCCGGTTTCACATCCACATATTTTGCTCCTGTAGAATAGCTACTATAACTCCACAGTGAACCAATATTAAAAACTTAACAATCTTTCGCCTCTCATAAAAAATTACAGCCAGATTTTAGGCTAGTAGCTGCTACTGCTGACTCCACTTTGATTTTTTTTAGTTCTGTATGAGTGTGCCACTTGATACATTGTTCTTTGCACATGTGGACTGATTTAAGACTGTAATCAGACTAATCTCTGATCTAACAGACCACATTAGAAAGATTTGAAAAAAGTGGCCAAACAAAAAATCTGATTTGTTTTGTAAATCTGATTTGGGACACTTTTACCTGCTGTGTGAACATAGGCTTAAAATCCAGCAACTTATGGTTGTGCAATAACCATAGAAACCACTTATCAACACCACAGCATGTGAAAAGCCTTAGCAATTGTTTAGCAACAATGTTTAGCATCCACCCAGAATAAAAAGCAACTAGAAACTCCCTTGCAACTACCTGAAAAGGCATAGCAAAATAATCAGAATCAGAAAACCTTATTGATCCCAGAGGACACTGCTTAAAGCCTAGCAGTTCTCTGGCGACCAGTTGAAACACCATAAGAAACATCTAGCAATACTTAAGCAATATTGGGGAATTTCTTTAGCTGTGGAATCACACTGAGGTGTCTTCAGGAAATATGCTTTTTTCGTATTATTTAAGTAGTCAAACTTGAAAAAATGACTCCTCTCCAGCACTGAAATATTTATACTAATTGAGGCCGTGTGAATTCCTGCATCCTAAGAACTGACAACTGACTAAAAATCTGTTTAATGTTTAATAACATAAATGTATATTGGCCAATGTCTTGGTTATCTGATTTTGTAGCCCAAAAATAGCATATCTATGAGCGACAAAATTTCTGTTGGGCCCTAATTGAGGCGTGGCTTACTGGACACAGAAATACACATAAAACATCTCTGCTTCTGCAAACACAGTAAGTGGGTCAAAATTTGCCATGACCTAGTCCTGACAAATTCTCCCATGAATACTTAACAGCTGCAAGTTTACAGTTTGGCATGAGGCGAATTCCTATCCTGGAGGCTAAAATGACAAAGTGGAAATGTGTATGCTCATGTCACTGTGTCTATGAATGTATACATAAACGCTGGAATAGCTATTCGTGCTGCAACCTGACTGCAGATGTCTACTTTGCCAGCTGGCCAGACCAGTGGCACTCGTATAAATAGTGTGCTCTTGGCAGTATTAAGGCAGAGGAAGCCGACACACAAACACACACACACACACACACACACACACACACACACACACACACACACACACACACACACACACACACACACACACAGAAAGTCACAGATGGTCAGACTCAAGTATTATTTTGCTCAAGAGTTGATGGAGAGGAAACACCTGTAGTGAAACATGTCTGTGGTCTGCTCATTGAAGATCAGCAGCGATTACTGGTCGTTCTCTTTGTCCATCTTTCTGGCAAAAACTCTTATTGACCTTTTTGTCTTTTTTTCTCCATTCTTGCTGATGTGACACAGACTCATTTCTCCGAAGTTTGTGTGACGCAATTACAAGTCACTTTTCAACCGTTTCTTCATGAAATGTTCACACATGCTAAAGAATAGCAAGTGTAAAACATAAAAAACAAAGAAAATAAAGGAAAAAAGGTCACATGATATCTAGCTGATTACTGTTTTCTCCTAAAACTGAGAATATAATTCTGAACTGTATGTATTATGTCCCAGCTATTGTATTTTCCACCACTTTAAAGTAAAAATGTACCCAACTGGTTACCAGCACACCTTTTGCTCTTTTAACAAAACAGAAGGAGACAGCTTGGGCAGGAAACCATTATCAATGTGGCAGAGATGTCATCAGTTTCTCAGCACTCTGTCACCTCTGTCCTGCAGAGGAAGGGTGAAAGCTAAGAATATATAACAGAGGAAAATAGACATGAACGGAAAAAGAGAACACATGGGGTACAAATGAGGAAGGAAAGGAAGAATGGCACATCATATGACATTCAAAAGAGAATATGTGGCCATTGGGACATAGTAGGAAACAACAGAGGGCCAGGCACAAGGCTAAGAAGAAACATGGAAGTACAAACTATTTTGACAGACAAGGCAGAAAATAGCACAAAAGAAAAAGCAGAAATAGCCCATGAACGAATGGGAATCTGTATGGCAAAGTGATTATGGAACTGGACAGTGGGATTGTACATCCCCAAGGTATTTCACAGTGGTGACTTGACAGGTGCCTCTCGTTTTTTTGCCCTTATTATTTCTCCAACATTAGCCATCACCAGTTCCCACACATTAGTTACCTCTCATCTGTCACACAGTGCTCACAACTGGGGGAGAGTGAAAGGTAACACATGCTATCTCAGTGACACATGTAGCCAGTCACCATATCATTTCACACTGCCCAATATTGTAGGCCATGTGAAAGAGCTTGGAGCAGAGATGCTAACTATCCAGTAGCGTGCATGTGAACCAACAAATGCCTGGGGCTCCTCAGCACCACTGCAGAACAACTGGAGTAAGGAGGCACATAACTAGCGATGCTACCGAATTGCTGGCATCTGTTGGCTAACATGTATACTGGGCAGTTAGTGCTCTCCTCCTAGCATGTTCTGTGGTTCACTTGTCGATGTGGTAGTTGGTTTCCTGCGACTTGGAGGAAACACATGCTAGATTTGGCCCTCCCAAGTAGTACTGTATGGTAGAGGGGAGACATAGCTAGCTGGTGGTTAAATTGGAGGCCACCCTATAGAACCTACCGAGGTGTGAGAAACGAAACTGGGATTTATCAGTTCCGTTAAGCGAAGACAGTAACATTTCCTCTAAGATGATGTAACCACAAACGCGCAGGTAGGTCATTCTACCAAGTCAAATTGGTATGATTTATTTTCAAATTGTTGATATGTAAATTCTAAATTGACTATAGGTGTGAGTGTGTGTGAGCGAATGCTGTGTGCACCCTGTGGTCCCTGCCTCGCGCCCATTGACCCTGGGATAGGCTCTGGGTACCCGTGACCCTAGTGAGTAATAAGCAGTTACAGTGAGTGAGTGAGAATGTTAATATGTAATTCAAATGTAAATTTATATTCAGCATTTTCCTTTTTCTATATCCAGAAACAGTGGAGCATAACAATTTTGCTAAATAGCCCTTTTAGAAAATTTGAAAGTAATATGTAAGTATATAAGCATCTCTTTCATGTCAGGGTGTTATCAGTATTTTCTACGATGATGTACAGTACTGAGCAAAACGACTAAAATGACTATTGTCAAATATTTCAGTATATGGTGCATCCACCCTTTGACTTTATGACTTTATCTATTCTTCTCAGGAGACCTACTTTCAGTTTAATAATTACATCTGCAAGGGTGTTTTTTTTTCATGCTTACTGCACAGGTTTCCACAGGTGCCTAAAATCCTTCAAAGTTTTTGAATTTCAGGAAAAAAATCTTGAAAGCTTGAAAATAGACAAAAATGGACATGGGTCATTGAAAGTGCTTGAAATAATATATTTTGTGCAATAACACAAACTGCTGTTCTTTTGATCATTTTTCAACTTAATGTTCGGAAATAGGCTACATTCTGCTGTCTGCATATGTGTCTCCCACCATCCTTGTTTTATGCACCACCTGCCTCAAGAAAGTGTGATGGTCCCGTGTGCATGAGTGAGTGAAGTTGAATGATGCAAGTTAAACAGCGGAAAGCAAGCGAGAAAGCTAATGTTAAGCAAACAATGTGGTAACAGCTATTACCCATGATCTTGTTTGAAACTATGCCATGTTGGGTCTTTGAATTTGAGGAAGGTCTTTGGATAGTCTTTGAATTTGTGTAGAAACCTTGTTTTAAAATCAGTCTTTAAATCTGTATTTCTGCTTCTCACAATCCAAGTAAACGCAATTACCAATTTGCATTGTCAGTTCTTTAAACCTTATTCCACATCTCAGGTGTCTCAGGTGTGATATTTTTTTTATTTCCAGTTAATTTTTCTTTTTTTCACTTATTTTCCTTTTGATGACCTTCTTCTCTTGGCATGTGCAATATATTCTATTTGACCCCCAAATAAATATCTCCTTTAGCACATGAGAATGAAATCAGCTGAGAAGGCAGCTGAGGTGAGTTTGGGCAGTGGCTGAATAACCTTGAATGAATTTCATGAATATGGCTGGGTTTTTTTTAAATAAAATGTTTCATATAAAACTCTACTATGCTAATGATAAAGAATCTCAGGACAAAATAAATGTATATTCTCAATGTTTTTACAGGAGACACTTCTGGTTATAAAAGTATTTTTAGTTTTTTTTAAACTAAAATCAAAATTGGGAATTGTTTAACAACTTAATACAAACTAATCATTTAAAATACTTCAGAATCTGTGAAGTTACTGCTGTGACATGTCATATTTCACAAGACATTTGTCCTTTACTCCTAGTTGTGTAGGCCTAATGCACTGTCAAGATCTGAACTTGGTTCTCGGTGATCAGATGCAACTCTTTAGCCTTGACCATTACATGGATTTCTACCTCTTAGTTTTTTGTTATTTGCTGAAACAACCATGTAGTAGATACTGACGTGATAACAGATAAAGTGAAAGCAAATGATAGAGATTATGTGTTTTGACTGGCTAAGACATTTCATCCCTGATTACGGCCAAAGGTTAAACTGAGGACAGCCTTCAGGACAGAGGCTCAGTTCGAGATTTCTTCCATGTACTCGAGCAAAGGCTGTACACATTTCGGGGAAACACTCCATCCAACGCAAGAGGGCAGGAGAAGACATTTACAAATGATCTTCCCCACCACATGACCAATATTTACTTTTCCATTCTGTTTAGCTTTCGCCAGGAATGGCTAACAGTGGCCAAACAGAGGAGATAGGCAGCAGGGAGAAGATACAGAGTGTGGAGGAGACTTCCTGGGGTAAACTGTGCAGGAGTGAACATGCCTGATTTTCCAGAGACTGAAAGATGTTGGCTACTCTGTGGCATTAAAGGTGACCTCAAGGCATTTCATTAGACTGGCCATCAAGGAGAGAGCTGGCCAGGCCGTGAGCGGGAGTGTAATGAGTTTACTCTAAGCTCCCGTTCAGAGATAGGACATCTGGAGCCTTCTCTAGGGTTAGCACTTGAAAGTGGATGATTTTTATTTACTTTCTGCTGAGTTTCTGTTTACTCAGCAGACCTATTAAGTTGACAAGTGGTGGTTACCTTTTAAAATGATGTATAAAATATGGTTTTAACAAAATTTCTGGGAGTGACTTTCTAATTCCAGCCCAAGAGCACCACCTGTCTAAGGTGTCAATGTGCACCCAGGCCTTGATCATTAACGGTAGAACCTGTTAGCCCAGGCTCACACTGTTTTTTTCATGCTCTGGTTACTAAAATACAATTTTGTTGAGAAAGATGGCTTTATTGTGTACCTTAGCCAGCGTACTCACACGTGTTGTGAGCACGTGGATATGTGAGCGAATGCAGCTACATTTTGACCACACAAAGATTTTGTTACCTGAAATCTGAACACGCATGTCTAAAACCGGCTTCCAACTGATAGAACACCAGATTTGGTTTCTACATTTGCCATATGAGAAACAAAAGTTGAACCCATTAAGAAGAGGCCAATATCAGCTTCTAGCAGAACGGTGCTGAGAGGTGGAACAATAAGGCCCTACAGCACAGGCTAGCTGACTCTTGAACAGGTAACTGTTGAATTAAGTATGAGTCATGGCTACGCTGAAACTTCAGAGGTGGATTTTACTCATGTTTTCACAAAGCATATGTGAGCCGATTATCCAGCTTTAGAAATGTGACAGCAACTCTCCTCCTTTCTAAAGTGATATCACTCATTACCGTCAGGCTCCATACAAATCCTCTTGAATTACAGTAAAACTGGAGCATTGCCACATCTTAGTGACAGAAAGCGAGGAAAAGACAGGAAGGAAGAGAATATGAAGATGGTGGAACAAATGAAAGAGCTGCAAGAAAGATGTGAAGCATGCCTTAGAGAAAGAGAATACTGACTGAAGGGGTGGAGGGGAGGGAGAGAGAGAATGAGAAGATTCCAGTCTTTTGTGAGAACTTCACAGCTGAAGTAAGTTCTTCCTTCTCAAGGACTATTAATAGAAGTAAAGGAACCTTTGCCATGTGTTAAATGTGATGGTCACCTCTGCCTAAAGGACAACATGGGCTAAAAGGCTCTTTAACATAGCCAGGAACAACAGATGTCTGCCAGCTTCTTGGAACTCAAAACACCGAAGACAGTACAAGTACTGGCACCAGCACAAAAAGAGAGAGGCGTGGACACAGACACACTCCCTCTGCCGGGAATAGTAGACATAGAAGACACGCGGGTGTATTTTTGAGAAGAGATCTAAGGCTTTTGCGGAGATGTGGGAGGTGTAGTGGAGGTTATTGCTGTAAATCTTGTGCTGAAGACACAGGTGCACTATTGTAACCAGCCAGTCTCAACTCCTACTACTGTTAACCTACTCCTGAAATGGAAACATAGTATTGTAACACCTGCTTTAAAACTGGCTCTTGTCATATTTATAAGCACAATTATATTAGACTGGATCTGCCTCGCAGGAACGTTTTGGATAAGTGTTTGCTCACTTTTCTTCCTCTCCCATTTCTTTGTCTGGTTTTCAAGTTATCATCCTATGAGTGAAGTGGCATTTTGATGGCGTTGTATCTATACAAACAGAAAAATGTCCTGGCATGGCAAATTTTAGTCTCCCAAAGTACAAACAATGCAAATGTTTTCTGAGGTCCAACATGGTTTTTAAAGTCCAAGTGTGTACCATAAATGAATGTCAAAGGTATTCTATATATCTATATCTATTCTATATTTGCCGCAGAGAAAGGGGCATACTTGCACCTTTTTTATAAGCTCAAATAATTCTATAAAATGCATGAGCCAAAATGGAACACATGCAGTCAATGCCTGCGGAGAAATCTGCTACAATAACTATTTTCATAACTAAACATACTGAAGACATATGTTTGAAGGTGCCACCTTGGTGACAGCACTTTTGTAGCACTTTTTGTAGCACTAGCCTTGTGCGAACATCACATATTCAGGAACCGACCAATAGAAATGATCTGAAATTGCCTTGTAATGTTTTTTTCACCACTTTTTAGATGCCCCCCCCCCTCGATGGTCTGACAGAAGAAAAGAACAAAAAAGTAGACCAAAAGGTGAAATTAAACTAAAAATAAATCTAAATACCAATATAGGGCAGTTTAGGTCAGTGTAGGTCTTACATATTTAAACAGATCTTGAACATTGTGTGCACTCCTCTCATGCTCGTCCATCATGAGAGGAATTAAAGTGACAGAGCTGCAGGTGGAAGGGAAGAAAAAGGCTTCTTGTCAACTTTAATCTGAGATGTCCCATTAAAGCCAAGACTCAGCTTTGCCTTCTCAAATACCAGTCAGATCTGCAGATCTCTATTACCTCGTGTGTGTGTGGGTGTGTGTGTGTGTGTGGGGGGGGGGGGGGGGTGTATGCCCTGGGACAATGATTTTCTTAGTCACACTCTGAAAGGTGAGCCAGTCTGCAGCTTGGCCAGTCCTCCCAGAGGTAGCCGACCTGTCATCCTGGAGCTCCTGTAGGTGCGGTTATATGACAACTCCAAAAAAAGAGAAGACGTGTTTAAAGTGAAAGTGCACGAGGAACGAGTGAAGATCCAGGATGATGCAACAGTTTAAATAGTTTAACGATGATGAAGCGCTCGGGCCAGACCACCAGTGGGTTAGCGTGGTTGATGCAGTTTGTCACGTTTCACCTCATGACTCGACAGTTTCTACGTGGCACCAATTCAAGAAGAGATCAGGTTATAAGCTACGGGGACAATGGGGTGCTCAAAAAAGAAAACCAACAGCCCTGCGAGGCTTTGCTGAGTGTGAGGTTTCACAAGTAAGCCCGGCGAGCTCGATTGCGTTCATTCAGAAAGTTATCTTGTGTCTGTACAGCGGCACGTAGGCTTCAAACACACACACACACACACACACACACACACACACACACAC
>JBBPCY010000001.1:35079806-35111233 GCA_037974405.1 Brachyalestes nurse
CACACACACACACACACACACACACACACACACACACACACACACACACACACTCTCTCTCTCTCTCTCTCTCTCACGCACACACACACACATACACACACACAAACCACAACACAACTTCTGACCTGAAAAGCTCGAGCGCGAGGAGCGCGTCTTTTCTGCAAACGTGCGCAAAATCTTCCCCAAATGGTGCACAATACCGCACAACGCGCGCGTGTGTGTGCGTGAAATCAAGACAGCTCTTGAGTGCTTCGCCTACCTGAGCTGGAGAAAAAGCCAGGAGAGCAGCAAGGACCCTCACGGATGAAGCCAGAAAGCTCATTTCTGGGTATTTTGAAGTCAAGAAGGATAAAATTAGAACTCCTTTGAGTGTCCGGAGTGTAGATTATTATCCACGATGATGAAGATGGAGGAGAGTTCAGAACACTGTGCTGGAGGAGCCTGTAGCAGGTTTCAGTGGTGGACCAGCTTTTTGGAATCTTCCTCCAGTGCTGCTGGAGCTCAGAGCTCAGAAGTGAGCAGGACGCCTCTGATGCGCTGGAGAGGCACGTCCATCAAAAACTGGGAGCTTTTCTTTAAGACTGTTCTCAGGTTCTGGTCGAGGTGTTGCTGGAGAAGCTGATGTTGAACTTTTGGAGAAAGTCTCCCCCCGCGCATTTCCTCTACATAGCTGAGCCACTTGACCACTAATTGCCCCTCAGCTCCATTTCGACAAGTTGTTCATTGAAATCTCCTCCTCCAGAGCATTATGCTCGTCCCATCCCCACCCTCCTCTTCCCCTTCTCCTCCTCATCTATCTCTCTTTCTCTCTCTCCACCTTGCTTTCTCCTGATGTTGGAGCCAGACCCATCAAGTTGAGTTTTGTGTGAAGAAGTTTTTCTGCACATAAAACTTTATCTTACATATGCAGTTGTAAGCACAAGTTCATATTTTGTTGATTTTCTTTTGATTGAAGAACTATGAATTTAACATATGAGAAGAAAAATGAAACAATTCTTAAATATAAACAAACACATTCTATTAAATATAAATTATATGTTTTTAATTTCAGCATATTTTTCCCAAAATGTGAAATTTTGCATATGAGCAGTAATTGTGATTAAAAATGGTTAGAATTGAATTTTCTATAGAAGCTGTGCTTTTATTTTTACAAACAGTCAAACATGTCATTTGAACAGGGGTGCGCAAACATTTGCAAATAAGTGCACACTGGAGGTTTCATTCTTGTAATTGCGCCTCTTTATTGTATTTTTTTAGTTCAGATGTTATCATAGAAAACCCAAAAAGACGTCCATGGTTCAGAAAATCTGGAACAGAGACATTTATTGCAGGCAGTATTATTATTAGGCAGTAAACAGGCTGGATGTAGAAATGTTGATATTTGTCCATTCTGCTCTGACTGGTGTGGTCAGAAGTCTCGGAATTCATTTTTTATTTTGAGGAAAACAGTAAGGGGTGGACAGCTTGACCAGAATAAGCACAGTCTCAGAATAGGCGGCCTGAGAAACAAACCACACAATTCTCTGGGTAAACTGGATGATGGAATTCCAGTTGCGAAGCATTGGCGTGACTGATTTCCAATGAGAAAGCACGAAAACACAGGACATCGTGGAGGTAAACCAAATAATTCATAGAGAGGTTTAGTTTCCATAGGCATTTTTTTCCATAAGATTCCTCTTTCTCTCTCTCTCCCTCTCGCTCTCTCTTTCCCCCCATCCAGTTCCTCACATCCTTACACAACATTTGTCCTCCATGTAGTGGCATGGTGTTTGCAGAAACGCTGGAATGCATGAGCAGGAGATCTTCTGTGGTTTCACTGCATTCTTCACACTGTGTTGAATGACAGGAGTGCAGTGAGCTATTGTAAAGAGCACACTTAGGTGAACGGTGTCAGCAAACACACACAGTTCCGCTTCTCTGAATTAGCCCTCACACATGCTGGACTAAGAGAACAGAGGAGCTTCACAAGGCTACTGTGATGCTATAATAAAATGAGAGACACTAAAACATAACCAGCTACAGCCTTGTTTCTCCTGGTCCCAGAGGCCCTGCACGTTTTAAAGCTTCCCCTGCTTGAACACACCTACATCAACTCAGTGAGGGGTTAGTAAGGCACTGGTAAGTTGGATCAGGTATGTTGGGAACAGGAAAAAGAGTCAAATGTGCAGAGCAGTGTACTTTCAGGACCAGGGTTAAAAAACAGTGATCAAAAGCATATTAACCCATTTAATTTAATAACGGTATTACTTATTATTCCATAACTGGGGATTCTGTACCTGTGAGACAAACAGATTTCAGATGAATTGTGAGTGTGTTCAGGACTTGGAAGTTAATTGTCTGTATTCAGTGCATGTCACGCATTACCTTTGCAGAAATTGCAGTATTCAGAATGCAGTACTTTTTCCTTTAGGAGAATAAAGGAAAAAACTCAAAATATCAAAACTTGTTTATTAATTTATTAACTTGCTATTTAGAATCAACGCAAAATAAACTCATTAAAGGACTCTAAAGAGGACCTCAATAAACTATTTTTCACAAACTCTGAAGTTCCCTCTAAAGCATGAGTAGACTGATAAATCACTGTGGTGATGGAGTTATTATTCTCAGTGTTACTGAGCTCTTTTGAGTGAACTGAACATGTTCATGTGGACGTGTTCATGAGTGATATGTTTAGCACTGACGTACTGGAGGATCAGGGAATTGTGGGAACAGCAGTGGAACTAAACAGGAGATGAGAATAGGAAAAAAATAATTTCTGAACTTTTCATTAAACGTACATAAGGGTATGAAGAAAACTGTCAGTGTGTAACAGCAAGGAAAGGTGTGAATGAAGTAAAAACAACATAACAGCAGAGTTTTCCCCATGATATATTCTGAATGTTTTCTGAATATGTAACTTTTTGTGTGTCATGATAGAATGCATTACTGAATATATTTAGAATGGTGCATTCAGTATTCAGCCATCACTAAGTTTTTAAACTTTTCTGCTAAACTCTTGGGTTATGAGACTAAGGAGTTGGATTGTGGGTTCATACATGGGTTCCTCCAAGGATTTAATAGACGCTTCATTTTATTTTTAAAACTGTACACACACACACACTTGTTTGTATTTCAGTTTACTTGCTTTTGGCAATTATTGTGTACAGTGTTTATTATTCATGTTTAAATACAGTACACATTTGAATAAAGTAACATTTGAATAAAAGGCAGATTTGTGTCCTGTGAAGTGTGTGTGTGTGTGTGTGTAAATGTGTGTGTTTGTGTGGCTAGTGGAGGGGACTGTGAAAAAGAAAAAGCTTAAACTAATAATGACCATCCCAATCACAACATGGCTTTGGGTTTTGTTTGCTTAGGGGCCAGACACGCTACGTGAGGCACGTCTGCGGGAGCTCATCACTGCTGCCCTGATACAGGCCCACTGGAGAAGGTGCAGCCCTCTAATCGGGATGTACAGTGTGTTTGGAGTAAAAATGCTTCATTCAGACGCGATGAGCAAAGAGAGGATTTCCTCAAATGTTGAAATGCTAGGAGTCCCCCCAGGATGCTTGTGTAGTCACGACACATATCACTTCAGCTGCAGTTGAAAGGTTTTCCTTTGGTCCAGTCATCCGCTCGCAAACATCACATTTTATTTCTACAGCACATTTCTTACGCGGAATGCAACTCAGAGAGTGAAGCTCAATTAAAGCTTGTTAGGTCTGAGGTGCTTTTATCAAAATTCTTACTGAAGGTGCCTGGTGAAAATCTTCTGGGAGGGAATTCCAAAGATTAGAAGCATAAACTCCAGTGCTCTTGATTAATTTAGCAACCCAGTCAGGAATGCTTTAGATATTTTTAATCAACCTAATTATTATTATTACAATCATTTATAATAAACTCTCAACTGATCCTAGAGCAGCTGCAATATAGCTTTGGCAGCTGATAGATGTGGATAATATAATCATGACCTCCAATGTAAACCAACATTCAAGAGGAATGATACTACACTTCAGTGAGTAAGAAACTATTTTAAAAATACATCTGCAATATATAAATACATGCATAAAGTGTAAAAAAGGCAACAAAATCAATGAAACAAGTAAGTCAAATTATGAAATAGGATAAGGCATAATGATAGTTCTTATTTTGACAAACAGCAGCAAGCTGTAAACAAATTGTATTAGAAAAGAGGGTTAATTACCGACTGCAGAACATTGTAAAGAGCTAACATTAACATGATGTGACCAGACATAATATATTTTTCATATGTACTATTAACAATCGGTTGCTAAATGGGGAAATGGTTCTGGGTTTACTTCATGTACCTCAAATTTTAAAAGGTTGTTCACACAACATATCTTATTCAAAAACAGTAGGGTGAAGGCTAGCACATCCTTAATCCAAGGCATGTGAAACAAACCACAGCTCAACATGCTTGGAGGAGAACACTAATTACCAATAGGAGAACCATCCATTGAACGATTTATTATAAAACTAAAAGTAGTCCTTCTACAGCATCACTCAAAATAACCCCTTTGGGCACCTTTATTTAGAGCGTGCCACAGCTCTTTAGACTCTCTCCATCAATGTAAGGTGCTTTTTGAGGTCATGACTAATGTGGAGCACCTGACAAGCATCTTAAACAGGATATTACAGCTCCTCATATCCTGCCGGCTCCTGATTTCACTCAGCCACACGTCTTTTCTCTATCTCCACCTGTTAACTGTGATGTAAACAGTAGCAGGAGACTGGGGGGACTGGGAAGTGTTCCAGTCTCCAGCCAAATCCCCCCGGAGGATGTCTGAGATATCACTCTAATGTGAGGCTTTGGCTTGGGCCTTTTCTGTGTCACTTCCTATTTACGCCTGAGATGACAGTCTTCATCACGTCTTTAAGGGCAGCAGGTGTTGAGGGGTTTCCTCTCACATTCCCCTCCATTGTGTAAGTGTTTCTTTGTTTGTGAGGAAGTCCAGCACAATGTGTGCACACATGCAGTCATATGTGGATCTGTAGCGTCTGAGAACTCAAGCATGTGTCACATGGTAGAATGAGCTGGTCAGGAAAACCGGTCAGTGGCATGTGATGTCCATCGCATGCTGATGTAATGTTTATATAAAGAATCATGATGAATGTACATATTACATTTGAAAATATTTTCAAGATTTTATTCAGTGTTTCAACATAATATAATACATCATTTCATTGTACATCAGTGAAACTATATATTATTAAATGATGAATTCACTATTCATCGGTGAAATAATTTGTTTATTATTGATTAATGGTGTCACCACCAGACTACATGTTATATATTATTAAATGATTAATGGTTTCTTATTTCCCCAATTCCCATAGACTACATTACTTTTAATTATTAAAGTTAATTATGATTATTATTAATAACCAGTTACACAGTGAACATTTATTGTATCATAATAATACACAATACCTTGTGTTACAGGGATTTTGTACATTATTTTGAACATTGTTTTACATGCTTCTATTACTGGGCCAAACTGCTGTTCATTTTAATCACCTCAGTGAGAAACGGAGCCTCTGACAGCATGCAAGCTGGAAATAAGTGGAGGGAAGCCCTGTGTTTATGTTAGGCCACATTTCATCATTCCCCAGCGATGGGTCAAAAGCCTGAGGCCGCCTGGTCATAATAAGACAAGGTATGGAAAACACTGTTATTTTTGTGTGATGGTGTGTATTGTGTGTAAGCGTGTCCACTGGGGTTTGGTGAATAAATGAAGCGAGGAAGAGTGTGTGTTTGTCCAAGTGTTCCCCAAGCTGAGATAAATATTAAGAGTTCCACACTGAAAAAAAGCGTTTTTGAGCCAGTGTAATCATAATGTTTATGTTGGTAGGATTTATATTAAAGCGTAACCAATGTAAATGTCCCACTCTTCGGCAAAGCCTTTGGGAAAACAATGCATGGTTGTGTGCAAAGGTTTGGGTCCTAATGGACAAATTATAATATTTGGTTGATTTTCTATATGAAAATAAGTTAGCATTTCCATGGAATGAAGTTAAATATATTGCACATTTCTATATTACAAATATTATTTATCATATTGTGGGAAAGTTAGTTTGGGCAGCCGCTCAGTCAGGACTTAGAAAGACCCCCTTTTGGCTAAGATCTTCAAACATAATTTTTTCTTAATTTACAGTTTGTTTTTCCACCTTTCCTTGCAGAATGCTTCTAGTTCAGTAATATTTTTCAGTCACCTTGCATGTACAACAGGTTTTAGATTTTTTTTATATTATCCAAGTGTGAAAATGGTGAAGGCTTTTCAAAACCTTACTATTTTGTTACTTAAAGGTTGATTTTTATGTGTCTTGGACCATTGTCTTGCTTTGCTTTATTGTACCTCTTCTCTTCTTCAGACTGTAAGATATAACATTTGTGAATTGTAGAATCCTTTCTTCTTTCTATCCCCAGAACATTCCCTGTATTACTAGTTGCCCCGAAGCAACATACATCCACTCTCACCCTTAACAGTTATTTTATTGAAAAGCTATTTTTTTCTTCAACTATACTTTTAGTGATTGTAGGTTCGTTTTGGTTTCATTAGACTGCAGCACTTTGATAACTATGTCAATACAGTAGTCCAGAGCATCACTACTCCTACGCCAGCCAAATCTTCCCACAGGTTCTTGGCAGTGATGGAGGAGGGTTTTGCTTTGAATATCATTTTTTTCGTTATTTTTCTTTGTGTTCCAAATCTTGCCCTCAACAGTTGTCTTTAACTTCTGTGTATTTACAATGTTTACACACTTTTCGGATGTTACAGATACCCTTTGTACTAAATTGCACATTTTTACTTATTTCTATATTCTATATGTCTCTTCTATGTGTCTGATTCTGTGAAATTTGGAGCCACACCATCTGTATAGCTGTATATTGCTGAGATGACAATAAAGTTTACTTTTACTTTCACATTTTAGTCAGTACAAATTAAAAGTAGGAATTGTTTAGATATCTTTTATAGTTCTCTGTTTGTTTCTTTACTTTCAGCCCCTCAGTCAGCCACTTTGGTAAGACCATGGCTGCTGAGTGTGCAAGCAACGCCCTAAGAGGTTGGAAGGGTCACAGAATTTATTGCACTCTGGAATTGTCTACATGTGACTAAGCTCTGAGACAAATGTTTTCACTTTTTATACTTAGAAAACAACAAAACATCATTTGACCAGGAGTGCTCAAACTTTTGCATATGACTGTTTTGCCTAAGTGATACAAACTACTACATTGTATAATGACGATGGTTGTATTCGATGTTCCAGTGACCGTATAAACCAGGGATCACCAATTTAATCCATGGAGGGCTGGTATTACTTCAGGGACGCCTAGTTCCACAGGTTTAATCAACTGGTCTCAGTCTTGAAACAGTTGGTTAGTTATATAGAGGTGTGCTCTTGTTTGGTTGGAATGAAAACCTTGACATTTTGAATGGTTGCTCTTTCAGTTATTCTCATCATGTCTCAACATGGCGAACAATCTTTGCAGTTCATCTATGTTTCTCTCACAGGACATGCACAAAGTTAAGGGGTTCTTGCAAAACCACTGTGACTTAATCAGGGAGGCGTTACTTCTCTCAGACCCCTGCAGGAGCACTATTGTTTATTGTGCAAAGCAACAAGTGTTTTTCTACCCACTAATCAGTTTATATGTCCTCAGGAGCGAAACTGAAGTGTATTTAAAAGGTTCATACAGTTCAAACACACTACTAGCCACTTACCCCCTCCACATACACACTTTCTCTCATATACACAACCTCCCACATCCCACATTATAAATGGCCACTGGTGGCAAAATGTTGGCTTAAAATTTCAATCTTAAAAATACATTTTAAAAAGTGAGTTTTCTAAATGTCACCTATTCAAAATTTCATTTTAAACATCAACACAAACCACTTAATTAAGTCACTCAATATTGCATCTACAAGTCTGTCCAAATGGTTTATTATTCTGTGAACACTTCTTTATCACTTTTTTCACAGCAACAGAATGTGACTTAATCATTGCTGGACAGAAAGCCTGAAAGTATCCAATTACTAGAATTAAGAGTAGGACATGCTAGGGTCAAACGTAAGGTGAAATCCGTCTGCCTCACTGTTGTTTATATGAACTGCAGCCAAGCAAAATTAATTTTGGGGTTTATTTATGTGTATAGAAATACAAGTACTCAAATAGCTACTGCCACTGCCTCCTGTTGTAGAACATGAACCATGTGGAGGGGTAAAGGAGGATGTGTGGTGTGTGTGTGTGTGTGTGTGCCTGTATTACAAAAGGAACAGAGGATGTTTTAGAGCTGTGGAAAGTTAATATCTTAAAACAATACATAGTGCAACTGGATGATGAGAACTTGGCAGTGTCCAGTGGCCCTGCCACAGTGGAACGGCCTACTGGAGGAGTCTTGTGCTTCGGGGCCACTGTGCACTTGCTAAAGTGCTGACTTTGATTACTTCTGATAGCGTCTGTTTGTTATTTTAATGCCATCCCCTAATGGACTTCTCTGGCACTGTGTCTGCTGGAGGGACAGGAGATTCCAGATAGCCTCACAAGCTCCAAGTCCTCTAACTCTGCTGTGGAAACACAACGTGATGCATGTGGTGTAAATCCATGTGGTGAACAGGGTGAATAAACACTGACCCCTGACTCTGTTAGTAAAAGCTAGAATGCGGAAAAGAATTCTAAACCTAAACAGACATTTTATACTGCATATGTCATCCTTTTTTTTCATTTAGACCCCACTTTCTTAGAATTCATTCAGAAATATTAATCAGTGAATAAACTCAGTGAATAAATAACAGTGAATAAAATACTGAATCATGCCGCTGTGTATCATAGGGATGTAACGCACATTTTCAAGTTCAATACAGTTTTAATTCTGAAGTTAAGACTTGATTCCATTTTTAAAAACTTTATATGATAAAAATGTCTCGATTGAGTTCATGAGTTCTTGAGTCCAACATGTGAATGTTGGTGCAGACCATAGATCCCTCCTCGGTCCACTTTACTCTGATAGGATGAATCTAAAGGTCGGTTTTACCTAGTTATAGAACTCTGGTATGAGCGTTTTTGAATGACTTGTTTGAAAATGACTGCTACTGCGCACTGTGGTAAACAAAATCATTCGTTCAAACCAAATACATTTTTATGGACATTTTATCTCCTAAGTGTCCATAAATCTTCTGTATTATGAGATATTTAAGCAGTTTAAATATGTTTATTTCTACATTGGTGCCAAAAACAATATAATACTTGTCCAAGTTGCGGTGACATTGCATTGAAGTAACTCTACTACTGTACTTCAACTCTAACCAGTTACAACAGCAGCCCTTAAAATGTAGGATACTACCTTAAAAACAACTTATCTACCATACTGGACAAAGCTTCCTGGTTTGGGTCAGGTGTTTTGGTACAAATGACCTGAGGTATATATTAACCCCTGCATTTCAGGGCTAAACCAGCTGACAGCTTATGGGCTCCAGTGATCATCTGCATGACTACAACTGTCAGTAAGACTTTTCAGTCACATTGCCCCTAATAGTGATGTTTTATTTTCCATGCCTGACCACAGGTCAAATAAATAAACTGAGATGTTTCAGAATGGTGCACTGAAGATTGTGAGAATGTAGCAGCCTGAACTGAGCTTTACCTCACACTGACGCAACAATAGTGAAGATACAATACACAATGTCAGACCATCAGACTAGTAAAAATCTCTCCCTTATTCCCCCTTTCTTACGTATAAGTCAGCATATTGCTCTCTCACTAACTTACTTTTTTACTTACACTTTCTCTTACTCATTCTCCTTCCTCTGCTTTCCCATTTACCATCTGACTCTGTGAACAGAGACCATGGGAATCGACCCTTAAACCCAAACTGGACAAAAACAAAACAAAACAAAGCCCAGTGAATCAACTCAGATGCACCGGGCTGATAAGAAAATGAAAAGCTGAAATGAATGACTGAGTTGAAATGGCTTATGTTAAAAAATGCAGATAAATGAGAAATGAGTTGGTTTCCCAAAACTTGTAGCATTATAAATAGGTTGTGGATTTTGTGGATTCATACTACATTACGAATCTAGAGTTCAGAACACCTACTGTGAAAGCAAAAGACAGTCCAGAAAACAGTCTTAACATTGTGCAGACTGACATTACAGCTAACTGTAGGTTGTTGTGTTTGATGTTCCACATGAACCCCAAAAACAGTTAACACATACATCTTTATTAGGTGCGGCACTCATTCCTAAATCTTCACAAAGAAGCAAGAGGAGTGTCCTATTATCTGCATTGCGCAGCTGACAGATCTCCCAGTGAGTTGTCTGCAGGAGGCCCAGTGCGGAGCAGCAGAGGTTGTTCCAGTTTCAGACTCATTATGAAGCTCAACGTCCATCTTATCAGGGAAACAGGACATGCCCCAGGGCATCAGTGATTATACAACCTCATGCTTCCTTAGCTTCTGTTTGATCACACGATCATTATTCCCCACTGTGTACACTGCTTCTATGAGGGATCATTTACAGGCCTGGGTTATTGTATGTGTTAAGTGTGAGAGAGAGCTTTCATAGGTCAAGCTTTGATTCATTCATCACTGATTGATTAACCAGCTATCAGCACATACTGAAACAAGAATTCCCAAAGATCTCCTGATAAAATGGAAAATACAGAATATTCACTATTAAATACGGAGGTTGCACATAGGTTTGGGTGTATTGTTCTTGGGGATAATTAAGAGAATAAAACCTTTAAGTTGCACAAAATGTTATTTTGTGGTAGAAAGCAGATTTTAAAATCCTTTTGATCATGTTTTAAGATAAAAAAAATTCTCCAGGCATACACTACTCCATCTTAATTAGCCTGTATTTATTGTAGAAAAAAGCCTGTCACGGAAAAACTGTCACGAAACCCCTTGTCTCCCAAATGAGGGCAGGTGCGTAGACAGACTTCCATATCTTAAACTTTTATTGAAAACAAAACCAAACAGGTATGAGGGCCAGAAACAAAACTCACTGCTGCAAACAAAAGGAGACTGAGGAACACATATGCCATGCATGATGGTGGACCGACAACCAAGGTCCACCACAATCGAACTTAAATACATAAAGCAAAACTCTACAATCCAATAAGAATACAAAGCTGCTTTCCCTGAGCACCAGCCAGCTGAAACACATAACAAACAAACTCAAGACCGGTGTGCTCAGGATTTCACAATAAGAGTTCCAAAAACAATACAGAACAAATGACCTCTAGCGGCCGCTGACAGGACATGACACTAATATGATAATAAATATAATTACATCAAAATACTAAACAAAAACAATGTTTTCTTATTTGTTCATCACCTTCCATCAAAACTGCATAGGCTATTAAGTCATTGTATGTCTGTGTGTTCATCATTTAAAATTTTATATCAGGCCTAACTGTGAATTCAAAGCTTAAGCTATCAATCTAGTTATACATATTGTAGCCTATGCAGAAGCCAGCTAACATGAGTATTCAGTTGTTTTTTTGTACAGCTTCCACAATTGCTAGAATGTCTTATTTGACATTAAAACATTTATTTATCTTTATATACTGCAAATATTAAGATAAACATAAATTGGGATAGATAATGTTTTTTTAAAGGTTAATATAAACAGCATAGGCATGAAGCTCTCCTGACAACTTTTTTTCATGCTTTGTCACTTTAATGTTTTGGTTGTAACATAGAACCGGGTTTGCAAATACTGAAGGTAAATAAGCACACTTTTAATAAAAGAGGGAAGGAAATCAGGCATTTAAAATCTGAAGAAAGCTATGGTTTTAGTTCCTGTCAGAACCAGCTAAGAGTCTATAAAGAATGTTTTAAGGAGAGGTTCTACAGAGAAACCAGAAGAACCACAGAGAATTATTGAAAGCCTTTTTATTTTATGTATATACTATGGTATACTATGACTCTTATATGTATATGAATAAGCCATCATGCTCTCAAAAATGTGAAGTGAAAATCTATTTTTGTTTCTCACAGTCGACAGTCTCCTTACATGAACTTGTAATCGGTGGAGAGGCATGATTTAGAAGTACAAGTTACAGGCAGTTTTTAATGAAAATGTGTCCCTAACTAACACAATATGATTTAAACTTAAGCTGTCTATTGTAACACTGCAAGCTGTAATCTGGATTAGTAAATATTTCTGTTGGTTTCTAATTTAAGATTTTGGCCAACTTAAGAGAACTATTATGTAAGTGTGGTGCTGGTATGTTGGCTTTGTTTCTTTGTTTCTTTGTTTTTGTTTTGCTCATCATTTATATTTTGTTTGGGCATTGGAGCATTTGCCAAAGGTGCATTTGCTCTGGTTTCAATTCAGTGAAATAAAAGCTAAGTGGTTTCAGAGATGATACGATTGTACTGCTTGTCTGTTGATGGGATAATCAGCAGTGCTGCATATTCATCAACCTGACAGGCTGAAGAGGTGGCGTGAAAGATTGGCATTCATACTGTAAACTAGTGGCTTGGAAACATGTAGGCTATTCTGAGTTGCACCAAATCTGCTTCCAACCAGAAACAACAAAGGAGTAGGACAACAAACAGCTATAAGCAGCAATTCCAACGGGTATTGACTAGCCTACTTACCGCACAAGCCATTCATGATGCTAAATGTTCTTTGGAAATCACTTGAACTATACCATATTTATCCTCATGTTTTTACATATACAAAGCTATTTTGGCCCAGTCACTCATTCTCTTATCAGTGCAGAGCTTCTTATTGGCCTTTGTTTAAATTGTAAGTGTGAAACAGAAGGCCAATGTCTGTGGCATAAGAGATACAAGGCAACAAAACACTCTCACAGCTGAAAAAACCTATTTGAGAGATCCCAACATGATCTTCATGATGCAGGGATTTTCCCATAGCAGATGAGAAGCAGATGTCTGCATGTCCAACCCTCCTCTTTCTTCTCTCTCTCGCTTTGTCAACTGTCAACACGGTTTGACGTCATAGTACGTCCGTCTCTCCTTCTCGCTGTCCCTTACCCTCTCTCGTCCACTCACCCCTACACATTTCCCCTCCGGCTCCTTCCTTCTTGTCTCACTATCTTTGTCTATCTCACTCCCCCACACCAGCCCACCCCCCTCAAACCCCCTTCCCAATTCCTCTGCCTCCTCCCCAGTCCCCAGGGCCAAGCGAAGGAACACAACCACCATGGGAAGGATGGTGGTCCCTGATCACATGATTGGAGCACCCCTCTGTTTTTGGGAGGCATATAGTCCGTGACTCTTAGGTAGAACAGTGAACTCCATGGACTCCGTCCAACATCTCCCTTACTTTCTCATGGAGAAATGAAGAAAAAAAGACCAGTTCTATTATGGCGTCCCGCTTCTGTAGATTCCCAGCCTAGATGAGTAAACTCTGGCTGCCTCTAGGTAAAAAAAAGGGTTCCTGTGCCTAACCCTGACCAATTCTTTTCCACTGACCAATTGTTGATCTTGGAGATGAACTCTGCTCCCTGAGGGAACTCATGTACATAGATCAGAGCAGCAGCCTGTTAGACTACTGCTGAGACCCCCTCACCTAAAAAACATAAATTCTCAAGCTCAGCGTGGTGTCTCAGTGGCTTATGGCACCCCCTGAAACACCTTCTTGTCCTACCTCCGTTTGCATATAATGCTGTTCCAGTAGTTGCCTCATCTCCAGCTGTGTGGCAGGGCAGCATTTCAGAGTGCCATCCATGCTGAGTGTAAACAGGTCCGTTTACTCTGCATGGGTCACAGGGCTACTGGACAAGCTGTCTGTAAACACGGGGTTGGCAGAAGGAACAGGAACTCCCCACGGACAGCATTTACAACATCGGAGGGAAAGTTCTCTGTGTGTGTATGTGTGTCTGAGAGGATGAGATATCAGGGGCCACAGATTTACATGGCTGTTCTGTATTCATGCTGTGCATCTCTCCGATAAAACTTTCCCTTGTGAAAACTTGCGGCTGGTTATACATAGTCCACCAATTGTGAGTAGTATAGAACTTAAGCCTGAATAAGTTCTTGCCCTCAGAGGAAAAGACAGATTGTGCACGGCTGCCAGCTAGTAACAAAGGCCCACACTTAATACAACTTAAACAAACAACATGCCACTCAGAGTCTTCAGTGCCTGAAGCTCTAGCTCTTTCTGCTATTCCGAACTCCACCCCCCCCAAAACCCCAAAAAACTACAGGATTGACTATCCATTGACATATGTATGGTAATAACAGGATAAGTTTCTGATGAACTCTATACTTACAGTATGGGTGGTCACGAATGGCCACTTTCCAGGCTTGGGGATTAGACTGGAGTGTACTAGTAGGAATTCAGCATAACATCTGGCTAATATATGCTTAATAAAGAGTGAGACAGTGGGAAGCAGTCCCATGCAATGTGTGGTGTTAGGTCAGGTGCGTCTTGCATTTATGGAACGACACTGGGAATATTGGAAGTTAGCGTTTTGGGGAAGGGCTAGCAGGTCAACTACAAGGGCTCACTGATGGTGTGTTTGGTCCTCGTAAACATGATAAACCAGTTAATTTGAATATACATGGGGAAGTTGCACTTAAATGGCACAATAAATACAAGTAGTAAACTCCAGTCAACACCATGTTACCTACCATGTGACATTTCTGAGCGACATTTCACCAACCACATGCACACAGTAGACCAAGCTGGTATTGGAACATTCCAGCGTATAAAAGGATGCATGGGCACTCCTTCATCAAATTACATTTTGTGATTTTCTGATTGAGGATAATCTACCACCACAGCTGTATAGAACAAACTTAAGTATGATCTTTTGCAAATTGTAATGCACAATTATTATTATTATTTGTTTGTTGAATTCATTAAGAAAATAAACAGAAAATCTCCGACCCCAAGTGCTGGACAAAGGGCTCGATAATGGATGGAAGAAACAGAAAATGTGGCTTGTGCACAAGGACACCCATCCAGTCCATAATTAATAGGACTCTCTTTGGCTGAAATCACAGCCTCCAAATGCTTCTTTTAGACCGCTAACAGTCTTTCTTGATTAAGGATTTTTTTCCCTCTTTCCCTTGCGAAATGCTTCTAGCTCAGAATTGTTTATAGCTAGTCTTACACGCACAGCATGTCAAGTAGTGGCCCTACATGTTTTTACCGAAGTCATTTTCAGATGGAATTTCAAAACCTTAGGTTTTTGTTTCTTAAAGTACTTCAGTGTTTAATTAGATGTACGTTTAAGATCAATATCTTTTCACAAAATATGACTCTCTAATTCAGTTTCTTCACTGTCTGTGGGATATTATCATCCAGAATTTGTTGATATTTACCAAATATTTTCTTCTGTCTACCCTCACATTTATGGCGCCACTGGTTGCCACAAGACTCTGGAGAATAACTGACCCACCCCTATGTTTAACAGATGGCGAGGTGTTTTATTGAAACTCATCAATGTTTTTTCTCCATATATACTTTTGTTACTGTAGACAAATAGTTTTTTGTTTTGTTTTGTTTGATCAGACCATACTAAGTTCCAAAACGAATGTCTCTGGTTCAACTGAATGCTCTGTTGTGTTCACTTTTGTTATCGTCTGATCATTTTTCTGCAACAACAGTGTGCAGATGGCCAATGAATCACCATTCATGTGTTCGTTAAATCTACCTGTAGGTACTTGGCAGTAATGTGTGGGATGTGCTTTACATGCTTGATCATTCTATTTGTCATTTTATGATTTCACAAAAACCTTCCTAATGCAACTTAACATTACCTGCCTCCAACACTAAACTCTCAACATATTTCCTCTGCCTTGATTCTCTCTCTCTTTTTATTGGTCTCTTTATGGGTGTTTGTTGACAATAACTGAGCTGGGTGTTAGTCATAACTATGTAAATACGTTGCAGTTTGATGAAACAGAATCGCTTAACTGAATGTTAAGACTGCAATGTTTTGACAAGCCCTCCATTATCAGCGAGCATAATGACTCAGGTGAAAGCACTTAAAACACGAGCAGCGACCTGCTGGTCAAAGGAAATCTTCAGTGGTGTGCTTTTAAACCAGTGTTCTTGGCACACTTTAAAGGGCACTGTACCCTTGCCTGAATGGCAAGATGCTCCAAAGAGACGACTTACAATGGATGCCTTATCACAATTTGACCTATATGGGGAGAATAGATTAAGGCAACAGTGAGACAACTTACTAGAGCAGATTCTATAACCTTTACTGAAGATAAGTGCTCTAAAGTGCAGCTGGATGATCCAATTATATTTAAGTAAATTTTGAATTTAGTAAATAAATATAGCATTTACAGCATGGATTGTGATTGGCATGAAAAAGATATAAAATATGGCATGCATGAGTTTACCCACAAGACAGTTGCTGTAAAATACACAACACTTTAACAAGTTCCACACTGTCCTGGTTGTTCATGTAATATACATAAAATCTCCCATTCGCCCCCACTCTATTCTCAAGTACAACTATTGGCAGAGGGAAAAAAATGACAATGATTCAAGATTAATATTAAAGGATGCGTTCAGTCATTTTGTAAGTATGTCATTTTCATTTACCCACTCAGTGAGCGTGATGCGACATGCATATGAACAATATTTTTCTACAGAAGGGAAGGGCTGATGCCAAGATGATGGTTTAGCAATCAAGGCAAGCAAGACAGTCGAGCTTTGTGTACGAAATCTCTACTATCAATGCTATTGGGTCATAAGTCAACCCGTAACACTACATATGGCCAATCAACCTTTCACTATTTCAAGATAAGTGGGCTTACAAATACATCTGTTAAGCCAGCATGATATGGATAAGAAGTGTTTGGCACCTAAAATGTTTTGAGGTGAAAAAGAAAAACAATGGATAGTGACATTAGTGCATATCATAATTTAAAACCCGGCAGGATTTACGTCAAACTCGAAAAGTTCTGGAGTGCATAGGGGCAGTAGCCATATCACAAAGGATCTCATCAAGATCAACTACTCAACGAATAATAGTAAGCCTGTGAGCACTGTAGATTGTAGAGATGTCCTCATAGGCCTTAACTGAATGCGTGGGCACCAAAATTGTTCAGCCTTGATGACCATTAAAAACTCATTTGTACTTATCAGGGCAGGAACAAACACTAAGAGTCAGTCTTTACTGTAATGTCCAACACACTCTCTAATCATTGCCTACAGCCTCCAGCACTTTACCTTTTGTTACGCTTATAGTTTAACATGCAGCAAGTTCAATGGGTCCTTCAAAAGCTAATTTGACTCAAAAGAAACACTGTATTGTAAGTTAGTCACACCAGGCACCTGTTCTTTTCACTTCAGAAAGACCCTGACGCTGGAAGGAGGCATGTTGATGAGGGTAAGACAATGATATAGAAGGGCGGAAGGGGCCTTGTGGTCATAATATCACCTGACAAAGAGATGAGTCCTCAGCATCAAGGCAGCAGCAAGAATAGCATGTGTTGTCTTTGACGATATCTTATCATTATCAGGGCAACACCTCTGATTAAGCTGACAGATATGACGCAGCGAATGGACAAGTCAAAAGGTTTTGAGCAAGAACTGAAGTTTAATAGTTTAGATAAAGTGCATCCTTTACATAACGTGCACTCTTGGTCTTTCTATTTCTGTTTATTAATTGGTGTTTTTGCCCAAAGATATAATTAAGAATTGTTGAAATAATTTATAATCCCTTTAAAATGTGGTCTTACTGTAAAGTACATTTACAATATCACGATAAGTTCAAAAGACAAATAATGAGTCAAATGCATAGCATCTTTTCTAATACCTGTGTGTCCCCTGGCCTTAATTATGTCGTCAGTCCTATCCAGTAAGTATCACATACGAACATCCTGGAATGTGGGAGTGTCTGTGTTGTGTTCTGTTGAAACATGAGGTACAGATTTTGTGCGAAAGTGCGCTGAAATGTACAGGAACCTGTGAGGACTGAGGCAAGAAGACCTGTAAGAGAAGAAATAATGCATATGATCATTTTTGTCTAGAGAGCATACATACTGAGCATTCTGAAAATAGCTTAAATTAAGATTATAGTATTTTTTTCGCCCACCCTTAATTCAACAACCACTGTCCCACCATCTCCTCCCTGTCTTGTCATGGTCATTAACAGACCCAGTACTGGGACCTCAGAGTGCCCTCCGTGACTGCTGCCACTTCCAGGACAGAGATAACCCAATGGGTTTGGACTGCAGGGTGTCCCACCGGACCCATGTCCCCTCTTTGTTGCCCCCAAAGCCAACTAAGCCATCTTAATAGATTAGTGGTCACAAAGGGGGTGGTCATTTGAGATCTTATAGTGGCTTGTTTGCTGCTGGCTGAATCGTTCCCTGCTATCTTTTCAGGATAAACAGTGAGGAGGGGGGTGGGAGAGCGAGCGAAGTGAACACTAAAGGAAATGCCTCCTTAACTAGAGGAGGTAGCTACTGCACTTATGTTTGTACACTGTCGCTCTTCTCTTTCTCAATCTCCCCCACTAACCCAGCTCTGCCTGCGCTGCTATTCACCTCATCGCTCACACTCCTTTCTTTCTCTGTACATTTGTAACTCCTGTCAGCACCATCTAGTAAATATGTAGGTGTTTTTTTTAACGCAGAATTTGGCTCAGAATTTGGTATGGTTTTAGGAAAATACTTTATTTGTTATTGTGTGGACTTTAAAAAGGTTCTTCACATGAGTACATTCCTTTTTTAAAACTGGCTCTTCAAAGAACTGTCCATTGAAAGGTTCTTTAGGTAACCTGGATGGTTCTTCAACCAAAGATTTGTACTATTACTGGCTAATCATATGTTTAATAATGGAATAATAAGTCCACACTTTAAAAAGAAAGTAATCTGGTTGCCTTAAAACGTTCAATAAACTTCCAATAAACCTCAAGTTAATATAATGTAAAACAAATTATAAAGGTTATTTTTTAACTTTTCCAGATTACCCATTCAAATCTCCAAAAGATAAAAAAAAGGTGTTCAACTGTTCAGCTAAAAAAGATTTAAATTGTCTTATCTCAGCAGTCCTATCATCAGTTTTAAATCTGAAGCTGCTCCATTCTGTTGACAGCCTAAGTTGCAGTTTGATTGGTTAATAGGCTTGTGGTTTGAAATCATTTCTAATTTGAACGAAATGTTGTGGGAAAAAGTCTCACTCATCTCGCTGCAGTCTGAGGAACAACTGTGAAGGAGAGACCTGAAGATAACCAGTTAAGACAATTAAAAATCTCTTAATTGTTGTGTCTGGTTCAATTTTATTCTGTTATAACGTTTTCAGTGCCTTAACTTGCCTTAACCTGATTGACAGATGCTTTGCAAAAGTAGAATCATTTTACTCTGTTAGTGAATCACATGCGTTCCTGAGAAAAATTGTGAAGCTTGGCCCCACGGTGGCGCAGTGAGTAACACTGTTGCCTCACACCTTCAGGGTGGAAGGTTTGAATCTGGGTGGTGGCCTTGTGTGTGCGGAGGTTGCATGTTCTCCTCGTGGTGGCCTAGGTTTCTGCCAGAGTCTCTGGTTTGTCCCACAGACATGTGTATCAGGTGAATTGGGAATTCTAAATTGGCCATGAATGTGAGTGAATGGTGTGTGCACCCTGGAGGATAGGCTCCAGGTACCATGGACCCTAGTGTGGATTAAGCAGTTACAGAAAATGCATGAATTATTATGTATGTCTTGGCTAATTATAATTTCTTTTTACAATGATATCCTCTGTCTGTACTCATTTTATTGATGATTGAATTTTTTTAAAGAGGGGTTAATATTGGACTTATGTAACTACAGAAATGTTTACATTTTCTTTTTACAGAACTGATTCTTCCAGTCAAAACTATTGTATGTGTTGTATTTGCTTTGTATCATAGTCACACAACAAAAAAAATCGAATATTTACCTCACAAGAACAAAAACCGCAGAAAACAGCAAACAAGTTTTACAGTGTAGCGCTCAAAGAGTTAAATTAGCTTGTTTTTCTCTGCTTCTTATTTTGCCAAAGCCAAATCACCAGTCTTATTTGAGGCTCATTTGTAAACAATATTCCCTCTACAGCGTTTGACCCACTACCACTAAACTTTCTAGATCATTTACTCTGTCCCCATGTGAGCAGTCTGTGATTCTTGTATTGGTTTCTATCCCTCTTTCTTCATAAACTTGAGGCAGTCTGATATCTACACACACACACACACACACACACACAAACACATACATATATATGTAGGTATGTGTGTGTATAGATATCAGAAGTTTATTACTCAGCAATGATCTCTTTATCTCTTAGTAAAACTTGAGGCAGTCTGATCTGCATACATGCATACCAACACACACACACTCACACACTTTGTAGCTCAACAAAATATATATTTTATATATATATATATTCCCCTCTGTCAGAAGAAGACACCCCATAAGAACGAAGGTGTTGCTAGACATAAATGTCTCTTTGGGTTCAGGCCCCCCAAACTTTCCCCATATGATTTTTTTGCTCCTGTTTGTGGTTGAAACTATGTCGCAACACTTTGGAGCAGAAAACATCCACTCTTTTGTTGATATTATCAATCTAGATGGATGAACTGCCAGATTCATTATTTTGTTGTTGAAAGCTGAATGTGAGATTTTCTTGGGGCACAGCACATAAATACAGGGCACGTGCCCCAGTGAAAGGGGTCTAGCGAGGCCCCTGGATGAGACGCTAACCTGGTGAATCATCAAAGTGTCATGTATGACAGTTCTAGGTTTTGAATCTTTAAAAAAGTGTACAACACAAAGCATTTTAAAACATATGTTGAAAATCAGATTTACTGTAAGGCTTAAAAACCATATCCCTTCTATAACATGTCCTGAGCCCAGACTTGGACTGCTTGCAACTTTTCATTTGAGTGTGTCTGACAGTTCTGAAGTGAAATAAAATAGGCTGAGTAAGGTGGCAGCGTCAGACTTACGCTTGCTACAGTAGCAGACGGAGCAATTCGCAGTGCATCAGGCTGTCTCTGGTGCTGACTTAAAGACCAGATCAGCAGATGTACAGTAAAACAGCTGGGAAATCTCACTAATTGTTGCCAAGGGAATCTTGAGTGTACAAGATGTCTATGGGAACTGTCTGACTTTATCAGTGCTAAGTAAATCAAGAAAATCTTCTTACATATTGATTTTTTTTCAAATTTAATGTCACATATTTAGGATATTTACAGTCCATCCTATTAGACATACAGAGATGTCAGAGCTCTTGCGCATGAATTACACACAGCTTTGGCTTGAGCCAGCGCTGAGGCCTTGAGCTCCAGAGGACTACTTAACTTCTCACTATAAGAAACAGTCCCTAGAGCAGCAAGCACATAAAACACAGGCCAGTTCTGGACAACAAGTGTTTGTTTGCTTTGGCAGCTCCTGTTGTTTTGGCATGTGAACCTGTCTTTGGCAAACCTAAAAAGAAACTCAATCAAGTTGACTGAGAGGAGACTTGAAACTGGGTATTTTCCTTGGCTGTGGGATCGGGAAGTTTAAAAGCGGTTGTGCCCCTGTAGCCTAAAACTCCTAACAATTATGTTTTTTTTATGAAGGAAAAAGAAAAGCTTTTGAAATTATAGCAGGTTATGCGGGTCATGCAGGTTATAAAAGTTATTGCATTTTGCGTTAAAAGAAGTTTAAAAAACATGAATACAGAATGAATGATATGAGAGCCAAGGAAACAATGCATAAATGAGTTCTGTGTTTTGGCCGCTATGTAGGATGAGCTAATGAGCCCTTGTTAGGAAATTCACAGAAATATCATTTGTTTAGTTGATGCAGGCTAGTGGACGTTATTTCATGAATTAAAAAAGGCATAAAAGGGCTGCCAGACGAGATCATATGACAAGACATTTTCCCGGCAAAGTTCGTATTTAGAGTCATTTGCTAACTACTACTATGAATTATTCAGTATTCTCAGTGAACTGTGTACAGTGTGTTGTTCAATACTGTAAACTATTCACTAATTATGGTTATTAAATTATTAAATCAGTAAATTATCACAATTTATGGAGTAATTACTATGAATTATTCAGGATCTACAAATAATTATTTAATAATTACTATGAATTATTCATCATCTGTCAGTAATTATTCAGAATTTACAATGAATGTGATATTATTTAGTTGAATGATGATATTAATTATCAGGCAACTCAATTTGGTCTAGCTTGTTAACTGAATGGATAAACTCTAGGCGATAAGACAAAATGATACAAGAGAACTTGTATGAGACAAATGCTTTCAGTCTATGTGTTGAAACAGATAAGGTGGTAGGAATTAAGAATCAAGAATAAACCTATAGATCTATGGTACCCTTAACTTTTCAGACCACACTTATGTCCCAACTAAAAATAATCACAGGTGTGTTGCATTCAAGCAAAAACATTTCTCGTTTATTGTGATAGAAATGGTCAAGGCACAGTTCAATGGTAATAAAGCCTGGCCGGATGTCACTGGTGTAACCATGTACACCACACTGAAAGAAACTCCTCCTCAGACTTTTACAACTGTCTTTTCGTCAGGTAGAATGCCAGCAATAACGTCGGTGTTTGGAGATGTCAGGAGCTTTAATACAGCTATTCTCTGGGCTCATATTTCAAAGCCCTCATCCAGTCCAGATGTTTGGTGCTCATAAAAAAGGATGAGGGTGGAAGGGAATGAACAATGTTGGGTAGTAATGAATGGCATCTCCCTCTTGTCTGGCCCACTCATAACTCTTTGCACTTTCTTTGACACCTGCACTGCTATAAAACAAGACAAAATTAACATCTAACTACTCAGAGGGTTCACAAACCATGCTTTGCTGTTGGCTGTATGTTTCACTAACCCGACTGTCAAGCTTGGTTTTCTCTAGTATACCTAGAGGTTGTACAAGTATTCTTATCTGCGTGCTGTTTATCAAGCTAAACACTAGCAGTATGCTGCTGTCATCTCTGCACTACAATTAACCTTTCCGAGCAAGATAAAGGTCTAGTCGCTGATTCATAAAAAAGATGCAGCCTCTTAAGCCAGACCAGGTAAGTTTTAACAACCAACAGGACAGTTTGACTAGCATGAAAAATTACTAACCACAGAACATTTATATCAATAAACCAATAAAATGGTTTAAAGCGTTGTGTGTTTAGCAGAAAGACTGATCTCTGGATCTCCTGCCTGTACACTGCTGTTTTTCCCCCCACTGCTATATTTCAGACACTGTCTTTAACTTCTCAACAGCGCAGCCAAGTGGATTTATTGGTCATCTAGTCAATTCAATTTATTTGTTTACCAGGATCTTTAATATTTTTAAAAGAGTGACAGAATGTAACATATTCTGATTGCAAAATTCCTTAATTTGGTCACAGGTAAATAGCTGTGCAGGCACAGGATACACTTTATGTTGAATAACTGTTTGATCTCAGAACAAAAGCTTTTATGCAGGGTAATAACAAAAATCTTAACGTTCCAGTTAACAAATGCCTTTGGCCTGTTTGTCATAACCTTTTGACAAAGTGACATTAAAAAAAAAAAGAATAAATGCAGGCCAGTGTAACATTATACAGTAGAAACTGAGCTTTCAGCCTTTACAAGGATAGGTTTCAGTGCCAGTAGGAAATTGCAATCCAATCTGTTCATCTCAAGCACACTTAAAGGGTAGTGTGTTTACTACATTACCAGGCAGCTTTATTGGGTTTGGCCATCTCTATGCTACAATACACAGTATGATATGATCCTTATTTTAGATGATCAAATTCAGTGGAACCCATTCAAGCATGTAATCATAATATTGTTTGGCCATTTTTAAACTCCTGAATACGTTTGCAGGCTTATGCAATGGTCATCTACACACAAAAAAAATCCACGCATTTACTACTTCTCAGCAAACACTGATGAGATTTTTGTTCAGTTATAGGATGTGTAGTCCCTACTCCAATCTATTACTTATTTTAGTAGCAAAGTGACTCCCGCTATCAAATACAATCGGTGCCAACTGGAAAAAACAGTGCATGAATACAATCATAATCCTGTATGTGTCATTATAATATAGAGAAGTGACATATGCCTCATACACTAAAAGATGCTGAGAAAAAGCAAACCAAAGTCAGTGAACACATTTTATGAAGCAGATGTGCTGTTGCACAAACACAAAAACACCTTTTTTAGGGTAACGTCCGATGGAATTTATTATTTTGAATGCTAAGCCAAGGGATTGTGTAAATAGTAAATGTCTTCCAAAGTCCATCGTCAGATTTTTTTTCAAATCTGCATTTATGGCACAGTTATGAACATTGTTCATTGTCAAAAGTCGAAAGAGTTTAAGGATAGAAATACACACACGCCCATGTATTTCACAAACCAGTCCAAACCTTAGCAGCCACAACATCATCTGGTAACTTTCTGAGTCAATGCAGTCGTAGGTCTTGGGTTTTGTGAAATTCCAGCCTCACTCCTCACAGTGATAAACTAATTCCACTGGCTTGGCCAGCATTTCGCTCTGACCTTAAGTTTCTCATCGTGCCCAGAACTGAATGAAAATGATTAGATTCACTAATTACTTGGTTATTAAATCCAAGCTTTCCTTTTTGGTAAGTGTACTTTTAGCAGCATCAGTGTGATACTGACATGTATCATTAAAAAAAAAGCTATTCATCAAGAATTAGTTATTGTAGCTATAGCTATTTTTAAAGCAGTTGTGTAAACTACTACTTCTTTCCATAATAGTTGCCCTGTGACTAATATGCCCAAATTATTAATGTCTTGAACAGAAGAACAGTGAGTCACACTAGCAATCATAGTAGGCAGAGTTACAAAGGATTCCTTCCTTGTTTAAACAGTTCCTGGTCTACACTTTTAAAAATAAAGGGGCCAGAAAGCATTCTTTGGAGTCATGCCATAAAAGAACTGCTTTTTGTTCCCTTAAGAACCTTTCAATGGAGGGTTCTTTAAAAAACTCAGTTACAACCACTCAACTGAAAGGATATTTTTTGTGAGGACGTTGTGTTAGAATCAGCGATTGGGCTTCCACTAGGGCTATAAAGAAAACACAGAGAAGTAAACATCAACCAATAGTGTAGTTGGGAGCACATACACAAATACTGAATACTGTATCTATTTTTCCACTGGGCTTTGTGCATAACATGACATCTAAGACATTTCTGCATATACTGAGATTTTTCAAAGTATACTCGTTTATTTGCTTGTTTTATTTTGTACATATTTAGAGGAATATTACATTGGTTTATTTCCATCTCTTACAATGGAAATCTGAACTGAATGCTGCCTGTTTCAGTCAAAGTTTTGCCATTGGGAAGGTATGCAAATCCGATTTCAGGTTAAATAGATATTGAATGAAAACTGATTCTGACTAATAAGAAAATAGTGAGATGCTATAGGTATTAGATGGCAAAATGTCTGTGGAATAGGTATAGATTTCTTAGCTAATGTAATTTCTGCAAAACTAGCACTATTTTTGCATGTTGTTAAATTGTAAAAGAAATCTGTAAAAAAAAATCACATTTTCACATGAACTGGATGCGCTTAATCAGAAAAGACACATTAGGTCCGCCAAGATATGGAGATATCTTCTCTCTAACAACTTCCAGACTTGAAATAAGGTTGTTTACACAACTTGATGTGGTTTAAGGCAAAGTATGAACTATAAAAATAGATAAAATGTCACTATATAGCTGACCACTGGATAGACATTAAGCATGGCAGCTTTTGTCTTTTTCGTAATATAGAGTGAGTCACACTAGCAGTCACAGTATGTGCATTTACAAAGCATTCCTTCCCTATTTATATAGATCCAGACCTACACTCTTAAAAATAAAGGTGCTACTAAGCATTCTTTGGAGCAATTCAACTGAAGAACCACTTTTGTTTTGCTAAAGAACCTTCCAGTAGATGATTCTTTCCCAACTTTAATAGAATCCACTTAATTAAAGGTTCTTTCTTGAGCCAAATGTGGTTATTCTTTGGCACAGCTCAAAAGAGAGCAATTGTATTCTTAAGAATATATAATCATGACTATAATCAAACTTAAATGACACTGTTATGAAGTATGAAGTACGACCCTTTGGCGTTATTTGTGTCAACCCACACTTAAGAAGAATTAATATCCTACATATTATTCCATTAGGATTCTGTCTGTCCATTAAGAGCTCAACATCCAAATGATGGAAACTCTTATGAGAGTTTTTTCCCAAGCTAGAGGGGTTGTTTTATGTAGCCCCAGGGCTTTAGCTCCAACTGATGGCTGTAGCAGGCGACCAGGTGGATGGGAGCTGTGAACAACAGGGGTTATGATATTGCATAACTGACCTACCCAGGGCTCTGAAGGAAACCACATTAAAGGAAGCAGCGGGGTCTCCTGAGTGTACACTACAGGAAGTGCAAATAATAAGCACTGATGTTACCATGTTCTTTAATTTCACATGTCCAGACACAATCTTCCATCAAACAACTGATTGGTACATGATATGGGACAGATGACGCCCATCAATCAGAATCAGAATGAAAAAGCTTCATTGATCCTGGAAGAAATTGCTTATGTTATGACTGCAAAGACGCACAGAAAAAAGAACGCTATAAAATATAAAGTCTAAATAAAGCCAATAAAATAATCTGTAGAAAAAACTCACTAATGCTGAAAATACTCTATGCTATAAACACAATGTTGGGTATAAATACTATAGATAAGTAACTCACAGTTTAGTGAATTCTAACAACACAGGTAGTAGTTAGGAGTATGTTATTACACTTAGTATAGATCAGTAGTTTATAAGTAATATTGACATAAGCAGTAATATTTCACCTGGTAAGACTATTGTGCATAATAAGATGTTGCACATTTCACATGATGAAATGATTCAGCACCCATGTAGAGAATTTCACATGATATTGCTCATGGTAAGATCAGGCTTATACACCCATAGAGCGGCCATACATGTTATAATGCATTTGTCCTCTTTAGCTTTCAACTGAAACCCCATGATTCTGTTTGATTTCCTTAATCACACAGGTACAACAAAATCCACAGTCTAGACGTTAACCAACTTGAACTGGAGCTCGTTGCTACCCCCTACTGCTCATGAAGGATTACAGTAACAATTCATGTTGACAGATGTGCTCAATCCTGGTCCTGGAGATGTCCACCCTGGAGAGCTGAGATCCAACACTCTTGGCTCTTATATTCAAATGCTTTCCCACATCAGATCAGTTAGATTAAGCTTAAACTCTGCAGAGTGGAAAATATCTCAGATGACCGGGTTCAGATTAAGGAATGATAATGATGTTCCTTTAAAAATGTACCTTTTTCTAGCATCAGTGTTTGGAATTCATGTACATCGAAATAATCGTACTGAGGAATTATAAGATAAGGGTGTTACCTTATTAATAAGGTAAGTGACCTAAATTAGCGAAGTGTTACCAAAGTGCTACTGAAAATGTGATGCAGGAGAATTTGATACCTGACCAATTCTTCCTTAAAAAGCAGGAAACATGTAACTTACTGGTCTCTGTGCTTTTCTCCAAAGTAGTGGTTCTTTACTCTGCTCTGCATATTTTTGAGTTTTGCATAGAAAACACTAATCTCTGCAGGGCTGCGGCGTCAGTACGGCTACTGCTATATTAAAAAGATATGGCAAGCAATTAGAGAAAGGTCTTAAGCAGCACAAAGATATTGCTGACAAGCCAGCTTCTACTTCTTAATTATATAACCACAGAGTTTTATAAAGATCATGAAACATATACATGTAATAATAATAATACTATAATAAAATAATACTACTATAAATATGATAATACTATAATCTGTGGAACATGTTGGAAGACCTAAATACTTTTTAATGAACTGAATACAATATTTTAAGAATTAACTTCAACCTACATACAGACCTCTAATCACCACTGTGGAAATCTATGTAGAAGATTTACTGTGTATTGTAGAATCCTTCTATAATGTCTCTCCTGAAACAGTCTCCGACCAGCAACATGCTTTATTCTGGTTTCCATGATGGTGTGGTACAAGAAGACAAACTCGCACCACTGTGGTCTGACACAGGACATGTTTGTTAAATGTCTCTTTGATGAGATATGACATTTTGAAGCCTTACCATGAGTTGCAAGCTCCCACTAGAGGGAAGCATAGTCACACAAGAGTGTGTCATTTAATGACCGCTGTGCAACTTCTCTCAATGAGCTATTTCTCTGTGGACATGCTTTTAATGCATTCTAAATAAATTTGTTCAAGCTTTAACCTCCTAAACCCCAAGGGTCTGGATCCACTCTTCACTTCCTTCCTCTAATAGCTACATAACTTACATATTAGTTTTACAGTAGTTACTAAATAATGCATTAGATGCACAGAATAAATAAATCTTGAGCTAAACAAACAGCCTTGTGTTTTTAAAGGGATGAAGGGAAAAATATCCATGGCTATCAAATAACAACTGTTTGAGTGATTTGTACATTTCAAACATATTTTAGCTGAAAACACACTGAATGCTTGTGTTTAAAAGGGAGTTATACCCATTTTTTTTTCATTTTCAGCATAATTCACTAATTGAGATGTAAATAACATGAGGTTGTAATTGAAAAGAAATGTACAGACTTTCTATACAGTGGTGGTAGAAGCTGTTAACGATGTCTACAACTCAAATGTAGCCATTTTGTCCAGTACTCTGAAATATCCAGTAGAAAAAAGTTTGTACCTCCTTGCTATAAATGTTTTTAAATACACATTCAAGCCCAGAATCTTTGTTAAAAATTATAAAACAACGTTTCGGGTATCATGTCGACTGCAAGTGAGAAAATAATTTTAAAAACTGAATGCTGTGGTAACAAAATCTGTATATGCAGACTCCATTCATTAATTTACACATTGTTGTTAAGTGTAGTAGGTTTTATGTTATGAAGTGCTGTACCTCCACAGACATCTTCAGAGATGCAGTTAGCTCCTGCTGCCTGCTCTCCCCAGTGAGTCTGTGGGAATGAGTGGAGAGAGAAAGCACCATGTCACTGACAAATGGGTTAAATTATTCCCTGAGTGGACTGGAGAACTGCTGCTGGTTGCACCAACACTTGCTCTGCTTGTATGATATGCGATCGATAATATGAGGTAGTGGACTAAATGTAGTGGGCTAAACAGAGTTGAGTAGAGTGTGTAAGGTTCAACTAGTTTTAGTCCAACTCACAATAATTACAGAACGAATAATGGTAGAAAATTTAAAGATTAATAGAAGGACAGAGGCAAAGAAAAAAATGAGAGAAATGAGTAATATAAAAACATAGATATTCATAGTACAACCAAAAGCTTGGAGAGCACGGCATGACTATGATAATATTACACTCTGAGAATTCAAAAGACTTTGGATTTATCTCAGTTAAAACCACTCAGTTAATTTATTCCAGCTCCACCCACAAATGTGTCCTGTAGCTTCAATAAGAGCAAAAATCCAAATTTTGCAAGACACTGTATATTATACATAGGAAACATCACTGTATACTGTACATGGGAAGATTGTCACTGTACACTGTACATATAAAACATTATCACTGTACATAGGAAACCTTGTCAAAATATGTACGTCTATACATATACATATTTTGATAGAAAATGGATTTGAATTTGGCAGAATTAAATCTCCCAAAAATAGCTGTGAAAAAAAGTGGAGAAAGGATTGTTCAGCTGAGCGGTTCATTAAGGAACTGAAGTGAACCACAGTACAGTATTGTCACTTTTCAATGCCCAACATTTTTTTTAAAGTCAGGATGTTTTCATTGCAGTGCCCTTAGTTTTATGTTATAACTGCATGTGAAACTTTTCAGTTTTAATATTTCAATTAAGGCTACAGACCTAAACTAACATTCAACAATTTGCATAGTTGTTAAATGTTTAGCCAGTCAGTGCCCTAGTTATCTTTTGTCAGTAAGACAGATTGGTCATTTACTATTTATCAGCCTTTTTTATTTTTGAGCAAATACATTTTGGTCTACCACTGATGAGTGATGCTGGTCAAATGTTTATCATCTGTTTATCATCTGTTTATCAAAACATTGAAAAAACTATATGGACTAAAGTATTGTGGATGCCTGACCAACTAGGGTCTTTATCACATTCAAATACATAGACCTTGATATGGAAATCCCTTTGCAGCTAGAACAGCTTCCACTCTTCTTGGAAGGCTTTCCACAAGATTTTGGAGTTTTGTGAGAATTTGTGCCCATTCATTCTGGAGAGGATTTATGAGGTCAGGCACTGATGTTGGATGAGAAGGCCTGGCTGGCAAACTCCATTACAGTTCATCCCAAAGGTGCTGAATGGGGTTGAGGTCAGGGCTCTGTGTGGGCCAGTCAAGTTCTTCCACTCCAAACTCATCCAGCCATGTCTTTATGAACTGGCTTTGTGCACTGGCGCACAGTCAAGCTGGTATAGAAAAGGTTCTTCCCCAAACTATGTCCACACAGTTGGAAGCATGGCGTTGTCCAAAATGTCTTGTGCTGAAGCAGTAAGATTGCGCTTCACTGGATGTAAGGGGCCTAGCCCAAAGCCTGAAAAATAGGTGTGTCCTGATACTTTTGTCCATATAGTGTACTTTTCTGCTATAACAATATCATTCTCAGTTGAAGGTAAAACTTCAGGTCTTGATCTTTAAGTGAAACAAGTGGAACATCAGAAAGCAGTCTGAAGAATGATACACTATATGGCCAATAATATTTGGACACCCACCCTCCTTCAGGCGTTTCAGACACACCCATTTCCAACAGGTGTTTATTATAAAGCATGTAGCCATGCAATCTTCACTGACAAGCAGTAGAAGGGGAGTTCATATGGAGGCACTCAGTGGCTTTAAATGTGATTCTCTCATGAAATTTCTGACCTGCTAGATCAACATGTGGTCCAATTATTTTAAAATAAAACTGTCAAGGACCATTACAGCTCAGCTGAAAAGTGGTCGACCGTGCAATTTCACAGAGCGGGGTCACCGAGTGCGTAGTGCATAAAAATCACCTATCCACTGTTACATCACTCGCGACAGTGCTGCAAAAATGCCTCTGAGGGCAACATTAGCCCAGGAACTGTGTGCCAGGAGCTTTCATGATATAGGTGTCCATGGTCAAGCAGCTGCACACAAAGGCAGCTCATCCAACAGCAGTGCCCACGAATTTTTGACTGAATGGGCACAGATTCCCACAGACACAAAATCTTGTGGAAAGCTTTCCTGGAAGAGTGGAGGTTGATAGAGCCACAAAGGAGGGGGAACTCTAAAGTAATACACATATTTTTGAATCAGATGTCTAACAGTCTCATATAAACTCAGCAAAAAAAGAAACGTCCTTTCAACTGTTTTTACTTTCAGTAAACTTAATGTGTAAATATTTGTATGAACACTCAACACCATAAGACATAAACTAAAAATGTTTCACAATGTGTCCCTGAATGAAGGGAGGCTCAAAATCAAAAGTACC
>JBBPCY010000001.1:35133775-35154174 GCA_037974405.1 Brachyalestes nurse
AACATTTTTCCCAAAGGAAAACAAATAGATCTTTATCAATGACCTGTAACATGTCTCTAAAACAGACATAAGGCCATGTTTTGCCATGCATAAGTCATAGACCTCTTTGTGACGCTGCCTCAGGTGTTGAAATAGGTTTGTTGTGTTGCCCTGTTTGCCGCAACAACAGACTGACAGGTCTTAAAAATTACCTGGCTCTGTGGTACATCATCTTTCCTGTATCTAAAGTAATCCCACACCACAGGTGTTGACTTTTTTTGGGCACCAAGTCCTCCTGTGTTGAACTTATCATCCCAGTTTTTGCAGCCTATTTGTCATTAAGCTCAGTCTCCTGTTCTCGCGCTCTGTTTAGGCGCACTGCGTTGTGTTTGGTTCGAATAGCATATCATGGGAAAAGACTGGAGCGCAGAAAAAATCTTGCTGTAAGGCGATTTAGAAATTGCACATATTCACATTGCGATTTCGATACGATTTTGATTAATTGCTCAGCCCTAATCTGAACATGTGTAATGTTACACACATGCTCCATACCCACTAACAGTCACATGCACTGATATAATATAGAATGAAAGCAAGTCTACTATTACATTTCAAAGCTACCTGAACCATAGCTACTGCATAGCCAACTTAAAAACCATATTTGACACAGCTTGCTGTTTTGTATGGGATATTTTGGCGAGTTTACAGCCTTATGGTGTATGTTTAATGTCCATAATTGCATGTTAGGTTGAAAGAAGCGCTACTGAAATTTTGACTACTTACTGCTATGCAATTTAGAGGATCCAGTAGCAGTCGGAAAAAAAAGTCTGTACAACAACTGTTCCGCCTTTGGAAGATTCTGGGAAAATGGGTTCTCAATCTTGGTGACCTCACTCTATACATGTTTTTGTGCTTCGTCTCATTGAGCACATCTAATTCAACTTTAATTAACAGCCTCCTCTTAGGATGGGTCAGAGTGTAGATCAGGAAAAACACAAAGTTTTGATTTAAAAGAATGTGTTAGACAAAAATATTGTTCGGAAATCAGGGCTGTCAAGTTATTTTATTATTGGGTAATCTACCTGTTATTTTGACTTTTAAAATCAGATGTTTTTATGAGACCAAACATAACATAAAATAATAGACTTTAACAGATACCAGACACCTTAACCTGGAAACCTTATAATATGGTTATTAAGTGTATATAGTAGAAGTAAGCAGTTTTTGAAACAGGTTTGTAACTCTTTATAACACAAGAATTATTGTTTTATCTTTCTAGTATGTTGGTAACTTTGTTAAATGAACATCAGATAGCAAGTTAAAAGAACAATAACCTACTTTTTAAAGTTAAAACTTTGAATCAATGTTTACAGTGCACCACTGTAATAATAGTTTGTTAAACACATTTGTTGATATGTTCAGTTTGACTTAATTTTGGTTTTCTATCGAACTCACAATTTGAAAGAGTTTAACATGTAATTGCAAGAGCTGCAGCTACTGTTAACTGCACAGAGCTTGTAAACTGGGTAAGGAAAAGAAAGGAATTGCAGTTTAAATTGCAGTCACATTATTGATGAGGAAAATCATCTGAGAACTTTATCTGTTAGTAGTAATATAATAAATGAACTTTGTACAAGTTATTTCCAGGTTATTGGCAATTCAGAAATATTTTTGGATTGTGATTACTGTAAAAAAGTAACTCCCAGTAATTACTTATGTACAAAACTACTTATTTGCTCTTGAGTATTTATTATGGTTACATTTACGTGTATTGAATCACACCATTGCTAACAATGTTCAGTCCTCTTTTCACCTCTGGGTAAAATGTTTTATTAAGACATTTACCAGGCCAAAGTGGAGACACTGTTTTCCCCAATAATTACTGAAATTAATTTAAAGTCACATGAGGCGGCCATTCCTCACTGTTCCATTGCATGAACAAGGTCAGCAGCTTGTCTGTATTATGTATTATGGAAGGACTTAAGGACATGAATCCTTTTGCATTCTGAATAATGTGGGATGAAAACATCAATAATGCTCTGTGCTAGGACCTTGTTTCTTTAGACTTGTAGAAAGATTTCCCTTTTTCGCTGTGAGCGACTGCTTTAGAATGAGGGTAAGACTGTCCTGTTACAGTAGTGAGAACTGGCCTCAGCAAATATTGCACTTAAATAAATAATGTATATATTCTGACAGATCTGATAATAAAGACTGACCTAACTCTGACCTTTCAGAAGTTTTACAGGCTCCCAATCTGTGTTTTAATTGTTTTTAGGTTTATGGTTGGAGAGTAGGGAGCGATCGGCAGTGTGTGTGTGTGTGTGTGTGTGTGTGTGTGTGTGTGTGTGTGTGTGTGTGTGTGTTTGTGACCATGCTGACCAAGCACACTGCAAGTTAGCAGTGATGGGCTAGCGCATGTCATCTTTTATTCCTGGCCTGGTGTAAATTGATCGCTCTGTGTCTACTGCATAACGGATCTTGGCTCTCTGATACTAGCACTCTTCCCCTTGGTTCAATCTCTCATAACCTCTGATGCCCTGCTGCCACAGTTTTTGCTTTATTCTTTGGGGACAGATGTTTCAGAACCAAAATGCTAGTGGCCTAAACACTGACATTTGCAAAAACAAATCCCACTAAGATGCTGGGCTAGGGCTGTTATTTCCAAGGTCTCATTCTCTAAGTTGGTTTTGAAAACGTAAACAGTTGATGTGCTTTTCAGCAATAATGCCATGCCTCAGAAGAATTCACACAATATTTCTTAGCATCGGCTGTTTCTAAAGCCAACTAATCGATTCAGTCCACCATCACAAGCAAAAACAATAAATGTGCATTTGCTAAGCTTTTAGTGGTTACATCTGTCAGCTCTTTGCCAGTATGGCCATTTATAAAGTCAATCAAAGTTAAACACAGGAGATTTAGGCCTTGTTTTGTTTTGTCTTGGTGTTTCTGCTGGGTCAGCTTGGATCATAGGCCGTTCAGGAATCTGGACATGAGGACCCAGTGGTGTGAATGTAGGAGAAAACAGATGGAGAAGAAGGAGGTCATGACCAGCTGGATGTGTTCTGATTAGACTGACATTTATGTCTCCATTATATGGAGCACAGGTAGCTTTGGTGTCGGGTTTCTGTGTGTGTCTGACTATGTGTGCGATGTCAATATGCTCCATGACCCTCTGGAGCTATTTTTGACAGAAGCCTGGACAGTGCGACGTAGGCTATTTTTTTAAATGATAGCTGCCATTACTGCTTCACCTGCAGGTAACTGACACTACGAGGGACTGATCGATACATTCTTCCCTCTGGGACACGAGCGGAAGATCGGAAACAGATTTTCACTAGTTTGGAAACGCTCATTAGTAGTGTTTGACTTGGTCCCATGAGTAACAATAACACCAAAAGGTACAATATCTGTATCCAACACAAAATGCCAACAAATGGAACAAATCCATCAATCAAAGAACATTAAAAAAAAACTGTTCAAAGGTTTTTAATCATGATTAGAAAACGAGTTTAGAATAAGTGTTCAATTATTGAAAAGCAATTTGGTGGCTGTTAAGTACACAAAATGATTCTAATATGCAGATAATTAGTAGGGAACAGAACTGTCACAAAAACAAAATGGTGATCAAGTTTTGAAGCAAGCAACAAAAGTCACTATCATTTGACAATTACAGTAAATGGTATAACTTTTTAATGCTTTGCGTGTGGAAACTATTTTTTGGCTTCTAAAATTTAAATCTGTATAATGCAACGTATCATTGCATATGAAGTAACTAAGCAACAAAATGATTAGTATGATTAGTGATTCCAATATTTTGAGTTGTCAAATAGTTGGTAAATCTGGGAGGAAATGAGGCTTTACTCTGTGACTCTGTGTGATCTGTTGTAGGAGATGAAGGCTCAGAATCTCATGCCGAGACTCCAGCCAGTGAGGCCAGCGGAGAGGGCACCTCCTATCAGACCTGTGTCAATGTAGTTTTGAAGGTGCTAGGCGGCCTGCTGGTGGTCCTGTGTGTATCTTCGTCCTGGGTGGGGACTACTCAGGTGGTCCAGCGCACCTTTAAGTCCTTCTCCTGCCCCTTCTTCATTTCCTGGTTCAGTACCAACTGGAACATCCTCTTCTTTCCTCTCTACTACTCCGGGCACGTGGCTATCACCAGGGAGAAGCAGACTCCCATTCAGAAATTCAGGTGAGCTCAGGAACACTTGCATCAGCAGAGGAGCAGTTGAATGCTCCCCATTTTAATGGAATTAAATTACATTAAGGAATGAAAACCAGAGCTAGAATAACCAGAATAACAGCTTATTTGGAGTGGCAGATAATAATGATGCACCGATATGTAAATACTAGGATTAGAGTTAACACTGTTAGAGTTAACACTGATCAGAGTGACTGATACCAACAAATTTAAAACAAGTTCACAAGCGCAGTAATTAAGACAAGTCAAAACTGTAAATAAATTACTGATGGATTCTATATAGCTGTGAGGTGAAGTCAGACATAATTCAGCATCATGGCTTGTAGCATTCTAAATTTTGCCCAAAAACGTTTACTAGTTATAGTGGTATTACTGCCCGGACAGGGAATTAAGCCTCTGATTTCCTGTGTCTGTGGTTGTAGTTATTCACTGTGCTATTTGTATTTATTTGTCTGTGCATGCACAAATGGGACATTGAGTTATCCAGTGTAATTATCAGTTGTAATGGCAACACTGAATCAGTATACATTAGTGAACCACTGCAATAGATTGTGCACCCCTAGTAGCTCTTACAAAAACTGTAGAAACCGAACTTTGTCTGCCTTGTGTTTCTCTGTGTAGGGAGTGCAGTCGACTGTTTGGCGAGGAAGGGATGACTCTGAAACTCTTTCTGAAGAGGACGGCACCTTTCTCCATCTTATGGACACTGACCAACTATCTGTACCTGCTGGCACTGAGGAAGCTCACAGCTACCGACGTCTCGGCGCTCTACTGCTGCCACAAGGCCTTTGTCTTCCTCTTGTCCTGGATCGTTCTAAAAGATCGCTTCATGGGTGTGCGGGTCTGTACCTTTTAAGTATCTAATGTATCTCTGGCCTACACTATATGGATAAAGTATTTGGGTACACCTCTTAATTCACTTCCAGTGAGGCGCAATCTCAATGCTTCTGCAAACCAAGGCATTCTGGACAACGTCATGCTTCCAACTTTAGAACCTTTTCTATTCCAGCATGACTGTGCCCCAGTGTTCCATAAAGGCATGGATCAGTGCCTGAGCTCATAAATGAATGAATGAATGGGCACAGATTCACACAGAAACTCCAAAATCTTGTGGAAAGCCTTCCAAGAAGAGTAAAAGCTGTAATAGCTGCAGACTCCATATTAAGGTCTATGTTTTTGAATGCAGTGTCTTTAAAGTCCCTGTTGGTGTAATGGTCAGGTGTCACAATACTTTTGTCCACTTTTAGTTATTGACAGTTATAGTGATTCACCTAAATAGTATGTACGCAGGTCATGAGGTGTCCTGACTCAGCGAGACTGAACAATTTCATTAAATTGTAAGTAGGGGTCACCTTTGCCTCAAGCCATTGTTTCTCCATTAATCTACATTAGGATTAGCATCTGTGACCAGTGTCTCCTAATCCTGCTCCTGGGGACCCACTGCACTGCATGGATCCCTGTCTCAATACACCTAATCCAGCTCACGAAGGTCTTAATAATCAGCTGATGAGCTGGATCAGGTGGTTTGAGAAAGGTGCAGCAGGTCCTCAGGAAAAAAAGATAACACTGATATAGACCAAATGTAATAATTGTCAAGTACACAATATGGACAACAGTATTGGGACACACCTGTTCTCAGAGTTTGGTTTAGGTCCCAAACTCTTAATTCTTCAGCATACTAAGACATTTTGGACAACGCCATACTTCCAACTTTGTGAACGCAGTTTGGGGAAGAACCTTTTCTGTTTCAGCATGACTGTGCCCCAGTGCACAAAGACGTGGTTGGATAAGTTTGGTGTGGAAGAACTTGACTGGCCCACACAGTCCTAACCTCAACCCCATTCAACACCTTTGGGATGAACTGGAACGGAGACAGGAGACAAGCTTTCTCATCCAACATCAGTGCCTGACCTCATAAATGCTCTATAGAATGAATGGGCACAAATTCCCTAAGAAACTCCAAAATCTTCCAAGAAGAGTGGAAGCTGTTATAGCTGCAAAGCTGTCATTAAAGTCTCTGTTGGTATAATGGTCAGGTGCCCCAATACTTTTGTCAATATAGTGTATGTCCCAGAAAATGAGGTATTGCTTCTCTTTTAATTATGTTGTGTGAGTGTATATTTTTACTGATTAAACGATGAATTTAAGGACAACTAAAGACAATTAGCTTTGAGTGTTAGACTTAAATATTATGCAGTGTTGTTTGCAGTGGTAATGAGCAATTCAGATTTCCTCAGTAACTGTAGAGACCTTGTTTTGCTTGTTTTTGTCCCTCAGATTGTAGCTGCCATTATGGCCATCACGGGCATTGTCATGATGGCCTATGCTGATGGTTTCCATGGAGACTCCATCATAGGTGTGGCTTTAGCAGTAGGCTCCGCCTCCACTTCCGCACTCTACAAGGTAAGTGTGGTTACCATTTGTGCATGTTACTCATTTATTTAGTGGAAAACATCTTCATTTTTTGTTTGCCCATGAGCTGAATCTCTTTAGTTGCATTTCTGGTACCTATAGTTTGAAAAATGACATCTCCCTGTTTCCAGGTGCTATTTAAGATGTTCCTAGGCAGTGCCAATCTTGGAGAGGTTGCCCACTTTTTTTCCACCATGGGCTTCTTTAACCTTATCTTCATCTCCTGTGTGCCCCTCATCCTCTACTTCACTAAAGTGGAGCACTGGGGTTCCCTGTCTTCGCTGCCCTGGGGTTATCTGTGCGGAGTGGCCAGTCTGTGGCTTGGTGAGTGAAATCCTGATCATTTGGAGCATACAGCTTCATCGCTAGCCCACATATTGTATTTCCTGCCGATACAACACTGGAGTAAACTTACAGGAGTGCTGACAAAGACACTTAAAGCTTAGATTTTAGGTTTTAATCCTCAGGTTACACTCTGAAGTAGCATTTCATCACCTCAGCTATCCTATATGCAATGTGTCAGCAGGCGTAAACCCAGATAGTATGAGATCCACTTGTTTACTGTCTTTTAAAGCTAAGAGCACCATCTGCTATCGGAGACATGAGCAACAGCCATTAGATTTGTTATGTGTCATTTGATATAAAGTTAGATAATACACTTTTTTGTATATTTGAGTCATTTACACTTCTCTCTGTGTCTCTGGTTTAACAGTGTTTAACATCCTGGTCAATGTAGGAGTGGTTCTCACCTACCCCATCCTCATTTCTATTGGGACCTTGCTCAGCGTTCCAGGCAATGCAGGTGTGTTGACTTAATGGTTGTTGCATTGGAAGGTAGATTGATCTCTATTATCTCAGCTTACCAGCATTAACTTCAATAACTACATACAGTAGTTTGGACATTTTGTTAATTTTCTAAGGGAAAATAAGTCCACATCTACAGAGAACACACTTCTGCACATTTCCTCTTCTGTGCATTGTGCAGATGCTGTTTATCTGCTCAGCAGAACGTAACATAGAAAAAAATGTCCTGTTTTTCCAGTATTTGCATACAACTGTACTGTGTAGTCACTGAATTTCTGCAGCCCCTTTTTATGAAAATGACGTATTCAATATGTATATTTTGAATTATGTAGAACTGGACTTATGTAGAATTGCCTTGCTTCTTTTGCTTTCTTTTACTTAATCCCACACTCTTTGAGTAGTGTGTCTCAAGTGATCAGCAGTAACTCCCTCTCTCTGTTGCTAAAAGCATCAAAGCCATTACACAGCAAATCTACCAGCCTTGCCCAGCATCTCTCTCTCTTTAAGACACCCAAAAGAAACCTGATCACCTGTGTGTGTATCCTCAGTAGCAGCAATAGCTTCATCTTCAAAAAGTGAAGATCACGTTGCCAAGGCGACACTAAATGCTTGATGAAGGTGCTTGTCTTTAAAAGCAGTCTGCCAAGGTCAGTAGGTTAATTCAAGCTTGGCTTTTCAGAAAGCCAGCACGAGTCACTTGTGGGGGTGAGTGCGGTACATCGTGATCGCAAAATCACTTACTGCTCAAGTGCATCACAATGCTTTGGGAACGAGAAGTGAGAGTCGTGACTTTTTTAATTCTTCTCCTGCACCTTAACTGTTTTGACTTCTCTTTAGAGGCACGAGCCTGTGGAGCTGAAATTCATCTCTAAGGACCTAATTTACTATAGTCATTAGCCGACTGGTCAAAGAAGCAACCATGATCTGGTTGCTCATGAAGTTAAAAGAATTGCTAAGCATTTCAGCATATTCAGATCTTGTATTAGGACCATCCTTGCATCACCCACATTCTGTCTGAAGCTACAGCACTGAATAGCTCTGGGTCTATTCATGTGTCACGTCATTCTGATCATTCTGATGCTTACTGATCAGTAAATCTAAATCGAAACCCATCCCCACACTCAACAAAATTATTACATCTCTACCCCCCCACCCCATGTTTAAAACCACTTATTGTCTCCAGCAAGTTTCTAATCAAACTAAAAGTATTCACCTAAATGTATTGTTACTGATTGCATATTATACTTATTTCACACTATCAGAACCAAATAAGCTCAAGTTAACATGGCAAACAAAATTTTCTACCTGTTTAGTTTTGATTGTCTACAACATTGTTCAGCTCGGTAACATAGCATATTAAAGCAACTCCACATTATGCAGTGACTCTGAACTCCAACAAGACTTTATAAGCATTCTGAGAACAGTTGTTATGAAAAGTGCATTTGTTTGCGGGGCTTGGATAGGTCAGTAGCTATTATTCTGTAATTCCGTGTCTAATTCAGTGTCTTTTTGATACCTTGGCAACAAATTCTGTCACCAAGAAGTGAATTTAAGTAGAAGTAATGGAATCTAGAAAACGGTTCATTTATTAAGGTCAGCAGTTGGAGGTAGTCATAGCAGACAGTCCACTAAAATGAGACGCAGTTTTAATTACTGAGATTCCTCTTGTGTAGTCTGACAAGTTTCTGTGTGCAATTAAAAGAACTTTAATGCAGAAACTGGCAAAAACTGATGTTACTGCTGCCATTGTAGAATTTGTTTATTTCTATAGAGATAAAATCATTGCAAATTTGTTGATGAAAACTGTAAACATTGCTTTAATATAATACTCTAAACTGTAAACATTGTTCCTTCCGAAACAACAAGTTCTGTCTAAATCTATGTTTAAGAAGAAATCTGTGCAATTTCACTGAAACCATTGCTTACCTCCTGTCCTTTCTCAAACTGTTTTTTTTCTTCTCGCTGTCCCGATACTTCTCTCCAGCCATCGATGTGCTGAAACATGAGGTGATCTTTAGTGTGGTGCGCCTGGCTGCTACATGCATCATCTGCGTAGGCTTTCTGCTCATGCTGCTGCCTGAAGAATGGGATACGGTAACTCTACGTTTCCTAGCCACCCTTGCTGACAAGAAGTCCGAGGACCATGGAGAGGAACTCACCGAGTCCAGCATCCACACACGCAGTCGCAGCAGAGCCAATGGAGCCGTGTCCATCCCCATGGCATGATCTTCAACCGCCAGAACCTCTTTAAGTTGCAGTTCTGAAGAACCGCCATAAAGGCCGTGCCTGGGTCATGGCTATTTTTAGGATCTTTCAGCGGTGTTCCGAGGATGAGCGAAGAATCATGGAGCAACAAAGTGGATACAAAACAGGACTGTATAATCATGGCTGTTTGATTTAATTATGACAGCCACAACATCAACTGTGAGAAAATTGGTGCGAAAGAGTGGATCATGCTGTTACTGCTCTAAGTGAAAGAACACTGGAGCATTTTTTGGACTGGGCTATGAAGAAAAATCTCCCTTTCATAACAGAAAGACATTCATTTACAGTATTTATTTTTTGGGATTGGGATTTCTTATTTGCCATTTCTGTGGGGAGACTCTCATGACAGCAAATAGCCTTTCCCCTTGCACGCCCCAGTCCTAACCCCCATGTTGCCTGTTGAACCCTGAAGCCCCCCACATGGACTGTATTCTGTGAATATAGACTTGATCAGGGCCAGTTCGGCTCACTGTATTAAACTGAATGCATTCAGAGATATAGCTATAAACAGAGATTATTAAATTGTATCTAATGGTATCATACTGTATATAAGAAGGGGCAATATATTATGCCATATATGAATAAGGTTCTCTTTTCTTTTTACAATGAAAAGAAAAATAAAGACCTGCTTCAGAATGTTCTGCATGTGATTCTGTTGGTTAAACAGCTCCTAAAAGTATAAGTAATCTATTCTGCACAGAGACATTTAGGCTCTTGCCATCCTCATTGGATTCAGCAGAATGGTTTGTCACTTCCTTTGCGCTCACATTAGACAGTTATGGGCATTTGAAAATGGGTGGCAGCCAAAAGCACAAAATGCAGTGAACCACAGCAGCACTGCAAAGGCAGTGGATCTTCTTCCATTACATTCTTCTGTTCCATTAGTTTGCTACTCACCACTATCAGTAAAAAAACCTTGAGAAATTTCAGTATATTTCAGTAGTTTAACACAAGAAAACTAATAATAACAGCATTTGTTTTCTGTGATATTCTTTTCATTTTAGAAATAAAGCAATAAGCTTCTTAAGCCCATGTTTTACAGTGATTTAACACAATTAATGGTCTTCTTAGGCACTATAGGACCCCCCCTACCCATGAAATCCACAATTTGTCAATAAATAATCCAGTGTAGTTCATTTAGAGTTTATCATTATTGCCAAGCAACCACAGGCACCCTTCATTGTACATTGCAGTCATTTCATAACAGTAAGTGATTTTTTTTTGTCATATAATAAAGAACATGTCACAAGATAGCAGACTATAAAGCACAACTTTATACGTTTTTTGTTCATTTTGCTCACCAAATTAACACAGCGATGACAATAATAACCACAAGCTAATGGTGCTGTGTGTCCTGTCTCTCACACTGGGGGTGAATCTCACATGGCATCCAGCTCCCTACATAGTACACTATGTGGAACTTTGGCACCCAAATAGAGTATTATATGTGTAACAAAGAGTCATTCGGGTTTCAGAGACTTTTCCATACACACAATCCCAAACTTTACAAGTAGTGCACAATTTTATTGAAGGAGCTAGAATTGTATAACGTAAATAGATATATAGACATATAAGTGTGACATTTGATATGCTGTGATAGGAGACCGGAGGTTCACCCTGGGTTTTACAGTTGTCTAACTAAAACACGGGACATTTACAGCATAAAAGACAATCAAGTAATACTCTGTTTTTATACTGAAATTTTACAGTGAATCAAATAGTAACTACTTTGAAGTCAGTGATTAATGTTTGATTCATTATTAATGAAGTAGCCATGAAACCTGTTTACTAGCCATCTTTAAGCCTGTTACTTGCTGATCAGCCTGGTCCATGTGAGCAGCAGAACAGTCTACATATTCATTGATAAATATTCACTCATTCACAGAACAGTGGCGCTATGAACAGAGAATTCTGTTGTGAGACGGACATACACAAAAGTATTGAGACATGGACAAAAGTATTGGGATGCCTGACCATTACACCAACAGGGACTTTAATGACATTGCATTCAAATACATAAACTTTAATATGGAGGTATTCCCTCCTTTGCAGTTATAACAGCTTCCACTTGTTTTGAAAGGCTTTCCACAAGATTTTGGAGTGTTTCTGTTTGAATTTGTGCCCATTCATTCTGTAGAGCTTTTATGAGGTCAATCACTGGTGTTGGATGAGAATACCTGGCTCCCAGTCAAGTTTTAGCACACTAAACTCATCCAACCATGTCTTTATAAACCTTGCTTGGTGCACTGGGGCACAGTCATGCTGGAACAGAAAAGGTTCTTCCCCAAACTGTGTGCACAAAGTTGCATGCTGTTGTCCAATATGTCTTGGTCTGCTGGAGCATTAAGATTGCCCTCCACTGGTAGTAAGGGGCTTAACCTAAACCCTGAAAAACAGCCGTGTCCGAACACTTTTGTCTATATAGTGTAGGTGTGTACATAGAGTATCATACAACATGAATGTGGCTAGGACTTAAATTATTCATTTTATAATGCCACAACAGCACCATTCTGCACTTCTGACTTGCACAAACTCACAAACATGTACAACTCCAGACTATTACTCATGCTATTCCTGTGTCACGCAGGAAAAACCTCCCATCCCAAAAGTGACTGCAGTGTTTGTGCACTTGTGCTGGGTTGTCACCGGTGCATTGTCTTATTGATATATGCCCTCTAATGAGAAATTTGCCTAGTGAATGGATTCCTCTTGCTGAGACTGTTGTGGATGCCCCCATTAAATCAAATGAGGCAGAGAAATAGATTTAGCAGAGTAAGGGAAGAAGAGTGTACACAGTACTGAGGAACCGTTTAAATTCACATTAGGGTCTCATTATGATGAACAGCCCAGCCCTCCTGGCAAACAGAGATAGCACACCATGAGCTTGGAATGTAACAATACACAAAAATGTAACATTTGATTCAATTCAATGGTGCCGCTATATATGTGTGCCGAGTATTCATATACAGCCTACCTGCCTACTTCACACAGATCTCTAGTTTTGATAGATGATAACTGAGATTCCCTCAGAAGAGACTGTTTTGTCAGTTTTCAATACAGTTTAAAATTCCAATTTCATTTATATTGAAATTGTTACACCATAAGCCCAACTAGTGTAAACAACAGTGTAAAGATGTATAAAATTCCCATAGGTCTGGCCATTATACTGCATGCAGAACTTCAAGGTTTGCTAAGAAAAGAGAAACCACAAAGCTGGAGGTGTTCCAGATATGCTTAAATGTCACAAAAGGAAGCTATTAAACCTTGAAATGAAAATTGCTGAGGACTAACCCTAGGAAAGCTGCTAAAATGATAGCACTGTCAGTCTTGGTGGGTCCCTATTTCAATTACTGACCTTAATTTCTAATTAAAGCTTACAGAGTGAAACACCAGTTTATTAGGTACACTTACCTTCAACCCACTCTTAGGGTTTTGACACCAATAACAAGTATATCATCACAATGCTTAATGCCACAACGATTAAATGATTAAATCTTTTTTAGGTCTTTTTTATGGATTAAAATCTTCCAGTGTTAATATGCTGAGTAATAAATAATTCAAAGCATTGGAAGTTAGACTGCTTGCCAAATTGCAGTGTTCAAAAGGAATGAAACTTTCAACACTTTCACACTTACAACACTTCGCCATTATTTAGATGCACGGGTACTGACTGTAGCCCATCTGTTACTGCACAAATGATCTGCCTCCCTCTACCTCATCCATCAAATACTCTGTCCACCCCCAAACACTATAATAGTCCACCAACTTAAAATATGTAGCCTATCTCTACACTTACAAGATGTATCAAAAAATATGTGTAATAACGTGGCCAGGAAGTGTACAGTGTTTAAAAACCATAGCAACACTGCTGTGCCTGCTAGACTCATATCAGGCAACGGTGGTCCATTGGTAGGCCTACTTCCTCTACTGATGGCCAAGGTGGTGCAGCAGGTGTGTTTCTGATAAAGTGGCCAATGGGCGTAGGTACAAGGCAGGTGATTCAATTGCCATATAGGTAATTTGGATAGTCCAAACTGGATTTTTGATACAGAACAACACTACCAATAGTGCAATTTTAGCACTGTCCAGCTTTAGTCAATCATTGCATATTTGCAAAGTGAAACTAAAAGCTTGAAGAAGTAACAAAATGGCAAAATGCCAGAGAAAGCCCTATTCCAGTGTCCAGATTTGTTTGAAGCAATCAGACAAACACAGGACAGTTTTAAAAAGAAGAATTGTCATAGATCCTGTCAATCATCAAGCACGGCTCCCTGAGCTGTGGAATGCCTAGTCAGGCAAGCAGAGAGACGGGCCCCTCGCCACCACTCAAGCATTTCCATTCAGTTACAGAGTAACCCGCGGGGGGAAGTCGTCATGGAAACTCGCCTCATTACGACAAAAACTGAGAAATATAAAGCGAGGAGAGGGACAAATACCTGCCAGTTTAGAACAACTTTGCCATAATTTTGTAGATTTACCATAAAAGTTCAAGAAGAGAACAGTCTCAGGTTCAGTTAATTCATTCAGAAGCAAGTGGACGACTCCTAAGGAATGTAAACACAGACACACAGTGGATTTCAGTCTCATAGACTCTGTTAAGAAGAAATGGACAAGAAGATGACCCTGGACTTTGCAGGTATAAAGGGTATGTGCCAAAGGCTTGAGGCCCTGGACTGCCCCTCGGAATTCTACGTTTCATTCTGAGTTCTTTTTCACTCTAAGGATCATTTGACTGTAATCAAGGCTGCCTGGTGTAGCACCAAAAGGATTTTGGAATTTCTACACAACAGCAGTGCAGCAGATAACAAAATTACTTTCTCAGAAAACCACTGAAGACTTCAAGGACATTTTAAAGTGACTTTAAAATGGGAAATAACAAAACCAGACCAAAGATTTGCCAAGTTGCACCATCTCAAGGTCTTGTAGAGGAGGAAGAACCGTCCTGTCAACCAGCCTCACCATGGATGGTCACTGTTGTGCAAGGTCCACCTGAGCACCAGCAGGGAATTCTGGGACACCGGCAGACCAGCCAACTGCTACCACTAAAGCAGCATGTGTCTTGCATTGTTCATTCACAATCAGGTCAGTTCTTTAATAACTTACACAGAATACATTTCTATCACTGTAGCAAGGACTCTTTGTAGCCTAGATCAACTAGTGGTACACTTTTTCATGTTTTATTTGTGTGTGGATGAGTGTGATTTGTTATTTGTAGGCTTGCTGAGTCTACATGCAGAAAGGCCACATGATCATAAAATCTCAAACACCACAACAATCAAAAGTCTAAGGTGTCAACACAAAATTTGTAAAGATTTTAATGCTGGCACTAAAATGTACATGTACTTACAGGAAGGGCAACTGTACCCCTTATGGAGCCCTCAGTGTCTTCTGACGAACGTTTTAGTGATGCACACATATGCCCAGCCGTCTGCTCTTAGTGGTATTTTCTCAGCGCACATGTAGAAACCTGATGAAGAAACAGTACAGATGGACAGTGTGTTCAGGTATTAATGTTATTAATATGCCCTTATTAGGTTCAGGAATGGAAAGATGGGGCTGTCCACCAGTATTCCACTCCCAGTCAGAGAAGGCACAGTGGTACAAGCAGCAGCCAAAAGGTACTGAGCAACTGTTACAATATGTATGCATGCAGTATGGTCAGAGGTCTTCCATGTTGATATATGCAATTTTCATAATCATTAATACAGAAAAATTCACTTTTTTTCTCAAAACAGCATGAAATATAACACTACTGTTACATTTTAAAATACTGTTTCAGTTACTAGACTTCCTAACAGTGACTTGTATACACCTATGACATCAGAGATCTCAAACAACCAATGAGCTGCTCAGCTCACCAACCAATCAGCGCTTAATAGCCAGAGTGCTAGAGTCCTGCTGCCCAAAGCCTATTCCCCTATTCAAATGTGCTCATTTTCATTATTTTTTTAGGTAGCATTTTCAACAACTTTCCAATTTTAAATAAACATTTGCATGACAGACCAGAAATTAAATGTACTACCATTTATTCATTTAGCCTCATTAACCACAATCCTATAAGGACGTGTTTGTAGGTGCCCTCTAGTGTTCAGCCATTTTTATGGTATAGTAAGAACCAAGGCAATGTGTAGAATAGCATTCTGTGTACTCTCTACTGTATACTGTATGCTGCATGCTACTTCTCTTAGTATACATGGTAAAGTGTCTGATATTCAATTGGCATCTTACAGTGTCTGTGTAGCGTGAGTGTTTATGTCCACGGTGACATCCTCCTGAAATGACTGTGTTATATTATGGGATACAGCTTAATATGTACATACAGTATATGGACAAAAGTATTGGGACACACCTGTTTTTCAGGGTTTGGGCTAGATTCCAGTGAAAGGCAGTCTTAATGCTTCAGCACAACAAGAGTGGAAGGTGTTATAGCTGCAAAGGGGGGACCAACTCCAAATTAAAGTTTATGTATTTAAATGCAGTGTCATTAAAGTTCCTATTGGTGTAATGGTCAGGTGTCCCAAACTAGTCCATAATACATAATACATATTAAGCTCTTGGCCATACTGTATACTATTTAATACTTCTGGGTGCAAAAACATCCTTTAAATTAGTTAATGACTTAATAATTTTCATATATGAATAATTTTCATATTCCTCTTGGTCCTTTAGTGTTAAAACTTAGTTGTTTTTATTTTTATTGGAAAGCATGTGAATTTTTGAGTATATGGGTGGATATGGTAAGCACTTAATGAGACGTGAAGAACCTTCTTTAAATTTAAAGAATCTTCATATAATACAAGGGTTCCACACCAATTCAAACTTTTTATTTTCCTTGAACCACACATTCAAGATGAGATCTCTTTGGCACATCTATGTATCTTTACTGCATTGTATCTTTAGCACAGCTTAGTCTCGACTGATATTAAAAGTAATGCAATTTCTCAATCATTAAAGTAAAATGCAAAACAAATCTAATAAATAAACAGCAATCCTAAGATTTGTGAAAGGTGTTTAGAAGCCCATCATATGAAGACAGAGAGGGAGGGAGAGGGAAGCAGCTGGTGAGCGCTGAGCCTTGCCCTGGTGGTCCCGCTGGGTCTGATTACGGTGCTGCTGGAATGGAAAGTGGGCTGGGCTGCAGCCACAGTGCTTCCTCCATGGGATCCACTTTCAGGGTACAGGGAGCAGGAAGAGAACTCCTCCCTCCCCTCGGGAAACTTCAACACCATCAGCAGTTAATGATATCTCTTCGGACATGGCACCAGAAAGCCCCAACATTTAAACTAAAATTGCTTGTGAAATGAGTTGCCATTTCTAATTTACTCAAGCATATGTTTTCTTTGGCGCTGTAAGCTGATTTTGGAGACTTCTCAGCTAATGATGGGCAGTAAGCTCTGAAAAGTAAACAGTTCCAGCTGTGATAGGGTACTCAACTGATAGGGTACCAAACTAAATGCATTTCCTGAATGCTTGAGTCAGAGATTACAGTGTATGACTTTCACAGGGAAACATGGAGGGAGTCCTTCCAGCACAGATAGTCTTCTCTCACAGAGCAACCAAGAAGCGTCAAGCTCAGGAAAAGAACTTTAAGGAGAGAGGGAAGAAACAGTTTACAACTCCTGTGGTGAGTCTAAAGCACCATGACATCAACCTAAACCAGGGAGCCCAACTCTAGTCCGACCTACCACCCTGAAGACATTTCTGGCTCTAAGGGTGAGAGGCTCCTGAAGGTCTACGCTAATTGGATCAGATTAGGGTGGAAACCATAGACATACAAAGAGAACTAGACTGTGGATGATATTTCTGGGTATTGGTAATTCTTGTCTATGGGCAAAATGTCAACATACTAAAAATGTACATAGAAAATTCTGCATTTCCCTGCAACAATATCCAGCTTGTGTGCTTTAGGATTTTATGTGTAAGTGAAAGTTTTATTTAATAGTAAATATAACCTAATCCATGCTATTGGATGGGATGAGTGAAGACATTTGAATGAATGAAAATCTAGTTATTATAGTATTAGTATAGCTTACTTTGTTACCTGTAGTAACTTATGTTTTTTTATTCCCAAGATGGAGTTAAATGACTGAAATTACACTGAAACAATGTTTAATAGCAATATTTACAATAAGTCTAAAAATGTAAAATTAAAATATTCAGCTATTGAAATTGAAGGATTTACTGAAAACCTGTGAAACAAAGTAAAGAAAATGTTACTTTTGTATTACTAATTAAAATGTGCCCATCTCTGGCATCTATTTATGTATAGATACCAAAGATACCTCAGTTACCTTGCAGTTAGCAGGTTCCACGAGGCTTTTTTAAGATTCCCAGAGCTTTAAAATTGGTAAAAAAAATCAGTGTCAGACAATGGTAACACTTACTATACACAGATCCGGAAAAAATAAGAGAAATCAGTGTCAGACAATGGTAACACTTACTATACACAGATCCGGAAAAAAAATCAGCATCTCCATGAGTATGACAACCCTTCAATGCCAGTGTCTGTTAAATTCCTACACAAGGAGCTCATTCTGCTTTATGAGGGACTGATTACTGATCGCCTGAATCACATCTTATTTAATAAAAACATTGCTGTAATCAACACTCTCCTCTTACAATGTGACCAGTTGGATGGCGAAACACTACTAGAAGTACATCAAAGGTAATTATTGTCATTTTGTTAAAGAGTGAACAAGAGATTTGTTTCTCATTAAAATCAGGACAGGTGAAGTGAGTAATATTGACTAGGTTGCTAAAGTTGATGTGCTTAAAGCATTTTCCACTTCATATGTGCCATTGTAACAATTTTTGCCTTATATCTATTTGCAAAGGCACACACACACACATTTATTTGTTTGTTTGTATGTGTGTTTAAGTATATGTAATGGGAATTACACAGGAACATTATGATGTCAAATTATTTCTAATTTACAGAATAAAACCAACCCACAGTGCTTTTTTACAAAGCAAAGAATCCGAGTGGTCTTGAGGCCAACCCAAAGAAACATCGTCTAGGATGAGGCAAAGGGACAGAGGATGGACCATACGGAGTTCCAGTGACAAGTTCAGACTTGTGGGAAGAATTTACGAGAAGCCCAGAACAAGAGAAGAACCACAAATACAAAAAGTGTGGAAGTATCTTGCAGTATTACTCCTGCATGGTCCTTCTCCTGGAACATGTCTGGAAGTACAACAAACTTTGACAGTGATCAGATAAGTGTTGTGCAGCCAGTCTATATGACACAGCAGAAAAAACATACCCTGGCATGGAATGCACTGGTAGATAGATAGAAATATAAACGGCAGATGGGGACATAAAAGGAATACCCAGCTGAAGGCACTGGAGGAAATGATTAAGAATGTTTAACAGGTGAATTCTGTTAACCAGGAGGAGAACTGCCAGATATAGATACGGGTTAGATAATGTGGACTTATGGAATGGCAATTCTAATTAATGTAATACATTATCACGTCGGAGTCTGGGGATTATTTCTTGTATTGTTATGTTGAGGCATAGTATTCAGGAGGTCAACATCTGAATAAACTCTCTGCCACTCTTGTATCTATTTACTTTCCTACAATCTTGATTAGCTAATGATAAACACATGACTTAAGTAATGTTCTGTTTTCATTACACATACTTAAGCTGGGCTAGAAAATTGTCAATTACACCTGAAAAGAACACTCCCTGAAATACAATTCCACTGATCAAATTTCTGCATATTTCATAACAGCATAACTGTACAGAAACATACTTGAATTTCCTTACAGTGGTGGTGATAAGGATCTATAACCAGGGATCTGTAACTCAAATGTAGCTCGATTTAATAGTTAGTGGCTGAATATTCTTGCTTCGTAAAGCATAACTCTGTCAGTTAACTAATTAATGGATATTTTCCAGATCAGGTAGTGGAAAAAAATTATAAAATCACTCAATGTGGAGGAAGAAATATGGAATAATCAATAAATAAAATCACAGAACTTTGTTGCTTCTCCTCAGGCTTGGACTTCGCTAACAAATAATCAGTATTTTTAATCAACTTGGTTCCAACTTGCCTGATCAACTTTGCAGAATAGAGCTTTTTTTTTCCACCAGAAATTTTTAACCAGATCCAGACTTGTTTGCTGGCCATGTTGCCCGTTGTGAAGAAAAACTTTAACACTCTTTGTTCTATCGTGAGATACATTACCTTCCAAAATGTGTCTACACCTGTCCACTGAGTTTTGAGGTAACGATTGCTATCGCCCAGTTACCCCAAATCATAAATGGGTGGGAAAATTTACTTGTTTTCTTCAGTCAGTCGTCCTTATATGTCGTTTCATTAGAACAGCACCAGACAAAAGTTCTGGCAGCATCTCCTTGGCTGATGTAGATTCATGATTCATTACAGAATGTCATTTTCACCCATTAATCCACACTCCATAACTGCTTCTTTAGCTCACTGTAGCCGAACTGGGACCATTTTTCCAACAGCTCGCTAAAGTCTGCATGTTTTCTCGTTTAACTGTAAACTAATTTGATCTTTAGACTCATGCCAATATTTGTTTTAGAAAATAGCAAGGTGATTCCATTATTCTTTCCTCCACATAAAGTGATTTAACTTTTTTTTCATTACTTGTCCTGGAAAAAAATCTGCAATAAAAAAAATAATGCAATCTGTTTTGCACAGAATATTCACCTGTTGAACGAAACTGTTGTCACATAATGCAATTTACTATATATAATTGATTTACTATA
>JBBPCY010000001.1:35166183-35180819 GCA_037974405.1 Brachyalestes nurse
CAGTATGAATGGAAAGGAAGCGGTATTTAAGTGTTTATTGGTTTATAATTTTGTGGTAAAGATAAGGTGTCTCCAAATAAAATGGCGCCTCAGAATTTCTCCTCTCCTTCACTGCAAATGAATCGTGATACTAACCGAATCGTGAGTCAAAAATCGCGAAACGAACCGAATCGTGGGTTTGGTGTGTCGTTACAGCCCTATTAGCAGCAAAGATATGTAGCTATGAGGGGTTATGTTCTGATAGCTACTACATACACATATATAGCTTCTGTCAGGACACAACCCCCATCACCAAAATAATATCTGAATTACAGCCAATTCTGATCAGTCACTGTCACTATTAGTGAAATGTTGCCAACATAAACAAGGGGCATTCCACGGATTTTACAGCATTTTGGAATAACTACATTCTATATATTCAGTGGTTTGATGTGAAGTGCATCATTCTAAAGAATCTTGCCATGTCAGAGATGTTCACACCAGTGGTAATAGGAACCAGATAGCTTAAGCATTTAATTCCTCTAAATATAACGTCAAAGAAGGTTACTTGAAAAATGTGTTGCCTGATCCCTGAGGCATAGTTTTGTGATAGTTTCAAGATAATGCTTTTGTCTGAAATATAAAAATCTAATTAGTAGCCTAAGACAAGTTGTGGCTAATGCAAGGGCAGACGTAATTCTCACAAGGCAGCTGCAACTGTACAGTACAAGGATATGACAGAGGATGTCACAGTTATATTTTTACTATGTGTGTTATATAGTGGTTTGCATTGCAGTCATCAAAGACCAGTTATGAATGGGCCTCAGGGTCACTATTATATTAGGATACAGTTGGACACTTTTGTTGTAGAGTATAAAAAAAAGCAAATACAAGCTAAAGTGGGACTTCTAAGGGTCACTGCAGAGTAATTAACTCCCTCTCTGGATACCAGTTTAGTTTTCCTCATTCTCAGTTCCCCTCTCTCTGTCAGTCAGTCTATTCCCAACCCCAGCAATCACAGACAGAGTCTAAAGCCCCCTTGTGAAAGAACTCAAGGAGTCCTCTTTACAGACTCACCGAAAGGATAATTGGGACAACTACTAATGAGTGCTGCCTGGAGCAAAGCGAAGGAGCAATTAATTGAATTTAAATGAACACATCACTAGTCAAATAGACAAAAAAAACACTCCAGTATTGTGTAAAATGACTACATTTTTATTTCTTTCAGCACCAAAGAGCCTCATAAAACTGATGTGTGCACCACCAGAAAACAAAGAAGGGTACCTAATCATTAAAGTCCGGCAAGTAGCAGGGCTGGATTGAAAAGACAAACTCGTTTTAGCTTGTAAACGCAACATTTTATTCACCAATTAAGTAATGTATAAAATCCAATCTAAATTTAGTCTAATTTGTCACCTGAGTTAACTTAATTACCAAAGCCTGATCCCTACCTGCACCTGCCAGGGTTCAGGGCAACGTTCCTCAAAAGCACAAAGATAACTAGAGTAAGCATCACACTGAAGACTCTTTACCAGTTAAGATGATCTTAATATTAAGGACATCCAGTTCAGTTATAATGGCAACTACTATGTTGCAGTAAATCATGATGCTACAGTATCAGGAGTCCAGAGGACACAGGGGCATCTCCAGTAGAATTCCAAATGTAGTATTCAGAGGACACCAGTTCTCGTGCTGTGGGAAAATGAGATAAGCTTATTGTTGCTTTGTGTGCATCTTTAATTATTACACCTGTAAGACACAGACTCTTCAGCAGTGAATATTAGGTACAAAATTTACAAGGAATCACTGAAACACTTACTCGTGACAATGCGTGGCTTTGCTGAAGAATAAACTTGTACAGAGTGTTGGTCCACACAGCACCCTGACAGAGTCAAATCTGGAACCCGGAAGAAGAGCTGAAGACAATACAACAGTTAAAAACATGTGGCAGTGTAACGATATGGTCAACTTATGATTTGGTTTGCTAGACGATTGAGTGTTCACGGTTCAGTCCACAATATATTTAACAAACATTGCAGATACATCAAATATCATAATTAATTGAATGTTTATTCTCCACAATTAATTGTCTAATGTCCACAATGCATATTGTCACATTTTCGCTTTGCAATATCATGATCCTTCAGTGTATTGTTTCACCCGTAACTGTGAGACAATTTCTACACACCATTGGGGTAATAATTAACCACATCCACTGTATCTTAACCACATCCACTGTGTATTATATAAACAGAAAAGTAGAAATATCAGCTTCTTTAAAAATAGGCTGGATGAGCTTTCGCCAGAATTTGTCTACAAATCACACTCACTTTTACATATGCAGTGACATCTGTGCACAGAGGGTCAGTTGGTCCGGCAAGATGCCCAGAGAAAGTCACACTACCTTCCAGAGTTACCTCTCGTGACTTTGGAAATTTCTGACCTGAAAAAAACAAATTAATCTCAGTCACTGTGTTGTGAATACTAAGTGTAATCTATCCAGAAAATACTAATGCTGAATAAAGACTTACCAAGAACCCAAACCAGCAGATTCTTCTCTTTAGACGCCTCCAACTGTCCTGAACTCACCTTCACATCCACACTGCCCATTTGGTTTCTATCCAGAACAAAAACAGCAGAAGTAACAGAAAAGAGGTCAGCAAATAAACGCAGCACTACAGTACTGTACTCAGTAGTATTCTCTATAATGTGCGTGTATGTATGTGTGTGTGTAGGGGTTTATTTTTTTCTGCTGTAATACATCTGATTGAACAAATGAGGTATTAGCAATCCTTTTCTTAGTAAACTTGGAGTTCCCTGGCAACAAAAAAAAACAATACAAAATGCAGGATAGGGGGACTAGGGCTGGGAACCACTGCACAAAATTATTACAGGTTTTGTTTGAACAGCTTTACAATATTGTAATGATTAAGTTGGTATTCTCACCTTCGAATTATCCGATCTTATCATAGTCACAAATTACAAAAGTCACAAAAGCCATTAAAGGTGTGCTGGGGAGGTGAAATTGACAGATCAAAACTGGAAGGCCTGTGAAATATATAACCTGTTAAAAAACGGGAGTTGCGCCTCACAGTATTCAAAACTGTTTTTGACACTCTCGTGAAGCTTGAGGACTACATTTAGCTTGAGGAGATTCTCTTCTGCTTTCAGCTGGTAGGAGCCAAGAATAGGTGGCACAGGTACCTGTGTTACAAAAATAAGTCGGTTCAAAATTCATTTCCTATAATTATTACATGAACATGTCTCCAACATATAATTGGCAGAGTGACATTCTTACCTGTGACGTGTAACTACAGAGTCTGAAAGGTTCAAGAGGTGGAGAGAATGGGAATTTGTATGGCCCTGAAAAGGCTGAGCCGTCATTCTCATCTACACTGCTGGCTGTGAGTATGCTGGAATCTAGAGATGTGACGCAGGGGTGGACAAGGATGTCCTGGAGGGGTGAACCATTCGGTGGCAGTGTCAGGGTGACTGTGACATTGGGCAGAACTCCCTCCACTTCACACTAATGTCCAAACACATTAAAGCAGAATGGACATCTGAGTTAATCATCACTGAAATATGATTCATTTGTGTAAAGTGACCATTTCTCATACGTGACCACAGTGTGAACAGCACGAAATTCTTTCTCTGCATTTAACTCTGAAGCAGCGGGCAGCAAGGAACACAGTGCCTGGACAGCACTGTGTGGGGATGGTACCTTGCTCAAGTGTACCTCAGTGGTGCTACTAGCAGTCCTGGGATCTAGTGGCACTTCTAAAGCATACCCATAATTGATCTAATTGAAGACATCTACAAAAAAAGAGATTACACTCACTTTGCACATGACCTTCCCATACACATCCCACATATCTTGCTTGCTCTTGTTGCCATACTGCATGGACCTCACAGTCTCTGTGAGGGCCACGGTCACCACCGCTCTGCCTCGATGGACTCCTGTTTTCCAGGTTGGCTGCTTCTGAGCACCTCCTGGGCCTGGAGCCACGGGAGCAGGCAACGTTCCAGCCTGAGGGGGGACGTCCAAGGGCGTCCCTAGAGGACAAACCTGCAGAAGGACTGAGGGGAGAGTGGCCAAGCGGGAGGACAGCACATCAGGCTCAGGCGGTTTACCCCCCGCGCCACAAAGAAAGCCCTGCAGGCCTGAGAGAAAAGCTAAGCCCTGAGAGACGGACGCCAGGCTGGGGAGAGGAGGTCTGGGCTCTGGTGGGGCTTCAACCAGGGGGAGGCAGGCTAGGATTAGACCAGGCTGGCTGATGGTAAGTAGGGGCCAAAGAGTTCTCCCACCTGGACCACCAACACGAAGCTCAACAGCAGGACAGCGCTGCTGACGCGCACAGTCGTCCCGTGCAGCCACATAGAGCTTCTCAGGGTCCAGCAGGCCCAGCTCGGGCAGCAGGAGCTGGGGCATTAGACGGTCTTCAGGAACAGCCACATACTGAACTCCTGCCAGGGACTTGGCACGAAACTCCACTGTAGGGTATCGTCTGAATAAAGAAGCACAGAGGATACTGTGATTGAGTGACAAAACGCTTTGTAGCCCGAAAATAACAGATCAGCCCGGTCATTTTCCTGCACAGCTTGCATCACAGTGTGAGCAAGAGACCAGTTTTAGCAACCCAAAACACAGTGTGTCCAGCATGAATAAAAGTACCACTGAAACTAAAAGTGATATTCTACATTTTCCGAAGACAAACTGCATATCAAGGACAGTATTCTTACTTGCTTACTTACCTGGAAAACCTCACTTTTCCAGATTCACCCTTGTCATGAGACACAACCCAAAATGCCCTAATGCTCATCTAGACCCTGATACTTTTTACTGTTTCACAGATAAATAACCTTGCAACAAACTCAGAAGTCACATCTTCTCGTTCAGAAAATGTCCTCCGTTCAAGCTTTTTTTAAAAAAATAAACGCAAACGAGTTAAAAAGGTAACAAAAATACGAATGAAACCTTCCTTTCTGAAGACGTTTCCTGTTTTGAAACGGCATGTGACAAGCGTGGGGCGTGTCTGCTTGCGTTACTCGTCTTAAGCCCTGATTTGGGATCAGGATACACGCCTTTCTGTGACGCTTCTGCAATAAACACGGCGGGGCTACAGCTGATCTCAGACCTGCCCCCGAGGACAGCTTTCGTTTGAGGGACTTTTTTTCTTTTCTTCCGGCCCGGTCATGGCAGCTGGATGCAGGAAGCAAAGGGCCTTGGTTTAGGGTAAACAAACCCTTACGGTCAAAATTCAGCTACTCGGTCCTGATTTAAAGAGTGCTTGGGGTCTTTGACTCCATCATCCCTCTTTAAGAGCCCACTGTCACTGTAAACAATGGCCACGACCGCTCAGTTATTTGAGGTAAGTTGCGGTTGCTAGTACAGCTAGCAGCTCGGCTAGCCTGTTAGCTTTGCAGGAACACGTCCAGCTCAAAAAAATAGTATGAATAAAACAGTTCAGCGTAACATCATTTAGTGTTGAAATGCTGGTTAATATAATGTTTTTCTAAATCTTAACATGGGTTTTGGACGAAAGCAAGTGCTGTTAGCTTGTTAGCTTTAAGGGAAGGAACAGCAGAGCCGTAAGACATGCAGACCAGTAAACTTATTTTTAGCTTATTTTTTTTTTAGCTTGTAGCCATTTCAAATGTGAACCATTCCAAGACAGAGCATGAAATCTAGCAGTCCGTCTAACTGGTCTATTATCAGTCTAGCTAAGCTTATGTGTGCTTTTCTGTGTTTCAAGGTGTATCATCAATGTTATTTTGTGCATGAGTAACGTTAATGTTTGCTGTTGGTGTATAGTATGCACCGTCACTTGTACTTAGTTTACAAGTTATGCTTGTAGCCGTAGCTTCCACTTTTTTAAGCTAAATTGGAGAATAGGGCTAGATCTAGTATTTATGAATTGCTTTTGTTTTTCTGGGGGTGTTTACTGTTGAATGTATGGTTCAATGTTCACTGACAAATCTCCTTAATTCACTTGAGTTATTATTGTAGTCATTGCTACCGTTAATTGTTTTAGAACTGCATAGGGAAATAAGGCTGAATATTGTGCTAATGAATTGCAAATCGTTTTAGGAACCATTTGATGCAGATGAGTATATTGAGCGGCTGGCTTGGAGAACTCCAGGAGGAGGTTCTAAAGGAGGAGCAGAGGGATTTGATCCAAAAAAGTAAGCCTTAAAATATTGCTTAACGTTATAGCTTCAAGAATTTCATTTAGTTCTTGCAAATATAAATGCTTCAATGAGTTTGTGGGACAGATTTAATGGTGATGATCAGCACAGGCTTTTGACATCATTTGATAGTAATTTGGGGACTTTAAAAAAGCTTGTTGGACCTTAGCTTAGCATGCTTAGTGAAGAACAGCTGTTGACACAAAGTTTCACAAACTTTGCCTTCATCAGAGTAGTAGACCTGCATTTCTTAAGTCTCATTCTGATTAGAAATGCAGTATGATTATATTTAGTGTGTGTGTAATTTTTTGCCTTATTCCACATTGTCATTGGCATTCATTTGTAGTTTGCAATATTGGACATGTATACAACAGTTCAGTTTACTCTTACAGCGATGTAGAGCAGTATGTTAAAACTGTTGGACTGGTGGTGCAGAAACATCAGCCCAAATTTAACACTAACCTCTCAGATAACCAACCGTGGAGAGGCTGATATGAGCTGCTGAACCACTGACTCACAAATGATGGAAGAGAACGAATTTCAGCGAAAGAGAGCGAGAGTGAGGAAAAAGGCCCTAAGCTGCACCCAGCGTTGGAGGAATTATTGTGATATGAGATTATACACTCATCATTTTGGAATGGTTTTTCTACCACCCAGAGTATCCAAATATGCTGATGTGGGTTTTTTTACAACTGCTGTCCTGCAAGTGCTTAGAAATGCAGCTGACAAAGCTCTTAGTAGTGCAAGAGGGTTTGTACACACACTCGCACATCACAAAAAGGACATTTTTAGAAGGAGTTGCAGTTTATGTTAACAGGCAATTAGCTGTTTTGCCAACACAGTAAATATACTTTTCAGAAGTGCAGCGCCGTCTCCGTGTGCTTCTGCACAGTTCTCTGATGTTCAAATTGGACTTTCTGTACATTAGAAAGTGCTGTTATTGAAGTGCTGTAAGGGGTGAAGGCATTGTGATGGCAAACGAAGTTAAACTGTCTCATGTATATCAGAAATTTGTAATCATTTACTACAAAGAGCAAAAAGAACAGGACTGAATAACATGGGCTGAATATCATATTTCTATTAGTTTGCTACATATTGTTAGTTGTAAGACTTACAGTATATTAAAAGCACATTGTTGAACACTTCAGGTGACATGGCCTGTAAAAATATTTATGTGGGTTTGCAATCCATATATACATTTGATTAGTGAAAATACCCCCAGAAAATCTGAAACTTGTTCAAAGCGTGCTTCATTATTAGTGTAACATATTTGTGGCAACATTGAACATTCAGTCATAGCACTTGGTTCATGTTTTTGTCTTATGTGGAGATCTTCGAGCTTGGTGCTTGTCCACTTAATCCTTGCATTAAAAATAGGGTTGAGTTTTTATTTTTGTGCAGTTTATATGTACTTACTGTCATTACTGTTCTCTCAGATTACTGGAGGAGTTTGAAAACCACATAGAAGAACTGAAACAACTGGATGAAAGGATCCAAAGGAAAGTGGAGAAGCTTGAACAGCAATGTCATCGCGAGGCCAAGGAGTTTGCGCACAAGGTCCAGGAGCTACAGCGGAGCAACCAGGTTTGAAGCAGTTATGGACTTGATTGAAGTTTAACAAAGTGAGCCAGATGTGCGTAAACCGGCCTTGACTTCTGTCTGTTTTCATAGGTGGCCTTCCAGCACTTTCAGGAGCTTGATGACCACATCAGCTATGTGGCTACAAAAGTGTGCCACCTTGGAGACCAGCTAGAGGGAGTAAACACTCCAAGACAGAGAGCTGTGGAGGCCCAGAGGCTCATGACATACTTCAATGAGTTTCTGGATGGAGAACTCCGCAGTGATGTCTTCAACAACCCTGACAAGGTAATCAGTCCTACTGTACAGATGAGCAGTGTAGAGCGCTGATGGGGTGTTTCAGTCTATAAAGCTCACAGTTCTCCAAGGCCTGATTCAAATTGTGAAGGGATTGATAAATGGCAAATAGGAAATAATAGGGGGTAAACCAATGAGATCACTAAAGTGTTGTGCTTCTCCCATCTCTAAAATTGTTCTACTTAAGGTTTTGTGGACACTTTATATGCATTTGGTGTCTTTTTTTAAAGTGTGCACAAACCTCATTCAGACGTTACATGTACTGCAGTGACCACACTAATATATTTTTGTAATTTTGATATTAGTGACTCTAGTTTGTGTTTAGAGTTAAACCAATTATGTGAAAGTTAATTGGTATGTTGCAACACTGTAAATGGCACAAACCAGTAGATTTGATTTGCACAAAAATTTGATACATGCCAACTTAATTGGAAATGCTCTTCATAAGTTTATCTTGCAAGTCACTCTCAAGATTTGTGGTGTGACCAAGCATGGGTGGCAAGTATTACATCTCGGATATCATTAGCATTAGACCACCAACACGCTTCTTGAGAGACGTGTGGGAATATACCCGGCAGACTTTTCAATATTTCTCAAATGTGGCCTGCCTCCTGAAGAGAAAAGAGGGGACAGGGAGAGGAGCTGCCGGTGAATAGCTGAAGGGGGGGGTTAAAAAAAGGGAGAGGAAATGGAGGGAAGGAAGGCAGGGCTAATCCCTGTGAAAGGGAGGGCCGGGCCCAGGCAGTGTGGAGACAAGCGCTGGTAAAAACCCCCACTGCAGGGAGATGGCTACATCACTTACATGGGATTTAGCTAATCTTAGCTGGGGGACAGATACTTAGAAAACCTCGGCGAGGAGAGCAGAAAAAGGCTGGATCCACCTCACGGGAGCACAGTAATGATGTTAGCTGAGGCAGGCAGGAATAGCAGACATGGGAACAGAGGATGTGTGGACGGCAGGGCCTTTTTCTGATTTTTTTTTTTTTGTGTATGTGTAAGGGGTTGAAGAGCGAGGTGGGGAGTTCTTGTCAGGGTTCCTGTTTTTGGCGAGACCTCCCGCCTGCCCATCGGGACAGATTATGGGAGGCGATTAAGTGAGGCTGCAACGGGATTAGCCATAGCCCATTCATAACAGTTATATGAGAGTGAGAGTGAGGAGTTAGCTGGGCAGTGGCAGGTGGAGTAGGGAGTTAGGGAAGCTGCTGCTGCTGCTGATGGGATGCAGGTGTACTGAAGCTGAGCTCACTCTTATCAGCTCTGTGCTGGACAAGAGAAAGGAGGAGTGAGGGGAGGGGGGACACAGAAAGATTTACCGTAAGCTGGTCCTCAGGTTTATGGCCGATGCCTGTGGCCTTTATTCATGTCCATTTTTTTCCCACTCCAGCAAAATGCCCATCACTTTCATTTCTCACTTGCACCATCTCTTATCAATATTATCTGTTTCTTCTTCATCCTGTGCAGATAAAAGAAGCTGCTGACATCATTCAGAAGTTGCACCTGATTGCTCAGGAGCTGCCATTTGACAGGTAAGCAATGTGGAAGGCAGCTCAGGTGCAGAAGGGACTGTGCAGTGAAATAACTAATAAAATGATGCATGGTGTCACACACGAATCACACAAATGCGATGCAAGAAGTGGACATGCATGGGTTAAGTTGGGAATTCATAATTCACAGTCATGTCAAGTTGTATTTTCTGCATATTTCTATTCATGGATTATGTAAAATTTTTTAAAAATGTCTCCTTATAGTTCCCTTTGTTGTTTTCTCCATCTTTGTCCAGATTTGCTGATGTTAAGGCCAAGATAGCAAGTGAGTGGTGGTTTCTTTTAAACAGTCATTTAAAAAGCGTAATTCATGAAAATGACGAATGGTTCAATCCAGTAGTGATTTATGGCAATTGACTGGATTAGTATCAACAGAAGTAGGCTTATAGTATTAGCAAGAACCCAAGAGACGTGCATGCATTGAAACCCGTCTATGGGATGTGTGTGGTGTTATAAAGGTAAATACCATGACCTGGAACGACAGTTGATCCAGGAGTTCACAGCAGCCCAGCGCAGAGGAGAGATTGGCCGCATGAGGGAAGTGGCTGCAGTCCTGCTGCATTTCAAGGTGAAGTAGAGACCTTTTTGGTCTTGATGCTCCTGGTAATGCCCTGATGTCTACTGCATTGTAGACCCAATTGTTGTACTGGTTGCCTGATAAAATTAGTTATTTAAATTATACAGAATTGCTGTATCAAAGTAAATATCTAATTTTACTTTTTCTTATCAATATTGGTTTTGCCATTTAAATTGCAACTATTTTTACACCAATTATTGGTGATCTTACATAATACAATAATCGTGTAACTCATTTTTTCAAGACAAAAAAAAATCAGCTCCTATTCATTTCAATGGGCAGGCCCTTGTTCTGAAGTGGTAGAATCACAGATACACATCAGCAGACTATCATTTTTACAGTCATACAGGCTATCCAGGCAGGTGAGCAGCACACTAGGTGGAGGAGAGGCTTTATCTGATGCTCTACAAAGAACTAATAAGCCATTAATGCATGTAGTGTAGGAAGACTAAAATATTATGCCCTACTGTAACAATATTATTATTATATTACCCCGTAAATGTTAAACAACTATTTAAACAACTGCTAAACGATATAGTGGAGCTAGTGTCGTTAGCTGGTAGCTGAGGCTTATCGTAGCGTAGGTTAGATTCTAGGTTGCTGCTACAGCAACAGTGGTTACAGTGACATTACTCCATTAGATTTTTATTATGTAAACCTCAGTAAGTGGCGCACTGGCGCCTTAGCCCATGCCCTGCCTAGGCACATTCTGGAATAGGTGAAGATACTCTCTCTTCTCACTCAAACAGCAGTTATATTCCATTTTCCTCAGTCATAAACCAGGTTAAATTCTGTTTTTTTACCACTCAGGTAAGTGTTACTTGATTTCATGTCTTCAGATAAGTTTCAGTTCTTTAAACGTTTGTAAATTGATCATGCCTTGTGTTATAAAGTTATTATGATGGTTTGAATGTGTGCCTCTCAAAAGCAGGCATATATATTTTAATGAATTTTTTAGAAATAAGCATTACTTTACTAAACATTTTTAGCATTTGTGCTAAGGCAGTCCATTTCCAGCCTTGCATAAGATATGTTAGTTCTTGCATAATTTAGTTTTGTACATTATCAGAAATGACTGTCTCACATTCTGTCTCTGTCTACTTTTACAGGGTTATGCCCACTGTATAGATGTCTACATCAAGCAGTGCCAAGAAGTTAGTCTACATGTTTAATATACCTCAAATAATAGAGCATAAATAGATGCATTTGTCGGTAAACAAACTAAAAATGTGTTTCTGTTTCCCCTCCCTGTATTTGTTCTTAGGGTGCATACATGCATAATGATGTGTTTGAAGACACAGCCCTTCTGTGTATGCGAGTCAATAAACAGGTGGGAGAGGTCTTCTGCAGCCCAGAAATGGTGATGGCTAAGCTCATCCAAAACATCTTTGAGAACAAGCTACAGGTACTTCTATGACATGCATATTATTATGCTAATATTATTACACATATTAACAGATATAATTTGCTTATCCAAGAGGTGAAGTGACTGGGATATATGCTTTCAGGCTCATGTAAGGGAAACACTTGAGACGCGTCCTACTGAGTTGGAGCAGTACCTCAAAAACCTTTATGACCTCTACACCAGGTATTCTGCCCTCAGACTTTCTTTTTTTCTCTCTGTCCTTCTAAAGCAGGGATCTCAAACCTGTCCAGAAAGGCCCGCTGTAGGTGCAGGTTTTCATTCCAACCAAGGAGCCACACCCCTGAGTAACTGAAAACCAAGACCAACTGATTACAGAGGTGGAATCAGGTGTGCCTCCTGCTTGGTTGGAAGGAAAACCTGCACCCACAGCGGCCCTTTCTGGACAGGTTTGAGACCCCTGTTCTAAAGTGTTTTGTTAACTACTTTGAGAAATGTCCACGATTTTAACCCTTGTTTTGACCCTCTGTTTTTAGGACGACGGCTTTGTCTGCTAAGCTAACAGAGTTTAACTTGGGCTCAGACAAACACACTTTCCTGTCTAAATTGATTAAGAGCATCTTCTCCACCTACCTGGATAGCTACATAGACATGGAGCAGCAGTATCTTCAGACCCGCAGTGCCTCAATTCTGCAGAGATACTACGACTCAAAGAATCACCAAAAACGGCCACTAGGCACTGGGAGGTGAGACACTCTTTAGACATTGTCTGTTAGGAAGGGTAGTGTGTTTGCCACATTATTAGAAATGACATTGTTACTCAAAGCTGCCAATAAGGGCTGAACAGTATATTGTTTGTAATAGGGCATTAACACGAAAGTCGACTTCAGAGGCACAAGTCGACGCACCCTGAGAGAAGTCGACTAGCCGTGTGTTTTTTTTTTTCCTCTCTCTGTGCGCGCTTGTGTACACAATGCAGTCACTGCCTCCGACTGGCTTATGCTGACATGCGTTCTGTCACTTAACCAATTATTATAGTCCCTTCATAAAAACGGCGGTAATGTTGGCGCTTAGAGGGGAATGTAAACACAATGCCACAACAAGACAAGAGACACGGCAGCAGAGAAGACAGACACACGTGTGAAGATACTTCACTCTAGACACACAATCTGCAAGTCGGTGTTAAGGTACAATAAAAGTACGAGCGTTCTGAACGGCATCTGAAACGGCAACCGCTGGCTAACGCTAGCACTGCAGGGAGCTGTCCAGTCCAGAGAACGCAGAGTGGCTGCCACGGCTTAAACTGTTCCCACTTTCTGTTCTACACTTAAATTTACCAGAAACTTCAAGGCATTAGTCTTCGTTTTGTTTTGGTTAATTGCCATGTTGACTGTTAATGTTACAGAGAACTTTTATAAAAGTTGCTCAATGTTGGACACCAGTGTTCCTCTGCTGCATGTGTGATGACATCATCAAACGACTAGTCAACTCGACTTTGACTTTGTTGATGGATTAGTTGACTTGAAAAAATCTTAATGCCTTAGTTTGTAATAGTTATGTTATTCTGATATTTTGTCTATAGGCTTTGAGAATTCAGTGTATTACTAATTATTTTTCTCAAACTGTACAGACCGATCTGAACCATGTCACATTATTGATTCACCAATCATTAATATTACTGCAATCAGGATATGATCACAATACCCCACTATTACTTTTTCATAACACCCAGCCCAGTTCCTGTCATGGAGAAACACAGCTTAGCACATTTTAGTGATCTCCTTGCTCTATCACACCTGGTTTATTTATTTATTTCAATTTTTATTTTTTTAAGTGTATATTTCACTGCAGTGTCTCTTAGACTGGCTGACATCCCTGCTCATCACTGCATTTACTGTTTGAGTGCTTTTGAAAGTGCTTTGAAAGAAACACACACACACTTGCTCACTCTGTCTGTCTCACATACACAGTATTCAGGAACTGAAAGAGAGAATCAGACAGCGCACAAATCTGCCCTTGGGCCCCAGTATTGACACACATGGAGAAACTTTCCTCTCACAGGAGGTTGTGGTCAACTTGCTGCAGGAGACACGACATGCTTTCCAGAGATGCCATAAGGTAAAGAACATTTTATTCTTGTTGACTTTTAGCTGTAAATTCAAGACAGTTAGCAGCTGGATGTTAGAAGTAATATATGTGTCCTCTCCGTTGTCACAGTTGTCTGACCCAGCTGACCTCCCTAAGAATGCATACTCTATCTTCTTGCTCCTGGTAGAACACCTTTGTGTAGACCATATAGACTATGCCTTGGAGATTGGATTGTCAGGTATGAAAGTAATCATATAAGGCATGACTAATGTATTGCATCAGTATGGGCAGTGTTACAAGACAAGATTCTGTCTCCCCTCCACAGCTATTCCTTCTGCAGATGCCAAAACTGCCAACCTCTACTTCTTGGATGTGGTCCAGCAGGCTAACACTATCTTTCACCTCTTTGATAAACAGTTCAATGATCACCTCATGCCACTTATTAGGTGAGTTTGAATAGTAATAGATCACAGTCATGCGTCTTCTGTGTATGGATTTTTATCACTCAATTCCCTTTATTGGCTCCTATGACCTTCTGTGAACTGTGACTCTTTTAGTTCATCTCCTAAGTTGACCGAATGCTTGCAGAAGAAGAAGGATGTGATTGAACAGATGGAGGTGAAGCTGGACACTGGGATTGACCGGTTAGTCTTCTTTTTTGAAACTTTAATGTTCATTATGAACTTGAAGCTGTCGTGGTTAGATGTTGGTCACACAAATGCATGTGTAAAATAATCCCCCAGTTTTACGCGGATCAGGAGTTACGGATTCAGTCACGCGGATTTGTTTTTTTAGAACCGAACGCATAGTTTTACGTGAAAATCCCCACAATATGCAAATATTTTTGTGGCAATAAATATATTTTGTCTGGATGTTTTCACACAAGGGGACTATAGTCGACCTGGAAGCATGCAGACACTTCAAACTCCACAGTTCGATTGATCTCAAGGAGACCTTTCCAACGAGCCCTCATTTGTATTTTTAGCCCGAGTAGATCAGGGGTTATTCCCTGAAAACCGTTCAC
>JBBPCY010000001.1:35185261-35218303 GCA_037974405.1 Brachyalestes nurse
ATAACCTGTGTAGTTTGAATTGCGGGGGGGGGTGGGGGGTGGGGGGGGTTGTGTACAATGAATGGGTGGGTACAAATTCCCTGATAATCTTGTGGAAAGCTATCCAAGAAGAGTGGAAGCCGTTACAGCTGCAAATGAGGGACCAACTCCAAATTAAAGTCTATGTATTTGAATGCAAATAATGTCCAAATAGTGTATTGTTGATAGAGGTGCATTAATATAACATACTTTTGACATCATGGGCTAACCCATTACTTTGAGAAAGAACTTTATTTATCCTGAGGGAAACTGTTCAGTGCATGTTAAAGTCCATATTATAATCTATATATTTGAATACAATTTGAATACAATGTCATGAGAGTCCCTGTTGGTCAGGCAAGACTTGGGGCACCATTGGATGGCAAAGGGTTGACCTGTCTAATCCTTATGTCCATCTACAGGACTGCACTGTTTTCCCATTTAATTGAATTTGAGATGAGGGGTCTGAATCTCCACTGTAAACCTCACACAGGCTGAAGGTTTGGTATTTGAAAGCAATGTCATGAAAGTCTCTGTTGGTGTAATGTTCAGGCGTCCCAATACTTTTGTCCACGGAGCGTAAACCAGCTAAGCTGAGCTCTGTCTCTGCCAGAGCGTGCTGTTGTGTGCGGAAGGTAGGTACACAATGACAAATGGGCAAAGTTAAACAGCGCAATTAATTAGGCTAATATTAATATGATCAATGCCGTGGAAATTCAATTCTCTCAGCCCTAATCACAACCGGATAGCTTGTAAAAATTATTTTGTTAGGCCCCGGTGCAAACACCGAGGCCTTTTCCAAACATTTGAGCACTATTTGTTTTCCGGGGCGATTAGAGTTGGGCGGAGGGCCGATAAGAGGAGCGAGAGACACGGGGAGGAGAGGGAGCATCCCGGGGGCCTTGCTAACTCATCCACACACACACACACATGGAGTCAGGGCTGCTGTTTGGGGGGATTGGAGGGGGGCCCTGTGTTTGAGCAGGTGGCTCGGATTAGGAACACAGTCAACAAGCCTCCTCAGCCCTGCTCATTAGCCTTCATGATTTTACCATTTCCCGCTCACACACTCACATACACACATATCTTTTTTGTTTTTGTAAAGATAGCATTTGTTTTGGGAAGGGCTAGTGTTCACTTTCGAATCCCCTTGTAGAAAGGCGGTATATAAGAGGGCTCCTGGAAGTACACTATATAGACAAAAGTATTGGGACATACCTCTCAATCATACCCATTGCCACAGGTGTATAAAAACCAAGCATACCAAGACATTTTGGACTATGCTTTGCTTCCAACTTCGTGTTTTGGGGAAGACTTTTTCTATTCCAGCATGACTGTGCCCCAGTGCACAAAGCAAGATCCATAAAAAATCCAAATCCAACACCTTTAGGATGAACTGGAAAGGAGATTACGAGCCAGACCTTTTCCTCCAACATCAGTGCCTGCCCTCATAAAGGCTCTACAGAATGAATGGGCACAAATTCCCACAGAAACACAGAATCTTGTGGAAAGCCTTCCAAGAAGAATGAAAGCTGTAATAGCTGCAAATGATGGACAAACTCCAAATAAAAGTCTATGTATTTGAATGCAATTAGTGTCCAAATAGTGTATTCTTGGTAGAGGTGCATTAAAATAGCATACTTCTGATGACAGCACAGGCTTACACATTACATAACATAAGAAATAATTTATTTATTCTAAGGGAAATTCATTGGCATGCTCAGTGCAACAAGAAAGAATAAAAGAACAATAAAACAATAGAAAAGGTTAAAAGATAGACAATAGTTCAACAGTGCTATGCTATTCTACTTATGCTAGAATTAAGTGAAAAACTAGTGAATTTAGTGAAAAACTAACCATTTTGATAGGCCCTCGGCTTTTATACATTGTATGATTATGAAAAAGATATGGTTTATCCATCCATACATCCATTTACTAAGACTTACTATTCAGTAGTTGCTTTGAAACTACTATGTTATCTAGTTTTTACGGCGAAGAAGTTGATATATGTGTCTTTCCCCTTTAAGGGTTCATTTAACTCCCACAGATGCCAAAGCAGAGTTGCTTTTCAAACCCAAGTGGAGCCATTGAGGTTTCTGGAGTGTCACTTCATGTCATTAAGTGTCTCTTATTGTCTGCCATCAACAACACTTGTCCTCTGTCTCAGATGTGAGTGATCTGTCTGGAGAGTCTCAGTGCCAGACTATGCTGATGGGTCCACATATTCACAAATGTATCAGTCGCAAGCTTCAAAACTAATTTTCCAAGACTTTCACGGACTCTGCGTCCTAGCCTAGACTCCCTGTGGAGTGGCGTTTTCCCTCGGTGTTACTTGAAATCCTTCAAGGCCTTATCTTTTCTCTCTCCTCCCCAGTTTTTTAATCAATGCCCCAGTCTGGAGATTGATTGATTGGACAAGTTTCAACAGTGTGTCTGGGAGAGCTCATGCACTTGTTAAAAGTTCATCAGCACTTAACTGACTCGTTTATCCAGAGGGTGGGCACCCACACACACATTATTGGTAATTTAAACAGTAATGACGTTGTTACAGCTGTTATTGCTATCCCATGGTGGTGCTTTTGGTCCACCCTGCCTCCAATCCCCTCCAGTGGTTCTAGCAGCCCACAAATCCGAGCTTGAGCGCATCACTCTCAAATGGCCCTCCCTCTGCTTCCTGGAGCAGTGACAATACAGCATTACAGCAGTCAATCCATGTCAACAGCAGCTTTGCTTAATGCCAGCTAAAAGCTTTTAAGCTAAATCTTCACCTAATGATGCAGAACGATTAGCACTTGGTTTTTTGATCTGCCGATGGGCTTCTGTCAATTAGTGTGTAGGTTCTGGTTTTTTTTTTCATTTTTGCAGGAGGGGTTTGTAGATATGTGTTTGTGTAGTCTGCCAGGCACTAAAAGCTCTTTTATACAAGATCATGCATGGGCCTTCAAGCTTAACAGGTTAAAGTAAATGACACAGTAAATGTAGATGGCCCTGAACCTGAACACATTCAGCAGCCAAAGTTATGGCCCACTAATAGACAGGTAGATGGTGTTTGTCTTTGTCCGTAGAACATCGCTGATCAGGTGTTGGTGGGATGTGTGGACCCTTGTTGACTACCTGCTGCCAATGCAGATGTAGGTAGGTCCATGCCAATTCTTGACCACCACAGACAAAAGGATAAGAAAGCTTTATGATTTTTTTTAAACCATTGTTTGAAGCTTTTGATGCCTGTTAGTAAGATTTAATTATGGGAGATGTAATTTCCAGATTTCTTTTTTCTCCAGATCCTGTGGTTCTACTATGTGCGCTATTTTGGGAGTACAGGGTAGGTATCACTATATATTATATACCAACACAGGTTATGCACTGTAAACTCCTTGTTCCGTGTTTAAAGGAAATTCCATTGATTTTTAAAAAGCTGTCACATTATTCAATGTCAACAAAGTCATTAAAAGGGGTTTGCTGTGATGTTCTTGGAAAAACATATCAAGTCAGAATTGTTGCAACCAGACATCTGAGGCATTTACTAGCCCTAAAAGCTTCCGTAAAGCTACCTAGAAAGTTTTTGTGCTCTTTTACTTTACACGCAGAACATTGTAAAGTTAAAGAGGTCTCCAAAAGTTGGGGACAATAAAAATAGCTTTATTTGCTTTTTAGACATCAACCTCTGGTTCCTATCATCATTGTTTTGTAGAAACCTAAGTAGGCAAGTTTCTCTGCAATTAACCATTTTACATCAAACCACTGTGAATCACTCATTGTCTAAATTATGTAGACATTTTGAGAAAATCAGTGGTTCTCACCTTTGATATACACATAAAGACAGTTCCTATAAACCTTAAATATTTGTCCTATATGTGTATTTGTTCAAATATATTTGTATTTCTAACATGTAACAGGTAAAGAATGCTATCAAATGCTCAGTGGACCTCAGTGGCTTTTTTTGAGACATTAAGCCCAGTCTTAGGCCACATGATCCACCCAGAGCCAGTTATTTAATCCCAACCTTAGAATAAAGGCTTCCACTGATTGTGTAAATTATTCCAAACTAGCTTCTAAGAAATTATAACTGTGCATGCCCTCTGCTGACATGCTTCTTTAGTTTCAGCGTGTTATTAATCTGACTTAGTTTGATCAATTTAGTAAAATTAAGTTACAGTTTACGATTACATTTACGTTTATATTTACGTTTACGGCATTTAGCAGACAGAGCGATGTACATCAGTACAGTGCTTGGTACACTGTAATATGCCCCCTTGCCCTTCAGGTCCTTTTTGCTTTCATGGAGCGGAATGAGCTGAAAATAAGGCAAAGAGCTGAATGTTTGTGATTCAAGATTCAAGATGTCTATTTATCACATACACTGTTATACACGTAAAACATGCAGTGAGCCTGAATCACTCCTGAGGCAGCACAACGAGTAGAAAATAAAAAATGGACAATATAAACAAATGTAAACAATATAACAATATATGCAGATTATAGAGAAATGTTTCTGTGAATATTTACAGTGAAAAATGCAAGAGATGTGCAAATAGCAAATAGTGAAAAAAATTGTATGGATGGGATTATGGGATGAGGAGTGCTATTGCTATTGAGTGTTAGTGAATATCAGGCATGTCCTGGTTGAGGAGCTTTATGACCTGAGGATAGAAGCTCCTTATTGTGAGTTTAGATGTATTCAACTGAAAAAGGTAACTCAGGTATCACAGTCAAGAGGGTCTTGCTGTTGACTGAGCTGCATGAGTTGTGTGCAGCACTCTTTGTGAGCTGGCAGAGGGCAGTAGTGCTCTAAAGCAGCCAGCCTTTCCCTCGATGAGCCCTCTCTCCCTCTCAGCTCTTCACAATGGGAGTGCGCCCGGGGGGAAGTGTTGCTTTTTTAGGTCTATAAGCCCGTATCCCTTAATCCCTCGCCATGATTGACAATCATGATTTAGGGTATATGGTGTCCCATTCTAATCCACGAGCACTGCTTTCATTTGCATACTTGCCGTGCGTGGCCTCATTTTCAGGGGAGGCATGCTGCCTGCTGCCTTTGTAAGAGATGCAGAGAGAGAGAGAGAGAGAACAAAAAGGGAAATAGGAGATAGAGAGAAAGAGCTGAGAGGAGAGAGGAAAATTTAGAAAGGAAGCAGAGTAAAGGAGGGGGGTTAGAGAGAGAGAGAGAGAGAGAGAAGGAGGGAGATAGAGAGAGAGAGAGAGAGAAAACGATGAGAATTAGATAAACACAGAAAGAGAGATTAGAAATCTGAAATATTTGTTGGGCAAAACCAGAACTGCGAGAGAATGAGTGAGTGTTTGTGTGTTGGTGTGTTTGTGTGTGTGAAGTCAGTCTCTGCCATCCACTCCAATGTCTCTCATTATTCCCCCTCAAGCGCCGAAGTTGTGTCCCATGGCACACGACACACACACACATACACAAACATACATTCAGAGAAAGAGAGAAAGATTAGCTGGAGACTAAATTAGCATGAACTTAATGAGGCATTTGCAATCGCAAAATTTGTGATAACATGTATGGAGCATCACCAATAACCTGGAAATAACAATATGGATTGCATTCATAGACTGATTCATTCAGCTTGGTAAATAAATGAACACTTTTAGAAAAAAAGGCTAACTGTAATCCAACGTTACTTATCAAACAAATGGGATGTCCAGACTCAGTCTGAGACACGTTGGTTTTGAAATGTTAAAGTGCGAAGTAGGCCCTGCTGATAACTAATCATCTCTTCCTGCTCAGGTTTTTTAGGTAACAATCCAGAAAATCACAGTTGCTCAGTTGCTCACACACACACACACACACACACACACACACACACACAAACATGAAGGAGTAGGAATTCATGTCTTTCAATTAACTGAGAATAATAAAATGCAACAACCATAAACCATTTGAATAATTGAATTTGTGATATTCATCAAAAATAAGACTCCTTCACTCGTCTTGTGATGAACATGCATTGGGCCTGAAACGGTTACGTTTCCTCAGACGTAGAACACCATGCAAGACTATAAAACGAAATCTATGTACCGGAGTTATGAAACTAAAGCTGTTTTGTATAGGTTGGCATGGTAGTGCTGCATGATAGTTGAGTGGACATTTGTCGTACAGCCAGATATGCAGCAAATAAAGGCAGTGATATCCAAGGATGGGCCACAGTTACATTGTGGTTGGCAGAAAGAAGATTACATATTACATGTTACATATTGCTGCTATTTTGGAAATTTCAGAGTAAAGTGATTCTAAAAGCCCTCTCCTATAATGAAGCGTTTCTGCGAGACTGATGTTTCACTGTTATGAAAGAGAAGCACGACTAGCTCTACTTGCGCTTCTCTTTATAACACTATTAGTGGAAAATAAAAGCAGTCTATTATTGCCAAGCGTTCTGTGTTCTTGTGAGCCTAGTGTGAAACACATTAATAAATGGGTTCATGTGTGCTTTTAGTTCAGAGAGGACCAAGATGAAAATGCCTACACAAAAAAGCCCAGTAAAAATGGCTACTGATTGAAAATACTGTTAATGTTATATATATGAAGGGTCAATATCCTACATTGTTTTGTGCCTCAAGGCTCACTTATAACAGACATACGGGTTTAATTCATTTTTACAATTTTTCAATGTATTAAAAATCTTTGTTCCTCAGAAGTTGGTACTATGCCATCAAGACTGCTAGCCCAGTATTGTGCACTGCATTGTTTTATATGTTTAACCTAGAACTTCAGAGTGAATGAGCATTGCTAAACATTTAAGGTAAGGGTAAAGATTTGCAGGTCTGATCCGATCCCTTTTGAAGAGCTACTATTTTAGAAGATAGAAATTGGTGAAAAAGTTAACGCTGGCTAAAACAGAAAAGTGTCAGAGCACACAGTGCATCACAGCTTGCTGCATATGGGGTTGTGTAGACCAGTCAGAGTGCCCATGCTGACCCTTTCATGCACCCTGCCACACTGCAGTCATATTTTAGATATGGTTTGAGGCAAGTAGTTTTAATGATATTGCTGAATGGTTTATACTATATTATTATGAATCAGATATAAGTATAAAACCTCTGTGAAACAAAAGGTGTGTTTAATACACTTCCCACTTTTGTGTGTGTGGATGTGTGTGCTTTCTGTGAATGTGTGTTTGTGTGAGCAAACATTTGTGACTGGAATTTTAGAATGTGTGTGTTTATGTGTGTCTCTATGGCTATGATTGTCGCTGTTGGAGGCTGTGTGTGATTGTATCTGTGTGTCTGTATGTGTGTGTCTTCTCCCATACACCATAAACAATCATCAGTGTTTACCAGTGTAATTGATTTCCTATCACCATCTCTTCACTTACTTAGCTAATTTGTTATTAAGTATGAGAGAGGCTGTGTATGCGCGTGCATTCTAGCGCATATCTGTGTGTGCGAGCGAGGCAGGGAAGAAAAAACCCTTCACTTATTCCCCCATTTTGAGAAATTATACTCTTGTACTTGATCCAGCTAACAGGATTTTCTTAAATTACTTTATAAAAGACCATCTTTTAACTTTCCCTCTCACACACACAATCCATTCATTAGTAGGTCTGCCTGAAGGGCCTCCCCACATCAATTGCTTGGGTTAAAGTTCCAAACTTAGGCAGCTCTGTGATGCTCACGCTCACGGTGGTTTGTGGAGGCGGGGGCAAGAATTATTAATTTCTCAAGTATTAGGGAAAAAAGCGCAAGATTGAATTAAGAGTATTGGCCCTCCGTTATCCTGCATGGCTAGCCTCAGGGCCCAACTGGAGTGGAGGACATTATGCAAATTCTCTCTCTCTCTCTCTCCCTCTCCTCTGTCTCTCTCCCATTCTCTCTCTCACCATTTTGGTCCCACTCACCCTCCTCTTTTCCCCCCTTCTCTGTCTTTCTCTCTTTCTTTATCTCTTTCTCTACATCTCTTTCTCTGCCTCACTCACTCACTGCTTTTTGGACCAGTGGCCTTGTGTTGTGTAATGACATTGTTTCTGTATCATTTTGGTCATTATCCTCATATCTGTTGCCATGTTCTTTTTTTTCTGCATGATTTCTCCTTCATTTTCTGCATTATTAACAGTAAATGAAGATCTCCCCCCCAGCTCTAATCTCAGTGACTCAGAGCAGAGAGCAGGCTGGGATCAAAAGTTGTCCCATGAAAGAGGCAGCTGTCAAAATATTAACCATTTCTGTCATCCCATCTCTCTCTCTCTCTCTCTCTCTCTCTCTCTCTCTCTCTCTCTCTCTCTCTTTCTCTTTCTCTCTCTCTCTCTCTCTCTCTCTCTCTCTCTCTCTCTCTCTCTCTCTCTCTCTCTCTCTCTCTCTCTCTTTCTCTCTCTCTCTCTCTCTCTCTCTCTCTCTCTCCTCTGAAGTGCTCCTGCGATCTCTGAGTGCCAAGGGGTAGAAAGGATAATCTGCATTTATGTCTTGTTTTTCCTCTCTGTGCCCCCCCTGCCCCCCTCTTCTTCACTTTGACAATGCGGGCTGTAGAAAGCACCTCTCCACTTCTTCAGCTTGCGACCTCCCTTATTGCTTTATGACCAAAAACAGGCCTGCCTGTTCTTAAGTAAATTTGACCATATAGCCCAACCAATTAGCCGTTAATTAGTAATTGGTCACAGCCACTGGTCCTCCATCACCGTTGCAGTGCAGCACTGACATTGAAACCTTCATGGTCAATTTGGGCCACTAATTAGTTGAAGTCTAGGCAGGCCTTTCGCAGCTTGATGGCGGAGAGCAGAGACAGAACAGGCCTAAAGCCATCGTGATGGTGCTCGGGAGTGCAGTTACCCACTGTCGCCCCAACCGCTGGACGGGTAGAGAAGGAGAGCAGGCAGATCTAATGTCAGTAAATATTAGCTCTGTCTTTGTATATGCATGGTTTTCCCATTCCTTGACAAGTTGATTGCATATTCAGGGGTAGATCCTGCCATGATTGTGCTGAAGGAGAACAGAGAGAGAGAGAGAGAGAGAGATAAGGAGAGAAAGGAGGTGGGAGGGGGCAACCGCTACTGTCGGGGGAGAAGGTAATTGGTCCCCAGGCGATGAGAGAGAGAGCCTAGCTCCATCACCTCCCCTTTCCTCTTTGCCTTCTCTCATCTCTGGTTCTGTGCAGATCTGATAAAGATAAACATACAGCAAACGTGTGGTTTGATGAGGGCGGCTCAGGGCAAACAGAAGCAACATGATGAGCCTGTGATATTCCTGCATGAATGTCAGTGGGGGCCAGAGGAGAGATCTCAATATAGCTCAGTCTGTTCTTCTGCCTTCTGGCAAAGGACTAGAGTCTTTACTGTCTTTAGCCAGGATCTCTTTATTCAAACGAATTGACTGAATTAAAAAATTAAAATCACATATTAAAGAACACCAAGTCTTACTATTACACAATACGCTACTTCATTTCCTGCTTTCACATTTGTTATTGAAGTCATACATTTATTACAGCTGGTGTGGGTTTCCTCTCTCTCTGTGAGGGCTCTCGACTTGACTGGTTACAGCACAACTCTGTGAGAAATCTGAATTATTATAGAAAATAATGATCTGCATATTTCACAGAATATTACATTTTTTTTGTTTGATTGTGTAATTTTTATCTCAATGTTTGTTAATGCATCCAACAAAAGCTTGTAGTACCAGAGGTAGCTATGTACAGCCCTGCTTTATGTATTTAGTTTGTTACTATTTTATATGACGTTTAAATTTTATTTAGTATTGATTGAGTGTATGAAATCTAGTTTCTTTAATCTGATTGACAGGCTAAGCAGCTTCAGATAGTTTACTATTGCTGGATAGATACATTAACATTGCACCTTACACCAGTAGCTACTGCAGTATGACTGAATATGCTAGTTTCCCTTTTGTACTTACTATTTGTAACTGAAAATAATGGAGTAAATTTATGGTAATTTACTGACAGCACTTTCTCCAGTGTGTAGTATTATTGTATTTAATGACAGTACATCTTCCCACACAATAAATCCATCTACTTACTTGTACCAAATGCTTCATACAGTTACACGGTTAAGAAAAGGTTCTCCTTATTTTTACAACAGTAAAGGATTGTTTGTCCAAATATAGGATGAACCAGTATATGATGAACGAAATATTGAAATACAAAACACCATCATACATGTAAGATTTATTTAAATGTACCTTTGGGTTAAGAATAACATGTTAAAAAATGTTTGAAATGAACAGATAAATAAAAGCAAATAAAAATGACAAAACCACAAGGAATGCTGGTATGGTGCACCCCATCATTAAAATAATCAGAGGCAGGTTGTAAAATATGACATTTTACATTTTTGCCAAGAAGTTGGTCCTGTTTTTCCCAGGATGCAGTGTATTACAGTGTAATACAGTGTATTAAGGGAAACAGTAGATCACCACAATGTTTCCACTGTTTCCATTTACAGTTATGCAGAAATCAGTTATTTGCAATATACACATCTGAACCTAACAAAGTGTTTATTTCCCTTACATATGCCTAAAAAATAAATAGTATTTGAAAAATATATATAGAGAGAGAGAGTCTTGTGCTGTAATTCTCATTATGTTGAATAGGATGTTTGCCAGCGAGGCCTGAAAAACTAGCAACAACCACAAGGAAAAAATGCATTTGTGGTCAGAACACAGCTAGGTCAATTCAGACCCTTGAGGTGCCACATAGGGACCCTTGCAGATTAAGTGTTTAACGCAGGCTTAGCTATTAGGGAGAGTCTTCGAAAGGACACTTCTCTGCCATGTTTTGATGATCCTTCGGCTATGACGCTTTTGGAAAACTCAACCCAGTTGGGAAAAGGTTTAATTCCCTCAAAATGAATAGACAGCGTTTGGCAAAGTATTGGGATGTTTAAATTTGCTTCATTCAGACAAATATGTCATCTCAAGCGCTGGGGTACCAGGGCATGTTTTCAGCAATGGCATCAAAAAGACATGTATAGAGGTTAAGAGGTAGGGGTGGGGTAGGGGAGGCAGGTGAAGGGGAGAGGTGAGAGCCTGCCTTTAGACTGTTTCTGCATGGTTTCGTATGTTTGCGTGTGTATGAGAGTGAGCGCGAGAGTGAGAGAGATGTGCTTTGTTAATGGAGGAGCTCTGTGTGTGCGCGTCAACCAGCTTTGAAAGCCAAGCCCGCTGGGTGAATGCTGTGAAGAGCTCGAATGAGACATGCACAATCAGTTCCACTCCTCAAATCTCCCTTAGAAGCATATCTACTGTCACAGCCCTGCCTTCATGTGCCTCTCCATCAGTTAGTGGGCTGTGATCTGGCACATGGTTTTGGCAAAATCAGCCCCGTACTCAGTGAGGAAGAAATGGAGACTCTCTTCTTATTCCCCCCCACTTCCTTTTTTACACTTTCCCTCCCTATCTACAACTTCCACTCCGAACCTGCGCCTGCCTCCTCTTTTCCTCCTTTATTCTTCCTCCTCTCCTCTTTCAGCTCGCTCTGCAGGGCTCCTCACCAAGAGAAAGTCTCCGTCTTCCTAAGCCAATTGTCTTCTGTCAACAACTTTCACATTGTGAATATTGAAATTGGCTGTGAAGAATGGCTCGATTCGAAGGGAAGAGTGCTGAGTTGAAGTGGCTACCTCTTCTCCTCCAATATTTCTGCCAGTGGAACACAAGTGGAACTGAAAGGTCTAGCTAGTTCTGTCATTTTGCTGTATAATTTGAAAATAATTGCATATTTAAATAATGAATCGCATTTGATGAATAGCAGGGCCCTGAAGCAGGGTCAAAAGAAACATCTATTTTTTGTAGATAGACAGGTTTCAGTCAAACGTGCTTTTAGTTATGTTCGTATATTCCCATACCAGTGTCATCTGTGAATTCTGGCAACAATCGCACAGATGTTTCTCAAAAATCTCCCCAAAGAATGGTTTTTGGATTAAAAAAACAACTATTTTAATTAAGTGTTTTTTCAGTTATTGATTTCACCCCTGTATGATTTTAATTACCCTGCTGGTAGCTGTAAAGGTGTAAACAACAGTGAGAGACAGACAGGCTAAAGAACAGCCTCTGCAAGCTGGGTGAGTTGTGATGTGGCCTCCTAAAGTAAACAGCTGGAGGTTAAGTATATGTTTTTAATGAGCTGATATTTTCTCCTGTTCTTTGTGGTCAAAAATACATTTACCATATTTGACACTCTCTTTTTCCTAATTATGATTTTTATGTATTTAGGTAAAAAAAGCGTCAAAGAATTGTATTGAATTAATTTTGCATTGATATACCAGGCTATTTAGCGACTGTTACAGCTAGCTTCTCACACTGTTACAGGTGTACACAGTAATTCTCAGTTATTCTCGACGTGGTAAAATGTAATCTTTGCACTGTGCTTTCAATGTAATTGTTCATTGGAATTACTGAATGGGATTGTTCATAGACATTAGGTGTTGGGAACAAAGTTTAGATTTTTCACTTGTAGCAGAGATCTTCATGTTGCTTTTAAAGAAATGACTCATTTAAAATGATTAAGTAAGAACCAAAATGTGTTTGGTTGTGCTTGCTCACCCCACATGTGGTTTACATTCTGTATCAGCAGGTTCGGGGTCTGCTATCCTGACCTTTTTTTCTGCTTGTTTTAATAAAAAGAAACTGCATAAATGTGTAAAAATGCATTATAACATTTAAACCTTAAGAACGTTTCACCTCTTGTATTTGCAAAAATTAGAATACACACATTTGACCAGATTTCTCCCCATGTTTCACCAAGCTAATTAAATGAAATGTAAGAAGACATTTACGCATATGGGACACTTCAGAGGATTAACAGCTGCCTCAAATGAGATGAACCTCTGGACATGAGGTTCATCTCATGAATGATGAGCCTGTGCCAGTACAGATACACTGATTTGTTGCCTTCACATCCTCCTGGGTCTGTGGAGCGTTTGTCCACCTTGTCCTGTGCTAATTTAGCCTGGTCAGGGGTATATATTGTTTTTTTGACCCTAACAAATCTCTGTTCAGGTTAGGGTGGAGTCGGGGTGGGAATACACGTTTGGGTGCCTCTCTAGGGGTCACCATGTTTGAATCTTCTTGCAGTCCCTTTGGAACAAAGGCATCACTGACAGGAGGAATGTGCCAGGCCACCAGGACATGCTACCACCTCCCCTTTTCCCCTCAGCTCTCCCCTAATGCACTGAACCTAACCAAGTGATTAGTTGGGGATTAAAATATTTGCTGTGCAAATACCTGCCTTGGCTGTCTGAATCAACGCCACAGCGTAGTTCAAAGACACTCGTTGAACTCGAGCGAAACCCCTAAACCCATTCCTCAGACCCACCCAGACTGCTACTCAGCACCACTATCCTTTTGCCCTAATGGCCTGTCTATAGCTACTGTTACACAATCACTGGCAATCTGCTATTAGGGATATAAGATGTTATTATAGTGTGTAATTAAGTAAGTAATCCTAGGTCTAAGGTATTAATGTCAGTGTTAATGGGTCAATAGACTTCAGTAAACAGTTTGTAGTTTAGTGTTCATTTTGTGTGTTTTGGTGCTCCAGGTTGTGCAGCACTAATGGAATCAAGGGTCTTTATTTGACAAAGACTCTAAGCCTAGGATTCTTCATACTACAGTAGACAAACAGTCTACAAATATTTATTCCCTTCTTGGGCTTGGGCTGGGGCATCAACGTGGCCAAAATGTTAGTTTGGCTCTTGAGGTGCTGAAAAAGTTCAGGCCCTTCTTTTCGTAATGGGGTTAGGCTTAGATTAGAAAAGATGCAAATTTCCCACTTGTGGGACTAATAAAGGGCAAATAAATAATAAAGACAAATAAATCTTATGTTATTCAGTCTAATCTTGGAAGCCAAAATAGATTTTTTTTTGATTGTTGTTCCAATTTTTAATAACCAGTGACTCATGTATTCATATTAACTTAAAAGCTTGCTTTCATTATTTCTAAGACCCAAGGCATCAAATCTGATGTGAATGCAACAAAGCAGCAGTTGTCATTTCATTATAAAATAAAGTGGAACTTTAGGTTTCTATGAACTTCTTAAGAAAGCACACAAGAAAAAGACACCTGCCAGGTACATTATGCCTTCACAGGTGGAAACAATGCTGACTGTACACACATGCTCCTTTCTATGAAAGGCGCACACTGTCAGCAACGGCAACCTCCGCTCAGAAAACAATGCAGTCCTGCAAAGCGTTTTTTTGCCAGCTCGTGCTATTCCATTATTAAGACACCCTAACCCCTGCCACTCTGGCCTCGCATATTATTTTTAACCTCCAACAGTCATTTGGCACCAACTTGCCTTAATTTCAGCCTCCCTCCCTCCCCCCCCCAGTACACCTTTTCAGTGTGCTGCACTCTTACGCACAAGGCAGGTTGTGGAAGCAAAGGTTTAATTACTTTCTGCTAAATTAATTTGAGAGGGAGAATGAAGTGGCTGGTGGTGGGTCTGCGGAACAAAAGGCAGCAAGCTGTTGGGAGCGGCAAGCGAAGTGTGTGTGTGTTGCTGTGTGTGGCGGGACATGGGGGGAGAGCACCATAGTCCGACTCCAACAGGTTTCAATTAAAGGAGACCCCCCTTCAGCTCGGACGGCCCAAGCTACAAGCGCCAGCAAAACCTGCCACAGTCTTAATGATACCAGCCCTATACACATCAATCACTGTCAGCCAGCCTCACCGGCCACTGCTAATGCAGCCCGCTGAGGGACATATTGTGTTTTTTTAACAGAGTCCTGTTTCTTGAGTGCTTAACATTCACATTACTTTACTGCACTCTAGAATAAGGACCTTGTTACTGGAACCATTTATCTGGAGATGTTATGATTTTATTTACAATAGTTCAATATTTAGCGCAAGAAGAGCTGGGTGATGTTCAAAGATATTGCAAGCATAAAAACTTTCTGAAAGGAAATCTTCATACAAGTTAATGTAACAAGAATTTAATACAAAGTCATTTTTTCCCAGGTTTTATTGGTGTGTTTATCATGAGATATTGATTATGATGTTCTCTTCTAACAGTAGTAAGTTAATAAACTTGCTAAGAGCATCTCTTGCTAAGAGCATCTCTACATCAGGATATACAGTACTGTGCAAAGGTTATAAGCATCTTTAAAATGTCATTCATCATTTATCAATTGCAGCCATTTATTTTGACACTAGATTTATTTAGAATCAGTACAAATAACATTCGTGTAATAAGTTGTGATCTCATATATGTCAGTGTGTTGGTTCAATCATTTCCAGCTCTCTCCTAATGGCAGACTACTATTATTTGGTATCATTTTCCAAGTTCTGGTTTAGCTCAATAAGGATGAAGTCAGGATGACTGGTGATTGATTTGAACAAAACTGGGGTGGTTCAGGCACAACGAGAGGAAATCTGAAACCAAACCTTCTTTTAACTAGCTCAGTAACTAACATATTTTAAACATATTATTTATATATTTTTCAAAATTACCACACTAAGTGTCTAGATAAATAGTTTTCTTTACCTAAGGCACTGTGGTGGATATATTACCACAGCATATATTGTCTATAGATTCATCATTCAGTATCATGATGTCAAAGAGCATCTGTTTCTGGAATCCAAATACAGAAGCAACAGAATGCAAAAAATGAAGAATTCTTATGTGTGAGCATCATTGTACCCTTCACACTTCATATATAATACTTCAGTCAACTTTTTGTATGTGTGCATGTGTGCAGAATCCAGTCCTGTACTTAATGCTGTACTTAATTAGTTTCTGGCCAGATCCGAACCTTTCAGGAGTTCTAATTTGTTCTTCGTCACTTCAGTCTCTCGCTACATTTTACAGTTTAAACTCTGTTCTCCTCACTATTCATTTGGAAAAGCACCTCTTTTTCAGTGACTTTACTCCAGTCACACAACAAACCACAAACAGAACGAATAGTCTGCTTATGGGATTATAATGCAGGTGCATGAGTGTGTATGCCTGCGGTACAGCACTGCCAGCTATCTGCCGGCCGGCGCATTACGGGGTAGTTGCATAATTTTTCTGCTGCACTTTGGTAGTGGTTTTAAGGCCACACAGTGCTCAAGGACTCTTTTTATTTTTAGAGATCAGAAATAATCACAGTTTGACTAAAACAAAGTAGTTCTGTGGTGGTGAGTTGGTGAGTTGATATAATGGTCTTGATTTCTGATTAATGAAAGGCAATATTACAAGCTACCCCAAGGCTCGGCTCCCCCGGAGACCGTGGTATAGTTCACACACTGGTCTTGTGGCCTCGATGCCTCAACAGGTCAAAGCTGTTTTGATGCTGTCTGGAGATTTCTTAATCTAGTTTGTAACATACAGAAGGTGAACTTGTGTTTTGTTCAGTTGGGTTGAGGCAAATTTGAATAGTTATAATTCTTTGCAAAACAAAAAAAGAAATTACCTCTGACTGGTGCTATAAGTCCTTTAGAGAACAGCAGGAAGTGGATATTTGAATTATTTGAATATGACAGGTCTGTCTCAAACTTTTGTACTTTTATAATGTTTAATTTCTTTATTTACCTCACCACTTATTCAGTTCGACCTTTATCAGTTTTGTTGTGTCAGGAAAGGTGAATAACATCTCATGGTTCTCAAGCAACAGCTTAAGTCAGCTAACCAGATGGGGAACTTTTTCTATGATAAATATACTTTGCATAGTGTAATAGGCTGTTTTGACATAAAGACTAAACATATGAACATATATGTTTTAAGACCGTAGAATTCACACTGGAGACACCTCCTTATGCAGCACAGATGGGTGGTAGTAGCCTTTCCTGTGAACCAGAGTCACAGGTTTGAGCCCCACTTTCTACCATTGTGTCCTTGAGCAAGACACTTAACCCAGTTGCTCCAGGTGGGCTGTCCCTGTAACTAATCATTCTAAGCTCCATTGTAAGTTCCACTGGATAAGTGTGTCAGCCAAATGCCCCCTTTACATTCCTTTTCATTTTATTTGACCATAATATATCTTAATGCTTGACATTGTGAATAGTTTTGAAGTACCTTAGTAGACATAGTAGAGTGGTGAAAACATTACATTGTAATACTTTTATGCCACTTAATCACTTCAATTCATTGGCCAACCATGATATTCAGTAATTACATGGAAAACAATGCAAAAATCAGTGTTATTCTAATCTTTTTATAATGGCAGTACCTCCTCAGCATTTAATGGTTTAATGAAGAAAACGTGTAACCCATGGACTTTTCCAAAACTGATACCTGTCACAGGTCTATCAAAAATGATGTAAAATGTTTGAAAATGTTTACCTTGCTGCACTTCGTAATATGCTATGCATTTCAAGTAGCCATTTTTTTTCCCTTAAACCAGCGGCTTCTGGGTGGTCACAGTCATGTCTCTCACAGCTGTCTGCTCACCCACAAAGTGTAGGTGTGGGGAAATGGGTGTAAAATTTGGACAGGAAGAGAAATGTGAATGTGTTTCTATAGCCCACAGCAGCCTAAGCCCATTATGCCACCTTAGCCCACAGGATGTGTGCGGTGTCAGCGTAGTGGAGCTGGCATACTAACAAATCGTACATTCAATAAATGCCATGTTGCTTCAGAAAATGTAAGATTGCTCTGTGTTAAACACAATCACTGAGAACAGAACAAACATTAAAGGGAAATTCCACTGATTTGTTTTTTGTTTTTTTAATTTCTGTATAATGCAGTCGTTGACACATTAACAAAGTCAGAGTACTTTGTTGTGAAATGGCTCATTATGGAATAACTGACTCAGATTTCTTGTCAAGAGTCCACAGTAGCTACATTGCAAACATTCTGTGTAGACAAGTACAAAAAATTGGATGACAAGTATGAGATTTTTTAAAAATGTATTTGTCTATTCAATTTTAGTTTTATTTATGGCCTGTTCATTTAAATGTATGTAATTTATGTAATGTGGAAGATAACTAAGCACTCACTGCATGTTTCTCTTTTCTATGTATTTACCTATTATATATTTATATATAGGCCAATGCTATAATATCGTAAAAGAAAGACTTATGGAAGCAATGCAGATCTAATGCAGTGACAGTAAACAGACACCAAACAGACCACGCTGGGATCTATATGTCCAGACACATGGGACATGGGACCTACTGTCCTATGGTCATCTTTCCAATGGACTGCCAGTCAGGAGTGGTGTGAAATAGCCCATAATCAGGAGCTGGACTGTTTTAAATGGACCCCACGCGCTCTCCTAATCACGTTATCAAGTTGTGAGATCAATAAAGCTTAGTGCTTAAGCTGTGTTTTACTTCAGCAGGGCAAAATGGAGGCAGTGTACTCGCTAAATGTTCTTACTGGCACATGTGAATTTCTTAGTACTCAAATTAAGCAGGATTAAATGGGTGAGGAGGTGAGTGTGTGCGCGTGTGTGTGTGTGTCTGTGTGGACTGTTGTGGATCGTGTTGAGTTTGGGTCAGGTGATTAGCTGAATGGTGTTCAGTGTGTCTTGTACCAGACACTCCAAGCGCATGCACATACACACACACACACACACACACACACTTAAAGGAAACATGTTGCCGGAAATCCAAACTCGTCTTAATCTCCAAAACTGGTGTAAAAGTTAGCTAAGGTTTAAATGGTGTAAAGAAACAAAAAAAAATACAATGTATTGTTTTGGCCATCATGACTTGCTGCTGACAAAATTGCTGGAAGTCTGTATTTAAGTCTGTATGTGAATCTCTACATCAACATTCTTCCACACCCATTTTTTTCAATTATTTGACAACCTCTCTTAATCCCTTAGAAATACACAGGCTGGTTTTTATTGCTATATATATTATATTGATATATGTAAATGACCTATGCTCTTACTGACTGCTCTGTATTGTGCCTCATTCAAAAAGCAGTCCAGACTGAAAGACTGTTCTTTCATGACTGAGCAGAACTAAACTAAGCTGAAAAGACAGATATGCACTATATGGACAAAAGTATTTGGGACACACCTCTTAATTATTTAATTCAGGTGGCCTCTTAATTCCAGTGATGGGCAACCTTAATGCTTCAGTATCCCAAGACATTTTGGACAACGCCATGCTTCCAACTTTGTGGACACAGTTTGGGGAAGGCATTTTTTATTTCAGCATGACTGTGCTCCCCAGTGCACAAAGCAAGGTCCATAAAGACATGGTTGTATATTCTTCCATAGTGGAAGAACTTGACTGGCTTCACAGAGCTGAATCGGTACAGAAATTGCGAGCCAGATCTTCTCATCCAACATTAGTTCCTATCCACATAAATGCTCTACAGAATGAATGGGCTCAAATTCCCAGAGAAACAATCCAAAGATAAGTGGAAGCTGTTATAGCTGCAAAGAGGGGACCATCTCCATATTAAAGTCTATGTATTTGAAAGCAGTATCATTAATGTTCCTGTTGGTGTAATGGTCAGCCATCCCAGTATTTTTGTCCATATAGTGTACGTAGAACAATCAAAACAGACAATTAAAAACAAGCAGCTTAGATTCCATATATAGACCTTGTGTACTGGGAGTGAACAGTATATACTGAAATATATCAGTATATACATGCTAAATCAAACCCTTATGCAAAGAAAATAAGATAAATAAGATAGAAAAACACATAAATGTATTTAATGTACTTAAATTTACATTCATGTAACAAGATTTATCAGTAATTTTGGACTGTTTCTATAGATCCACTCATTATAAAATACACATATTGCGGCAGCTGGCATGTTCAGATGGTGTACAAAAGTAAATACAGTTACAAATTTTTGCCATGGCAGTGACTGTATATCTTATATTCATCAGTTGATTCTGTGTCATAATTTCAAAGAGACATCATCAATACACTATTAAAACTGCGGCCTTTCAAGCAACCCAGTGCCCTGCTGTTTGATTTTCGTATTTCCTGAAACGTTCCATTTATTTTACTCTTAACACATATGTCAATAAATGAGTGAAATCGCTTCATACAATAAAATAACGCTCAATTACCCTTACTTTTAATTAATAGTCACGTTCTGGAACGCTGGAAATCAATTTAATTTCTGTTTATTTCTTTTCCTGGACACATGCTGTTTGTCTCAGTTTATTTGAGCCCTCTTTAAGCCCTTCCTAAAAACTACAAATCCAGTTGTGAAGGAATGGGAGATGGAGGGAAGGCGAGAGTGAAAGATAGGGGGCAGGAAGAAAGAGTGCGGGTGTGTGTGTGTGTTGTGTGGGACTGTGGGTGGCATGAGGAGCAGGCTGGCTAATCTGCTGTGCCTCACTACACCCTAAACAAGGATTATACACCATGGCCAGGCCTCATGACCAGCCGCTGCAGCGTGCGCGCACACACACACACACACACACACACACACACACACACACACACACACACAAACACACACACGCATACAGCACACTCAGATACACACACTTATGTTTGCATCAGCGTCTAATCCATTTGAATTAAGTAGATAAACTGGGTATTTGATCAATGAAATGAAAGCATTTTACAGTTTAATTAAAATACAGCCACAGCAACCAATTCATCAAGATACGAGTGCTAAGCATGTCTCCTTCTTCACCACAACATAAACGATGAACTAAATCATTCCTTGTATTCTCTCTTTCTCTGTTAGTTTAACATGTGCTGATCCAACAGCTTTATTCCCAGCAGAACTGCGCAGAAGTGACTTTTAATCAGCAGAGAAAGGCTGTGTGCAGAACACCAAAAATCTGACTAGTGAAGGAGCGTATCTTAAAAAATAACGCCGGAAATATACAGTGATGCACTCGGTCCATGATTTGGTTTGATTTACAATACCAGATTCACAATTTAATATTCTCAAAATACAATATTTTGAACAAATTGTTCAAATTTGTAATTAATATTGTAATTAAGTCAACTTAATAGTGACACTAGAACTGGTAGGCAGGAGGATTGTGGTGTCGTGGGGGATAAATGCAAGATCATGATGGGTTTTTTTTTTTACAATACACAATATGTCACGATATTTATATAAGTCAGAATGGCCAAACGGAAACCAGTAGTCAAACTGATCACAAATTATTTTATGCAGTGTTTCACACACTGAATGGCACTAAATCAAATTAACCAGGGCAAATTACACTCTCTTTATAAAGAAACGTGCACCTCCTCATTGTTCTTTAATGGCTGACAATACCCATTATATGCTCAGAAAAGCACGTCGCAATATATTATGAAGTAATTTATTATGATAACAATAAATATAATCATATTGCCCAGCTACAGTGCGGCGTATGACATGAACATGCTACAGTAGGTTTTTGATTGATGCTGATAGTTTGTAGACATTTTTGTTTAGACAATTCAATTGCATTATATATGGTCTTATGAAAAAAGTTTGGTCACCACTGATCAAACTTCCTTTTGCTAATGAGTAAAAAGTTAAAATAACTACATCTCTACAAAAAACACACTGATTAAAATTTTAGTGCAGCGTTGCTGTTGACTAGCTGAATTGAACAGATTGGAAAAAATTAGGATATTAAACAACGTCTAAAAGTTTGAGCACATGCCACATTTTATGTGAAAGAAAAACAAATGCCTTACATGTTTTTATTCCTTACTTATTTTCAGTTGGAATCAAAGTGCTCAAACATTTGTGTCTACAGAGCATGGATAGGTAAAGACCACTTGACCTGACTTTAGAAACTTGGGGAACGTGATCGTGGCATAAACTGTTGTCCACAGGCTTTTTATTTCATTTATTTATTTTTAAAAATATGAAAAATGTAATTATGTAACTTTTTCCTAGGAAAGTGAGTATTTAAAACTAATTTAAGGCACACAAAGGTCATGTGGTACTTTAGAATGTACATTTATGTTGTTAGTAGTTTGTGGGATTTGCCTGGATAGTATTATTTGCTCTGAAAATGTACCATAGAAGAGCCTGAAGCATTTTAATGGCAATATACTGTACATTAAATGAGATGTACAACACAAACATTTCCTTAACCCTCAGTTGTACTGTAACTCCTCTCTTTCTATATTAGTTAGTTGATTGTGCTAATGTGTGCTGATCCAACACCTTTTAATCCAAGCAGAACTGAGCAGAAGTGATTTTTAATCAGAGAGGAAAGGCTTCGTGTGCTCCAGCTCAGAGTGGAGGTGCGGGCCTGCGAGAGAAACAGCTCCGGAGGAGCTGTAAGAGTGAAATCCTCCCAGTGTGAGTTATTTGTCAGGGTGTCTGCCTGCTCTCTCTCTGCCATCTCCCAGCCCTGTAAATATTCATGAGGATTTAAGGGGTATAAATAGCAGAGGTGTCCACACTGCCACAACGCTTTCTATCTGCATAGGAGTGAGAGAGAGAGAGGGAGAAAGAGAGAGAGAGAGAGAAAGAAAGAGAGAGAAGAAAAAAGACAGCTTAATGGGCTTATTATGAGGCACATTACATCAGCAATGCCCAATTAAAAATCTCCAAAAGAGGACAGGAGGAGGCTGGCGCTCTTGGGGCAAACTTTGAGCAGTCCACTGGAAAAGTTACACGCAAAGGCAACTTCTGAGTGCCAAGTTATGCTCTGCTAGAAGATGTGATGGAATGTACTTGAGCAAGTATGGTGGATCCACTACCCCCACACACTCACTCACTCACATTTTAGGTTTTAAAGGAGGACAATCAAGGTCATTCTTCGCATCTACAAAGATGTAGCTTAGCCTTATTTCCCATTGCTGTGAACATGAAATGTCATCTCAAAGACTGCTGCAAGGGTATGCTTGGTTTGCTTGGCCATTATATTAGACGTCAACATGTGATTAACCTTTTAACAAAGTTTGTGACAGTAATTAGTTCACTGCTGCAGGGCAATCCCCACATGACAGAGATAAAAATAATGTCCTTTAAGAACATTCTTAATAGAAATAGGAAAATACTTAGAGAAAGAGAAATAATTCTGCATAGAAATAAAAAGGTTAAAATAATTTCCACATCCAAATGCTAAGATTTGGATAAGGGCTAAAGTTCCTACATTTTTTTTTGTTACTTTGTTCACCTTAAATCCAGGTCACTCTTCTTTACAATTTTCTTAGCTAGGTAGGTAGCTGGATACCATGAAACTGTTCAAATTAACGTTTAGCGTTCACACATTCTCACCCTTGCTGTACCGTAATACTATAATGTGCATAGTTAACACTATAGAAGTAGAGGTACGTTCGGGATATAATCGAAAGATGGCCAGTACACTCTGGGTGGTGTGATGGGGCGCTGTCTCACTTAACATCTTGGAGAGAAGAGTATAAGACAAAACACAATATATGAAGTAATTTAGTGATTTACTTGATAAAACTATGGGACTACTATTGGTTTAGTTGATGTAACCACATAACTACTAACTTGCATCATGTAATTAGGGTCTTATTGCCCACCCGAAGAAGAAACAATCCCATACAAATATTTCTTTGAATGAATACATCTATGGCATCTAGCATCTATAGCATTCTGCAGAAAACCTTTCCCAGAGCAACACACAACTGAATCATGTCACAGATGTCGATGGATGTAATGTTACAAGTTTTGCCTCAGTGTGTGGCTCAGTGTGAGGCTCAGTATAAAACATCCAAATTAAATAAACTTGTTCACTCACTAATGCTGTGTCTTGTGTTGGTGTGATTTAAGGAGCAAAATGAAGACTTTAGGCTACCAGTGTGACTGTCCAAGCAGTAGTGCCAGTGCTTATGCCACTATTTATGTATTTGCTTTGCTTGAAAAGCCATTTGCGCATGACACAATTGAGGACTAGCATGAGAACTGATTCTCTATGATTAACATGTAGCAAACACCTAAAGCAGGTCATACGATCAAGATCTGAAGGAATAGGGGCATGAATAGTGGGGAGCATGTAAAGGTAGGGCAATAGGGTTTGTAGGGGAGCGCTCTGCACGCTCTGCCAGCACCCTGGAAGTATGCTGCAGATGCAGGCAGATTGTCTGGAATAGGCCTAGAGGCACTGTAGTGCGAGGGCAGGTGTGAGAGAGATGAGGGCGGAGATGTGTAACAGCGATCTCATGACGAGCCGAAAGCTTGATAGCAAGTGAGAGATTGAGCTCAGTTGGCACATGAGATGAGGTAGAAGAAGAGGGAGCAGGGAATCGGCGAAGGACGAGAGTCAGCAGGCACTATCAGCGGGCAGCCCTGGAGGACTGGAAGGACCCAGGCCTTCCCTCACTGGGTGCTGGTCCAGATGCAGATGTGAGGAGGAGAGAGACAATCGGGCAAGGCAGCAGGGTGGGCACAAGGGGAGGGAAATGGAGAGTGGGAGAGAGAGAAAGAGAGAAGGGGGGGACAAGTACCATCCCCGCCGCTTTTTATCACAGCCATTGATCGTGGCATGTGTGCATTGATCCAAGTCGACCATCTGCTAGAGTTAGATAAGCGTGTGAGGGCCTGGGCATTGTACTGTCACTCAGAGAGAAAGAGAGAGAGAGGCAAAAAGTGAGAGACAGAGGGAGAGTGAGACAGGAGGGAGAGACAGAGAGAGATTAAGCAGAGACATGGTGAGACAGGGCGAGAGACAGAAAGAGAGGGAGAAAACGTTAGAGACAGAGGCATAAATAGAGCTGGGGAGAGAGGGAGGAGAGTAGTGATGATGGGGAGGGAGAGAAGGAAAGATGGAGGAAGAAGGAGGGGGGGTGCTTGCTTTTGCTGCAGGGAATTACGAGGGCAGGATTAGCCTCTTCACTCCCAGGAAACTGAATTTTAAACGGCTGTCTCCTGGCTCCCTCTCACACAGACGTACCACCCCCCTCCACCCCACACACACACACACAAACACACCAACATGGCTCTGTTTTTCTCTATTTTTCCACATCTCTCTACTTCATCAAATTTGTCAGCGTACGGATGTCCCCAGTGGTGGAGTGAGGAGCAGCATATATACCCTCAAGTTCAACTGAGTCATCTCTCTGTCTCTCTCTGTCTCTGTAGCTCTCTCTCTCCCTCCCTCCCTATCTTTCTCTCTCTCACACTTTCAGTCTCTCTCTCACTTTCAATCCCAGCTCTAAATCCCATTCTCCTTTCTCGTCAGCTTCTCCTGCTTCTCTTGTTACGCGTTCTTAGGAATATGGATCCTCTACCTTTCTGTCTGCTCTTTCATTCTACCTTCATGTCATCTCTGCTGAAAGGCCCAGGACTGTTTTCTTGGGAGCTAAACTCATGCATTGCTCAAGTCATAACAGATTCGTATCTCCAAAATGGTAACGTTAGAGGAAAAGGACAAATTATTCTTCATTTTAATACGTGATACATAATACATTAATGCATAGTAGAGAGTTATATACCCTTTCTTTTGGTTCATTTATCATGTAGTGTTCATGACACTACATAAGCAGTTACCTCCAGGGTCAATAAAGTTTTCTGATTCTGCTCTGATTCTGATGTAAGGGGATTGGTGTTTTCAAATGCAGGAAAAAGAAAAAGAAAAATAACGTTTTGAAATGACAATGAGGAAGTTTGAACAATGAGAACCTTTGATACCTCGATTCTTACCTTTTTCATTTTGTTACATGTCACGTAATCTCATTGACTGCATTTGTATGAACTGTATGTGTTAAGGTCGTACATGCTTACAATAGTGTTGAAGAATTGGAAAAGTTGGCAAGCAGAGAAGCTTTTGAAAAGAATGAGAATTGCTACAGTTCTTTTGACTCCACCCTAAATATCTACAATTGTTAGGTTTCTGTAGTTCTCACATAGGCCTTTAACCAAGTCATTGCTGACAGAAATGCTGTTACACTGGGAGAGTAGGCCGAAGTTGATGCTGAACATTGTGAGTTGTTGTGAGCTTGGTGTATTGGAGGGCTCTGACCATTTGGTAGCTGTGGAGGTTCCCCCATTTCCCTCTTGTAGAGGGGCTTTACTTTGGGGGATGAATGTATGAGGTTATGGGGAGTCCCATGGAATACCCTGTTGCCAAGGAAGCCACAAAAGAGCAACAAGAGCTTTTCGGGAGACACAAGGTGCTGTGCCACCCACACCTCCTTTAGAATCCTTCGTCCTCCGTCCTGCTTATCTTTCACTCTATTCTTCGGTGTTGTGGCAACTTTTACTTCACTCCATTTTGCTCTTTAGAACATGCACATTGGGGTCTGACTCCCAGTCAGGACTACGCCATTGTTGAGGTGTGCAAGGGGTGGGGGGGTTCCATTGGGGTATGTGGGGATTAGCGGGGCCGGTTGGATCTTCTTACAGCCGCCAACCCCCCTCCCGACCAGACCCACGGACAATGGGGATTAAACTTCTCTTATTCTTCCCCGCGAATCGACGGGATGACAAAGACGGTATTCCTCTGGGCCTTTTAACACTGGGCTGCACAGCTGAAGTTACGGTCGGGGGTGGCTGGGGATTGCATGGGGGGGGCCTCACAGAAAATTAATCCTATGGAATTTTCTCCCTCACCTCTCCTTCTCCTTCTCATTGCAAATGGGCCACACTGCACTGTTTCTCCTTGTCCACTGCGCTGAACACACACACACAAATGTCAGTCAATGAGAAAGGCAGAGAAAGGACAGCACTGATGCCTTGGTTATCGTTTAACACCCTTCAGTAGAGAAGTCAGCAGGCTCTTAGCGAGAGAGCCTTGAGCAGGCCTTGAGCTGATACCAGTCAATTTCAGCTAGTGTACTGATACTGGCCATGATGTCAATAACTGAGTCTCATTCAGGACAGCTGACAGTGATAGCGTTAATTATGAGTCCTAAACGACAGTCTCCCGCTGGACACCCGCTTCGTTTAATCAGGGCATACCATTCAGAGCTGGCCTACATGCATGATGGCCGTTTACAATACCTCCCACATCACTTCCACACAATTTCAGCTAACTAGAACCATGGATACTGGATAGCTGTTCAGAAGTGAGAGGTCTTGATTCAAACAACAGGCCAAAATGCCAGATATGTAATGACGGTCCAAGTTTTGCCTAATGAGTTTTGTTCAAAAGCCTACAATATGGGTTATGTTCATATTTAGCTTGTGAAATCAGTTGTATCAGACTGATTCTATCTTCTTAAACTGTAAGAATTTCAGTGCTTTCAGGGTTGTACTGTTTACTGTTAAATAATTAAATACACTTCTTTTATAACTAAACATCAGCCCCGGAAATAGGCATAGTGTAATTGTATATTTTTTCTAACTTGTAGCCAGAGACTTGTGGTCAGCTCCTCACTTGTTCTCTGACTTACAACTGGCTTGAACTCATGGTAAACTGCGTTGAAATTTTCATCTTAATGCAGTAAATGAATGAAACCTTTTGTTTCCAGCCTTATGAGTGTGATTTTGTCTGGCAATTTTACTACAGTCATGCACTTTGTTGGGGTTAAAGAGCATTGTACTATGGGTGTAGTGAATTTACATTATTCCCTTGGCATCTGTAGCCACTGGTGCAGTGCAGAATGCCAGGTACTTTACTGACATTCCAGACTGGCTCATCCTTTTGAAATGGAGAAAGTGCCAAAAACATGGGTATTACCCCAAAGAGGCGGGGAGGTTAAACTCACTCTGGCCCTTGAGCTAGCTTTGGGAAAATTTCCCCTGGGTCACCCCAACCATTGCCTAGAGGCAGAAATCAGGACAGGTACATTTCAGAAACTACTGCAATGCCATTCTCTTTGCAGCTCACCGTAGGAGGTTCAATACAGCTTCAGATAAAAAGCTATTGAAAAGCATTAAAAAAAAGAAGCAAAACCAGCAATAGTTAAAGATGTCAGCTAATCAAGATGAAGTTTTAGTAGGTTACAGACTAGATTAGACTCATCCCAAAGACTCAAGTCTCAACTTGGACTTGCTCCCTAGAGACTCAAATGACTTTAAGTGACGTCTAAAATTGCATAATCCAAACTGTCCAAACCACATTTGTGTTAATGTATATAAAAGAAAAGGCATCATTTTTATTAAAACTGAATTAAATACTTAATTTTAAGGATTTCAAGGCCCAGCTTAATATTTGCATTTTTAGCGCACTGTGACATCTGTCTGCAAAAGTGCTTTATAAATAAAACCTATACATTTTTAACATGTTTTTGTCTTTCCTTGACATCAAGACAAACAGAAAAATGTCAGAATTGAAGACTGAAGTGCAAAACGAATGTAATTCACTGAGTAACGCACCATGCAATTAAATATGTAACTACACAGAACATCGACTGTGGTAGAAACCTAAACTTAACTTGAGTCTAGGGTTACTAGTGTGAGGGATGTCTTTTCTTTGTGGACTACAAAGCACCCACATACATCACTCTGGATAAGAGCATCTGCCAAATGTTGTAAATGTGAATGTCATTAAAAAGCAAAATGCTTGACTTTTATGCATTAATATAGTAGCACAAAACTACAAGTAGGAAGACACACACCACCAGACCATATCAAGTTACCTGATATTTTGTGTGTTCATTTTAACTCTCACAGCTCAAATTTCAGAATGCAAAACAAATGAAACAGCTGTTTTTAGAGGTCCGTTGACAACCTTTTCTTTTTTTTCCAGTGTTATGCCATTGACTTGTACAGTTGAGTACTAAAACCACTAGTGTTTTGGGGTTTAATAGTTGGGCAATCTCCAAAAAAATGATACCTATCACAACCCCCCCACCCACCCCCTTCCAAAACACACACACAGATTCTCTTTCTACAGTAGCGGCTAAACGATTTGCCTCATAAAAATGCATCTTCTGATTATGAGGGTAGGGTATGCAGAACGTATGCATGTTATCTTGTTCTCTTTACCCTACCCTCTCTCACCCTCCCAATCCTCCTCCTATCACTCTTCCTCTCTCTCTCTCTCTCTCTCTCTCGGGCCGCCTCCCTCCACAGTAAATAAAAGATTAAATGAGTGTTCTAAAAACACAGACTGGTCACCAGAAGATAATTGTTTCAGCTTTGTTTACTGTGTGTGTTTTTCTCTCTCTCTTCCTCTTTTTGTTCCTTTTTTTCATTATGTCCCATAATTAAAATTCCTTTATTTTCAAAGTAGTTTGACAAGAAGGAGCTAAATTGCCTTTTCCGCGTGTATGTTGTTGTCATTAGCCTGGTTGTATTTGAGGAACAACGGGGAAGGGGAGGGGGTGGGGGCAGACGAGAGAGACAGAGTAAGAGACAGTACCCGATGTCCTTGGGAAAGAAGGGAAGATCAACTTCATAGCATGTGCTTCTTGTCTTTACTCATTCCTTTCAGCATCTCTCCTTCATTTCATCCTCTTCTTCTTTACCCACTTTTGGAGCACACACACTCAAAGTCATATAGTCCCCAGCGGTTAGATGTTATGAATCATGTTACTCCAGGGAAGTCAAGATGGAGCTGGTCAAATGAATGTAGCAAAAAACTAATATCATTAGATATGGTGTAAATACGCACTGAAAAAATGTAGTGTAAAATTACAGCCATACAGTATTTATACATTTACATAACAGTACAGCAGTACACCAGTCATTTAAACTGCAAGTATGACAGCAAACAAATATTTATTCATTCTCACGCAGGATAAACTAGTTACTGAAATACAAAATGTTGTCATGTTTGGAACATCAATTAAATTTACAATTCATTAAGTTTACATTCATGTCTGTGGCACAGTGCTGACAGGTTAAAACAAAAACTCTCCTGTGAAATGAACTGCACGTGAAAATAATACTAACTGAATTACTAATTGAAATTAACACTAACAAAAGCCACAAGGGATGCTAGGAAGCTCCATCCCTGTCACTATATTTCCAGAGACAGGCCGCTCAAGACGAAGTATGGATCACATATTGCTTTACACTTACTGTACAGTCCAACATTTCAACTCCTTGTCAAGAAGTTGGATTTGAAACTCCTAGAATGCTCCATTTCATGTATTTAAGAAATACATTATACTGCATTGCTGCAGGGTTTCATCTGTTAATTTACATCAATTCCTATTTCCATTATAGTATTTCCATTCCTTTCTTTACCATTTGAAAGTAATAACACACTGTAAATGTATTAAATGTGCTGCAATTTACCATTTGATTGAATGAGATTTTAATTGCCAATTCTGTAAACCCGTTGCAAAAGTAGCTATAAAAGAATGCATTCATGGATAGGCCTGTTTCTGGAGAGTGCCATAACACACACATTGTGACTGCCTGCACCAGTTCCGGACCACCTCCCCAAATAATGCATTCAATGAACATCATGTGTTTCTCAGTTGACGGAGCTTATTTAAAAGGTGGCAATGAGATTCTGAGCTAAAATTTGTCACGTGCCTCTTCTGTATCCTGTATGTGATTATGAGATATGGGCTGAATGAGAATTGATTTCATAGGAAATGCACTAGAGGAGCATACACATCCTAGCAGTGTTGTGACAATGATAAACAATGGCAGCTTCAGCCACAATGGGAAAAACGACACCATTTCATGAAGGACTGTATGTATTATTACAGCAGGTTCAAACACCACTAAGGACATATCCACCAAACATGAACAGATTGACCAATTTGTTGCATTTTGTTAGAAGTAATAAATTGATTTTAAAAATCTGATCTAATTATAGAAATGTGTCACCACGACTCAAGCGATAAACTTCAGAATTTACCATGTAAATCAACAGACACCACGCACACACACACACACATACACATACACACACACACACACACACACACATACAGACTGTTCTCAGTTCTGATGAAGCCTGTTCTGCCTTTGCTTAGTCAGGCACTCATAATTGAATCTCAGGTCAGGATTAATTCTAGCAGCTACACTTGACTCGGTCAAAAACAACTATTACAGCAATCCAATGTTTTTTTTACACAGCACTTCACATTGATTAGGCAATGTGCGACCATGAGAAATTGCACTGGATTCTAGATGACTGTTATTTGCATCAAATAAGGAGCCGGAGGACACAGGGGACCCCGCCTGCCCAATCTCCAGTGGAGTGGAACAGGGAGGAAATAACAGCAGTGTTGGTGCTGCACGATGTTCATGATGATACACCAGTAAACACCAGAATCATTATATGCTGTATATCAGCACTGCAATCACTTACAATGTAATCAAAGTATAGTGATATTTGTATATACTCAGTATGTTTGTAACAATACTGGTAATGGTTGCTTTAGCTGTACAGTTTTGAACCACTGTCCGAATTATTTAATTATTTAAAAAAATATTTTCAAAAAATTTCCAAAAAAAATTAAATAAAAACTTGAGATTTACTTCGAGTTTTCTGTATCCATTTGACTATAAAATAAAAGTTTCCCTAAGAAACACTTTTCCAAAGTCTACAGCAGAACATGAGGTAGAAAAAGATTTTATTTAACTTTTACATAATTTGATAAAATCCCAAGGAAATCTGTGCAAACCGATATAGCCAGTCGCAGTAAACATAATTCAAATGGCAAGTCGATATCCAGTCCGAATTACAAGTCAAAAAAAAAAAAAAGAAAAGCTTACAGAGATGTTTCTGAATGAAAAGCGAGTCTGGTCTGTTCAGGTGAGGGTGGTGTTCTTTCTTCTTCAGGACAGGGATCTTCATCCATCAGTTTTTACACCAACGGTAAAATAAGGTGGATAGAATAGGAAGAACTAAGACTTGGAAAGTAATGCGAGATGCTGTGAAGACTCTGTTGTAGTTTGTAGTCCCAGAGTTTAGGTGGCTCAATAGAGAAAGATCTACCACCCATGCAAAACAGAAGAAACTCTTTGTATGTTGTATTTTACCTAGAGTGCATTTTCAGTTAGCAACTTGAATGTAAAACAAGCACAGCATACTTTTGGAAAATAAACCTTTTTTTTAAACTGTCAGTTTAAGAGTTTAAACAACAAGGGACAAAAGCTGTAAGGTTTTTATGCAAAAAAAGCAGCATTTGAAAGCTAAACACTTAATACACAATGTCTGTTAGAATGCTGAAGAAAGCATTTCAGTCATCAGAAACTTGTCTGAAGTTCAGTAGACCAATACAGACGTTGTGCCGTTCCAGTATCAAAGCATTATTTGTCATAAAGCCTTGTCAGTACAACAGTGGAGTTAAAATGAATGAATGGTCTGTGTTTTTGAGCTTTTGTAATTTCTTAACTTCGCTGTAAAATGAGAATGCAAATTGAGCAGAGTGAGAGCTGCAGAAGTGATGTAAGACTTCAAGCCAGCGATGGAGGGAAAGAGGCATGGAGAGCAAAGGAGAGTAAGAGAGGGTGACAGTGAAAAGGCAAAGGGGTAAGAAGAATGAAGGAGGGGTGAAGGAGGAGTGAGTGATGTAAGAAAAGGGGGTGTGAAAGGGAAAAAAAACTCTTTTTCATTTCAAAATGAAAGGGCAAAAAACGTTTTTCTTGCCTCCTCCCAAAGCGCTGTCAAAGTGGATCAGCCGTGAGGGCTGCTGATGGCCGTTCATTGCCCAGACTCAACTTGTGGACAATAGAGTGTGCTGTGAGCCGCTACCACACACACACACACAAACACACACAAACACTCTACGAAGACCACATCCAATCATAGCCTTAGAACAGGCCTGTCAAAATGAAGGCAGAACAAAACCGTCAGACACATTATTCACCGCACGAACACTGAGGAGCGTAAACATATACAGCTATGTTTTCATTTAGATCACTGTTAGCCAGTGGAAATTGCAAATGGCAGTTTTGTTTATCATAAAGGCAGTCCTAGTGAAGAAAACAACAATAAATATCCTTGCAAGACGGTGTCCTTTCTAGATTGAGTTTAGCAAAAGAGACTGAAGCATAAGCAGAATCATCCCCAAACCTCAGCAGATGGATCGCTCCAACTCCAAAACAAATGTAATCGCATACACAAACTCTTCTCTGATTTGAAAGCCACCCAAATTGGCCCACAATATGGGTGAGGTAAAATGCCTTGAGCCCCAAGCCCCCTGACTCTGAACCCGTAAAGGGCCTTGAATAGGCAAGCCTCAAATCATGTTGTCGAACAAATCTGGTATTAAAAGGAGGAAGAGAAGACTTTGCCCCAATTTACCGTCCCTGAAGACTTTAGTTAAGCTAGTTACTCTGGAGCTTAGGTGGAGATGAGGGGGCTCTATGTGTGTGTGTGTGTGTGTGTGTGTGTGTGTGTGTGTGTGTGTGTGTGTGTGTGTGTGTGTGTGTGTGTGTGT
>JBBPCY010000001.1:35218403-35232669 GCA_037974405.1 Brachyalestes nurse
TGTGTGTCTGTGTGTGTCTGTGTGTGTCTGTGTCTGTGTCTGTGTGTGTCTGTGTGTAAATCCCTCTTCACATCGCAGGGCCTGAGAGAAAAGGCCATTGGTCGCCAGACTCTCACTCTCTGACACTCCTTCAACTTGAACCCCTCCTTTTGCCAAGCCTGTGTTTACCCCCACCAAACAATAGGCCTACTATTGGCAATTAAATGCCATTTGGTGATCCCCAGTGCAAGTTAATGGTATTACTGTTGCGATTCTTTCTCTGAATGGTGTGAGGGATTTCTTTCTGCACCAATAAAACACAGCTCACCGTCTTACCAGCATTACATAGCTTACCTTAGGCTTATGATTCACGCCTGCATGATTACCATTTGACTGTTTCTTTAACGGCAACGGCATAGTCACAGCTATGGCTGCTGGGGCAATCTGTTGGATTATTGGGCTTCCTCATATAATTAAGCCTCATTACCTTTTTCGTTTGTCTTGCCATATCGCCTGCCTGTCTCGAGTTGACTGTCGCTAATCTCCGATATCACATTTACATCTGATTATTCAACATGTTGAGATGGCCTAGAACTCACTCTGGCTGATTCCGTGCCTGTCTTATCCTGCTATTCATTGCCATTCTGTTTCATTTGTCAGATGTAAACAAAGTTAATACTGTACATAAAATATTTGTGCACATCTCAACGTGATTTTTTTATCGTCTTCAAGAGGGCCCTGAAAGATAAATCATATGATTGAACTGGAAACATAAACCTGCATTTATGCCTTCGGTGATACATTCGAGATCATCCCAACAATGCACTAATTCATACAGTTCGTTTTGGGTGTCATATCTCAGTACGTGCCAAATAAGCAGATTCTTGTGTATCATGAAAACAACAAAGGCCGTAGCAAAAGGGAATGTGACGGAGAACAGTATAAAAGGCCAGTTATCTATTTTCCCACTGCTTTCCATACCCAAGTGATACTCCATGAACAATGTGTGTTAAAGTCCCCCCCCATCATTTAGTCTCTCTCCTTCTCTCTCTCTTTCTCTCTCTCTCTCTTTCTCTCTTTCTATCTCTTTCTCGTTCTCTCCCTCCCTGCTTCTCTCTTTCTCTCTCTCTCTCCCTCCTCGCTTGTTTGCCCAAAGATCCTGTTTAGTGTGTCGCCTTTTCCTCAGACAAGGGGCTTTGAGAGGAATATGAAAAGACAGATTTAAAGGTGAGAGGTGGCCGGGAGGAGGGTGGGGGTGTATACTATAACAGCTCTCTCGCTACATTTAGATACTCCTCTTTTTAACAACAAGCAGAAAGACTTGGGGATGGGGGAAGTGGGGTCTGTAATATAAAAATCCTCCTAAACCAAAGGTCAACTTTCTAGGAGTAGCTGAATTAAACAGGGAGGCAACCTCGAACTCTGTTAAACAGGCTAAATGATTTGTGCCCACAAAATGAGATAGAGTAGTCATCGATGCAATAATACAGTACCAGTCATAGAGGTTTTTTCCATGAATGAATAAACAAAAACCAAAAATCTCTGTTCTGAAATATGACCAATTCTCAGTGGTTCATAATTCATTATCATATAATCCACCATTCTGGGGAAACATACAGTGTCAGAATTATTTCTGACAGTGGTGATAGGAACCAAAAACATCTCACAGAAAGATATTACATAAATTAGTTACAAAAACATTACTTGATGTCTATCATTGTTTTATAAGAGTTTTGAGATTAACAGTCCCAAAACAAAACCTTTTTTTTAGGTTTACCACTATTTAACCAATATCAGTGTTACATATAATACAGACATAGGTTTACTGATTGGATAAATGATTACATACTGTGTTGTAAACATAACATCTGCTTTCTGTCATCTCTTGTGCGAAGAAGATCAGAATCAGTGTGTTTCTTGACAGAACACCATACATCTTGAACAATCAAAGGACTTGCCAAAGAAGTAAAAGGACATACACACCTCAGCTCCACACGAGGTTCATCAATATGTCCAATTAAGTAAGAACAAAATGAGGGATTGTGGATCGTTTATGCCCGAGGAAGAGTCACAAAGACAGACCAGCATACATATGCATGCACACACACACACACACACATGCGGTCTCTCATATGTGATAATAGCCTCAGGCACACTCACCCCTCACACTCCATTTGTGTCTGTGCTAATTTAGTTACATGTAACGTTTACTGTGCAAGCTCAGCTATAACTAATAAAACAGCAGCATCAGTGAATCTGGAGGGCCTCCTGCACCTTCTATCTGAAATATCACTTGTTTCCCTATTGTTGATCAAAATATACTCACTGTTCAGGCTGGCTCACCCTTAGACTAACACCTTGCTTAATCCAATGAGGGGACACAAAATAAAACTAAAATTCAGGATGATTTAGATCTTTCTTTGATACTGTGAAGCCGTACAAGAGGTGAATACATTGATTTATTGACTATTGTTTGGCCAATGAGTCGGGATTTTTTTTTTCAAAATAGATTAATACAAACAAGCTGTCATAACTGGACTAAAATCTGAACTCAGCATAGTGAGGTAATTAAAGAGACAAATATACGGTATTTGTGTAGCGAGATCTCGACCCTCACCTCCAGACATTGAGTAAAAAGCACTGTATTGGTCAAATTAATGGACATGTTAAAAGAAATCCAAGCTCTTACAGCTTCACAAATCTGCAGTTGATGGTGGGGATGGGAAAATGTAATTAGGAACCTTAGACCAGGATTTGAAACAAGATAAGTGCTCAGTTTTTGTGTAAAGAGATCTTGATCCTCACCTTTTAGTCACTGAACGACATGCACATGTGTAGGCCATTATTCCTGCAGGCCACACCTCCTCAATTATAATAAATATATCTGGATCGTCCAGCGGCATTGTGTCATTGACCCTCTCGCTTTAAGAAAAACCCTGATGTGAGTTTCTGAGCTCTTTCTGACAGTAAATGAGGGTGTCGCAATGATCTTCCCCTCCTCCTCTTGCTTTCCCTGGGGAGGCGACTCCTGTAGCGCAGCAATTTAAACCATTTCAGGACGAGCTATGATCTTAATTAGCTACACCTCCATCACATTTCTCTCATACAGTGCAGTCTCTCTCTTTCTCTCTGCCTCCCTTTCCCTTCTCCTCTCTCTCTCTCTCTCTCTCTCTCTCTCTCTCCCTCTCTTTTTCTCTCTTTCTCTCTCTCTAATTAAGCTCGCAGTGATCCTTGGCCGAGGGCCTCCGTGCAGGCAGAAGAGAGAGAGACGGAGAATCTGTTGGCCAGGGATTACAACCTTAAGCTAGGGCCACATCACAGGCAATCATTGCCCACCCTCCTTCACCCCCCCACATGCTCCCCATCCCCGAGCACTAGTGCAGCACGCAGCTATTTTGTCCATTAATTTGCTTTGTATATTAAGCAGCTCCTTCACTTGAGTCAAAGAGGATTTCCCTCTCGCAGGCAGCCACTGTAATGAGCAGTGTCAGAGGAGGTGGCTGGTGTTAGTGCGGCAGACAGGAGAAGAGTGCTGCAGCCTTTTGTAGCCTCCAGATCCCGCTAGTGCCCTTCACTTAAGAGATGCGTTCGGGGCCAATATGCACTCAAGAGCCCATTGCACTTCTGAGGGCTGCTGGTCTGAGGGGATGCTTTAGATAACACAGGGAAAGACTTGCATCCAAGTAAAGAAGCCATAATCAGGGCAGAGGTTACACAATGGGGAATGTGGTCAACATCCAACCTAAGTGTTTCAGTTTATGTACTAATGGAGTGCTTAGTGCTGCCTTGATTTAAAAAAACCTAAATATATGATATTACAGTGGATGATATTAATAAAAATTCAGTTCAGTTCTAAAGGTATGAAACGTTTTAGAGCTATTTAATTTTTCTCATGACTCACATGACTTTAGCATGAGGTAATATTTTATTTCAGCCATCATAACTGAAAGGATTTGATGTAACCCTATTTATCTGGTAATGCGGTATTTTAATTGAGAGCTGTTATATAATATTGCCAAGGCCACACCCCACTGACTCAAACTTTAGACGTTACACATTACTTTTTATGATGGACATGCAGGTACATGCACAAAACTGTCCCCGAGTTGCTGCATTTTAGACTGACTGTATATATTTTTAAACTCCTGCAGATCATTTGCACATATAAAGCACACAGTTACATTCCAGTAGTCTATTTATTCTTCTCTTGACTGCTGATGCAACATTTGCACAATTTTTGTAAAACTTACTCTTTGTACCAAATTGCCAATTTTTTACTTGTAGTTTATATCTATATTTTATTTATATATATATTTTATCTGTGTCTTTTTGTACTCTGTAAAATCTGGAGCCATGTATGCATGTATATAGCTGAGATGACAATAAAGCTTACTTTGACTTTGACTTTGAACATGTCGTGGAAGATATATGGTTTTGATCAGGAATATGACAGTGTCATGTTACTAATATCAGAATACATTTATGTAATTATTAATGCTGGGCAATGATTACAATTTTTAATTGCAATTAATCACGTTGTTATACGTAAAATGAAATAATGAATTCAAAAGTTGTGTAATGTACACTTTTATTTTAAAAATCCTGCTATATGAACAAAAGTGCAATAACATTTGGTTTGCAAACACTTTAAACAAATGAAGTGCTTTTTAACAGCAGTGTTCCCAGTTGCAGTTCAAATGTTTCTTGTAAATCTCAACTTAAACATTAATGTAACCAAATCAAATATAAAACCAAACATATTTGCGACCGCAGGGCATTCACATTTTATCTAATTTGTTATAGAAAAACAAGTTACCCTCAGAGTCCAGGGCGTGGGGGATGGAAACATTATAGCAGCTGCAAGGAGGGACCAACTCCATATGAAAATATATGTATCTGAATGCAATGTCAAGCCATGACTTTTGTCCATATAGTGTATGTTTATATATATATATATGCCACGCGCACCCACAAGCACAGAAAAGCACTTTCAAACAGTCACAATACTTTCAAAATAAAAGTAAGAATGAGCGACAAAAGTTAATGAGTGACAAAATAATTGTCAGTAAGTAAATAATGCGTTAATGTGATAATAACATGTTAATTTGCCCAGCCCTAGTAATTGTACATAAATATTTATGCAATTTTATACGTTAATATGCTTGATGTAATGACGCCTAAATAAAGTGTGCTTAGCAAAAAATATTGTGATATTAGAATGTTAGAACATTGTTACAAATGTTCATAAAAATTTAAGAGAACTGGCTTGGTGAGGCTGTTATATTACTGAACAGCATCTGTCACGACAACCAAAGACATGACATTTGTCATGGCATGGTTATGTCAATGTTATGTAGCAGCATTCAAATACACTGTGATGACAATGTGATAAAAAAGAAAAAGAGAAAGCAAGCATGGAGAGCCAAACCACATCCAATTCCTGCCTCTTTTTTCACTCTCCTTCTGTCTTTCTCTTTCTCTTTCTCTCTCTCTCTCTCTCTCTCTCTCTCTCCCTCTCTCTCTCTCTCTCTCTCTCTTTCTTTCTCGCTCCCTCTCCCAGGATGAAAGTGCGCTAGCCGCTGGGTCCACTCTTGCCGAGAAGCAGGCCAGTGATTAGTGGGGCGGAAGGCCAGTACAGCCCCTTTCATTTGGGCCTGGGCCGGGGGGTAGGGGGGGCCTGAAGGGGGCCGCGGCGGTGTATCTGTGGCTGACAATGGCGATTACCTTCTCCTTTATCTGGCCAAAAGAAGGGGCTTTGAGAGAGCAATCTGAGGAGCGGAGGAAATGGCACGACACAGGATTAGCCACACAACAGGACGGTAAATTAAATGTTGGAGATGAAAGAATGAGCCTCTGACATGCATCAATAGAGAACATTGGCTGCATTCTAATAACACAGTGGAGAGAAATACCTGCAGAGATTAGTGAGAAGGGGTGGGGGGGGCAATCACATACAGTATGTGGACAACCATAACTATGAATGTTAGTCAGCCCCTGTGTGTGTTTGTGTGTATGTGCGCTGAATCTATGTTTGTCCATAGACAAATTTCTTGCATCCCTTTCTTCCTTTATTCAAAACACAGCTGAAATGTATGAACTGAGTGTGCTGGATCTGACTTTATTGAGGAATCTGGATTTTCACTAGATTGGCCTTAAGCTTCAGAAAGAACAGTTATCCTGGGAGCAGTGCTCTACAGTCTTATACATAAACACTGCTGACGCACACACACACACACACACATACACAGACACATGCTAAAGCTCAGTAAAACACTACCAGAAATCCCCTTGCACAGCTATCACTTCTTATCTAATATCTTTATTTGTATGATCTCCAGAATAGGGCAGAATCTCATTCATACGCAGCACAGCAGCGCTGGGGAGAGAGGCAGCTTAGGATGGTCTTTTGGGAGCACAGACTCACACACACTCACTCAGATCAGGTGGGCTGAGTTGAGTAAGGTAGAGTAGAAGGACACAGGGGAACAAGGGACTCTGAAATCTTGGACTGGATAGGATTTTTAGCAGAAAATCGTCTATAAGAGAGAGGCTCAGTCCTGGACTAGACTGAACCCTTACCTTACATCTCGTCAGCCAAATGTTCAGAGATTTTGGCTTTGTCCCCTTTAACCCAATTTATCTAGTGCCAGTGCCATGCATGTTCGCATTCACCATGTGGAGCTTTTTGTGTACTGTGTTCCTGATCACTGTATGAAAGAAGCACCATGCTGTCTTTATTGTTGGATTTCTGTTTTCTGAGCATGCATTAAAAAAGGGAATTGGGATGAGTAAAAGAGCTTATTTTTAATTTTCCCATCAATGAAACAATGAAAGGATGAAACATATTGCTAAAATAATAGCTACAGCCAAGTGAGTATATTATGAAATATTTGGTAATGTTAGTCCTGTGCTGCTTCACAGGTTTCAAATAACTGGTAGGACACTGGGAGATTATAACATGAGTACAAGATTATAAAATGGCAGACAAAGCTGTGTAACTTTGAGAATAAAATTAATGTCCCGAATTGATCATATTTCAGATAAAAGTCAAACCTCAAGGCAAATCATTTGAGATAAAATATGCAAATAGATATTTACAGAATTATTTGTAATTTTATTCACTTCTTGTTCTTGAAATTCTAGAAATTGTCCTTGAATTTTCTTGAAATACTGAATAATTGCTTTTAAAAATACATTTTGATGAGCGGATCTTAATGTTTCAATATACTGTACGAGTCACTGCATATAAAATAAGAACAAGGGCTTCTATGAACAGGACAGTAAAAATCTTCCAAAATAAATTATTACGAATATAATCTGTTACACTGACTTCCATTGACAGTAGATGTATTCCTTCTTCTCCAGTTAAGTCGCTTCTTCAGAGACACAGGGTTTTTTCCTACAGTGACAATATCAAAAGACAGAAATTCTCCCTCTGGTTAAAACACATCTGGGAAATTGTTCCAGTGTGTGTTTATCATCATATGACTCCTATGTGACACGAGAATGGAAATCTTGTAAATGTCAAAAAGAGAAGAGAATTTCAATCTGAACTCAACTTATTAATGCCTTATATTTTAACCTGGTATTTTGAGGGTTTTTGAGGAAACCAAGATTTAGAGATCATTTCAGTTTTCTCAAACATTACTTTGAGGCTCCTGTGTTTTTTCTCATGTCATTCTGGACATTCTCATGTATTCTGGTGCAAATATGTTAGGCTGTAAATGAGCTCTTGTCTTTTAACATACGGATGGAGCAGAAGTCTCTACTAACCTTTACCGCTCTATAGTGTTGTGTTTACATCAGTAAAAGATTACTGCCCGCAGCAGATTGACAGGAGAATGCCCCAAGGGATCCATCCGTAAGCCCTTATTTGCTCTGTAGATGTATACAAACAAGTAAAAGCCCACAGTCCTAGGTTTGATCAAACCATGAGTAAAAGCATGCTATAAATAATGAACGTAACCCCCCCCACCACCTTCATTAGGCTCGTTGCTATTGAGTGACAGGTATTAGATATGGAGAAAGAGGAGTAGACAAGAAGAACAGAAGGGAAAAAACCCTACTGAGGTGACAGATGACAGGATTTATAACAGGAGAGAAAAGGAGAAAGAAAGAGAGAGAGAGAGCTAGAGAGAGAGAGAGTAGGAAAAAGAAAGAAGACAGACACAGGCGAGTACATAGAGATGATTCTATCAAAGCGATGCTTTATCAGCGTTATTAACCCAGCCAGTCAGGAAGATGAAGAGGGTTTGAGCTTAAGCCCAGCAACAATAGCAGCGGACAAAGGCACTCCTCCAGCCTCTATCACAGCCATATATCAAATCAGCTGCCTGAAAATGATCCCGGCCCACAGAGCCGACGGGCTGCTGAACCTGTGGCCTCACACTCGCACTTTCTCATCCAGGACAAGCGCACAGATAAGGAAGCACTTAAACACACACACATACACACGTGTTCCACTGATAAGAGGCCATTTCTTTCTCACATAAATAGCGACATGTATCCCCTTTCATCCATCGCCTTGAAGAAACATGTGTTAAGGTGTGTATCTCTCTTTTAAAAAAAAGTCTTGACTTTTAACAAATCCTTAGGTATGGCAACAAAACCTGTTTAGGGAAAAGAACAAGCTAAATCCTTTTGACAAGTTTAGCTTCATATTACCTTTATACGTTGATCAGGAGTGTGTTACACTGAAGGCATGAAGGCTGGTTTTGATTTCATTTGCTACTCCATTTCTGCTCTGATACTAATGCAATAACATTGCTACAAATGTTTTAGTTATTAATATGTATTCATATTTGAATATTGTTAATAACTGCATTCCATAACTGTTAAAAATGCAATTTATCTTGAATATAAAATATAAAATATGTTTTTGGCAAGCATTTAATCGTTGCTCGGCATCACTAACAGACTGGAGCCAAGATTCAAGTAGCCGCACACTAAAATGGAGGATCTTTTTATGAGCATTTTTCTTTGAATGATGTTATTCCACCAAGTAAATTGTAGGTAGTTTAATCATTCTTCATTCAGTTTGCGCTACACTAACTGTTGGTTATTAGCTTTTACTACTTGTTTAACTTTTGACGGGTCTGATACCAGGTATTGGTATCAGTAAAGAATGCTGGAACAGATCAGAGGAATGAATGAAAAAAAATCATATCCAGTTCTGTCTTAAATCTACCCTGAAACAAATACTCTAATACTCACAGTCATGTCATGTTGTTAACTGCGTGTTTCTTCCACTGGGGTAGTGGAGTTGGAGGAGTTTGAGCATCATAGCCTACTTTTAGATGTTAACTGAAGGGCCTCAAATAAAAATAGCTCATTTTTCATTTCTTTTAATGACGTTTTGTTTATGAGGTTAACTTTTTTCAAATGATGTTTCATTGAAAATAAAGTATTTTAGTAAGAATTTTAGTTAGTTAAAATGCTCAATGGAAAATCATATAATCAGAATGTTTTCCTCCGTGATATGTAGGTTGATATAGATAAGCAAGCGCTTCAGGCACTGGTTTGAAGTCTAAAAAGACCATCCACTAAAATAAGTACAGAAGTGCCAGACAACCAATAACATTTTGATTTATGGGATTGATATTTTGAGGGAAATCGTCACTCTAGGCATTCTGGAAGTTCTATATCAGTTCTATTACTGATAAACAGTGGCAGCTCAATGTCAAGACTTTTTTTTTAGAAAAAGATTTGCTCTAGAAATGCTATATGCAAAGTTAAATATATGTTAAGATGTTTGTCTCAAGATTCACATTAAACATGGAGTGCACTTTACAGACTATAGGTGCTCATGTTTAATCTAGAATGGCAAAAATTAAATGTGAAAAACTGTCATCTTAGCACTACCAAAGCTCAGGGTGCTAAGAAAAATTAGCATCAGTGTTCAGGAGTGATGTATATGTTTTTGGGGTTTTTTTTACTAAGAACAGATTTTTCCATCAATAAGCATGTAAATGGTGTCCCAAGCAGTTCTTTGAAGGAATATATACTGCCTCTAGTAGAGTTTTGAATAGTTTAAATTTCGATTTTAAATGGTTTATCTTAGATTGTGTAACAGTAAAACATATTATACACTTATTATATGTGCAATATGGATTATTTTGCATAACAGTAATACATATACTGTAATCAAAAACACAGTGACTGTGTGTGTATTGTGCGTATGTGTGTATATATGTGTGTGTGTGTGTGTGTGTGTGTGTGTGTGTGTGTGTGTGTGTGTGTGTGTGTGTTTCTATACAAAACTGATGCAGCTTGTATGTCAAAGTCATGAGTGCTCCGTCAGCCTCACTACTGTCTGGGACCCCATGTTACCACTAAATGCCACTCTACCAAACTCCATAACCTCTCCCAGGAGCCACACCACACATGGTGACCTTTGAACTCTTAGAGACAAAACCACCCTCTCCTACTCCCTGCCATACGGCGGAGGACTAAGTAAAATGTCCTTGTGCCGGATGGCACTTGGCAACAAGAGAAAAACGCCGCCAATTTCATTATCCTACAATGACAGGCTAATTATTGTGTTTGTTTGCCACAAATCACTGTACAACAGACAGCCTGTCTGTGTCCTGTTTTCAGCATCTTAATTACTTCTTGTCCTCTCTCTTTCTGACTCCCCCCCACTCTCTCTCTCTCTCTCTCTCTCTCTCTCTGCATCCTTGCCTCGGCTGTTTGTTTGCATATAAAAGGCGGAAGCTAATTGTCTGGACTATAAATATTCGGCATGCAATTAGCAGGCTGGCCTGCCTTTGCTGAGTGTTATCACCTCAGCGTTTGGAGCACAGACCAAGCTGCTTGCTCAATTCCCCATATCTAATGGGAGTTTGATAGCAGCAGAGGTCCTTTTGTTTCAAGGAACAAACATCATCCCAGCGTTGCCCTTTCTGATATTCTTGTTTTTCTTGGTTTACTACACAAAATCATGCATGGAAGATGCTTTCTATGAAAACGCTACATGATTGAAAGGGCTACGGTCAGTAAAATTCTACCATTCTTCAGTAGGGCCATCTGTGAGGCCTCCAAATCCAACGAGAGTCATGAGAGGCAACATATGCTGTGTTTAATTCCAAATTAGACATCTTGAAGATTTTTAGGTGATTGTGTGCATGTATCGATTGCTTCATTTTTTATAATGTTGCAATGTTTTTTGTGGTTATTTTGTGGTTAATTTTATCATTGAATGTTCTTTTTTTCAGAGCCTGATTGCCACATAACTGAGGTTGTTTAATGGACTGTCTTTTCTGCTTTTAGTCAGCACATGAGATTGGAATGAATAAATTAAAGAGAGAGTGCCATTTAACAGGAGACAGAGAGAGACAGAGAGAGAGAGAGAGAGAGAGAGAGAGAAAGAGAGAGAGAGAGAGAGAGAGAAAGAAGCAACTCTTCACGGATGAGCGCTGCCCAGCTTGACCTGCTGAAGTGAAGACACAAAGTCTTTCATCTACCCTAAGCACCACTCTCCACGGAGCAAATGAACCTGTCAGCTCACACACACACACACACACACACAAACACACATGCGTTCACACACACTCTCACACACATTGCTGTGTGAGCAATGGAGTGTGAAGACACGACTCTGCCTGGGAAAATGTAGGCTATCTTTACCCTCACATCCAATCCAGGATAAGACACAGCTTAGAGATCCTAAATGATTTTCACATGGATAACTATTTAAAGACACATCAGAGAGAAAGAGAGTGAGAGAGAGAACCGATCAATGTGCAAAGTGTGCTAAGGAACAGAAGTGCTGACTTTTGCAGAATAACTTAACTGTTAAAAAAACCTTGCATCTAAGGATTGGGAAAAAACTTTTTACTCTCCATGATCATTAATGTAATGAGATTTTATTCCAAGTATACTTCACTGTGTACTGTATATATGGCTGAAATAACAATAAACCTAATTGACTTTACTTATTCTGATAAAATTCTGAATTAATAAGTAATTCTGAATAAATTCTGTTTGTTCTTTCCTCATGTTTACACAATAATTAGGGCCGCTAGCATTTTGATTTGTTATCGATACTTAAGAATTTCTCCTCAAAACTGGGACAGAGAGACCCAGGGTCATCACCATAGATCCAAAGCGGAAAAGGATCTAAAGAGTTGTTTGAAAGGCCCTCCCTAGGTGCAAAGACTTATGGAAGCCAATGAACCAAGAGTGAGGGCTACAGGATTGGACTTTGCTAATTATGCCAACTATGATCCTCTGGCCTCCAAAGCAGGGCTGGATCTTAGGAAGGGTTGGAGGGTTTCCCATGTCACATGAAATGTGGAAGAAGAAAAAGCTGATATCTTTAATAAGGAGCTTTATTTATATGTGAAGGTGGTGGTTTAAGATATCTCAGTGGCTACATGTTTTACAGGTTTATCCTTTCTTGATAGGAATATGTAAGACAAACTCCCACTGCCCAAATGAAGAGACCTTTTCTAAGCGTGCCATGGATTGCAGGCTTGTATGAAGTAATTGCTACTACCGTCAGGAAGGTACAAGAGTGTACTACTAACCAGGCTACTGGGTACAGTACCCAGGGGCCTCTAAGTGCCAGGGGCCAAGGGACATCATACCACAAGGCTCAACATTTCTTAAAGACTTTGGGCAAACTTCAGTAGATGCAACCATCAGTTGAACTTAACAAATGAAGAAGTGTTATCTGTTTGTGTTGTCTTCAGTTATTATTAACTTATGGAATATTGCTTATCAAATGGGACTTTAGATCTTTCCATCTGCTTCTGTTTGCTTACAAGAACAAGAGAACAAATTTTGCTTCGAATCATTTGCTAGAAAAAAGGCCAAATAATCGTTTGCTTCTTTTCATAAAAATAAACACACTTCCAGCTCTAGTCAAAGTGGACATTTTTTTATGTGTTACGTGATTGTTGGAGTGTCCAATGGTAACACATATGTGCTCCATTGAAACAGTGTAAAATATGATGTCATGGTGTCATTTTATCACAGTGAAGTGTTCCATAAATTGTTCCCTGGCATCACAAGAATAGGATCGGTGTCCACAGGTTAAAGAAGTTCAAAATCTTATGTTGAGAGTGAAAACTGCTGCATTTATACAGTGAGTCTATCATCAGTGCAGAATTTTTTGGCCTCTCTTGTTCATGGCCTACATGACTGAAATGGATATCCCATCATTAATATGGACCCCTTGTTCACTGGCTAATGTTTATAAATTGCCCAGCTGTCTCCACCTTGCCAGAAGACGAGGAGCCCTGTTTACCCTTGAAAGCCAGTAACTTTTACATTTCCTGTTGGCGTGCCCCAGCCGCAGGCTCCATTATCCGCCATGACTATGCAGACACATGGTTGGGTAATGAGATGCGCAGAGTCAACATGTCTCACTGCCCGAGCCCTGCTGACTGCTTCTAGCCCACACCCCCATTCTCCTGTCTCCTGCAGAGACACCCCTAAACACGCACCTGAACACACACACACAACTCTGTCACCTAGGAGGACACACAAGTCTATTGGAAAGAGACATATACATACACATAACCCCCCACAGACTGTTGCAGCATAGGTCATATTCGTCATAAGCAGGCTGCCCTCCAGGGCACAGTACACTCCAACCACAAAGCTTTCAACATTATCATGTCCTGCCTCAGTGAGATAGAGGAAGATCTAGTTCTTGGATTATTACCCAGTGTTTCTTCTACTTGAAAATCTCACATTTCTGCTACCATCAGCAAGTTTCTAGAGTATTGTCCTATTAAAGTCAAAGGCTATCAAAATGCGTTAAACCAGCCCAAATATGGTTCGAGCTAAAGACAAAACCTTACTCATCAACTTATCACAGCAGCCTACCCATCTGATTGGAATCAAGTCTTTCTGAAATTAACACCCACATTATTTAACATAAATGTTCCCGAAAAAGGTTTGTTGAAGTTATGTCTTAGAAGAACCACTTGTGTCTCACTGTGAAACTTTTTAATGGGTGATTCATTAAAGAGGGTGAAGAATTTGTAGAATGTTTAATCTTCTTGTAATTTGAAGGTTATGACAATTAAGGATGATGCAAGAAGCAAAATGTAAAGTGAGTTTTTCAGTTCCTGGGATCCAAAAGAAGTTTCTGTAGTAGAGAGGCAGTGTAAATTTTCTTAGCAGGAGTTTTATAAAGAGGTTTCATAATGCCTCATACACTGCCCTCCATAATTATTGGCACCCCTGGTTAAGGTGTGTTGTTTAGCTTCTAATAAATTCAGTTTTGTTCTAAATAATATAGGACCACAATGAAAAAAAGAGGAAAATCCAACCTTTA
>JBBPCY010000001.1:35235306-35247073 GCA_037974405.1 Brachyalestes nurse
CTTAGAGTGTTTGTTGCCAAAAAGCTCTATCTTGGTCTCATCTGACCAAAGCACACGGTCCCAGTTGAAGCCCCAGTCCAGCTTAGCGAACTCCAGACGTTTGCGTTTATGATTGTGAGTGAGAAAAGGTTTTTTTCCATGCATGCCTCCTAAACAGATTATTGGCATGTAAATAGCACCTGATGGTTGTTTTGAAGACTTTGTGACCCCAAGATTCTACCATTTGTTGCAAGTGATGAATTACTAATTAAATGTTCCTAGATACTCTGATCGACTTTGTAAACTACTGTAGAAATGACAGGAATACTTCAATTACATTTATTTCCTAGGAATTGTTAGGGGCGCCAATAATTGTGGAACAGGTGGTTGTATGAAAAATAATTATTTCTTAGTCAGGAATTTTTTTCCTCTTAAAATTCACGAGCTGAAGGTTACATTTTTCTACAATTTTCAGTGTGAGAGTATGCTTCTGCAATAAATATGTAATTTATTTGAAGGCTTTTAACACATCTTAACCAGGGGTGCCAATGATTATGGAGGGCAGTGTGTATCAGGTTTTGTGATGTTTAAGCTACAGGCACTGTAATAGCTTTCACACATAGCTTTATGGCAACCTAAAGGGAAAACACCATCATATATCACATTACTTATATCACTTATTTATTATTTACTTATATAATGTGACATACATTAGTTTCACAGTAATAAGTGAATAATTTGAATAATCTATAGCAGTTACAGAACAATTTAAAGCAGTTACCATATGCACTGCTGTTTTGTAAAGGTCTAATGGCAAAGAAAAGAGCAAAAAAAAAAAAAACAAACAAAACAAAACAGGTTTGCAATCCTGTTGTATATTCTGGCATATAATTTTGTTATACAAATAAAAACAAACAGTAATTGCTTACACTGTATGAATCTGCTCTGACTCTACATCCAAGAGACTATTACCCATTACCCTTTGATTAAACATGATGCAGAGCCTGTCCTTTGTTACTGATGGGGGTTAAACATGGTTATACTTTGACCGTACTAAAAGAAACACAACTATCAGTGAGTGATCTCAAAAGATGATGATCCTCGCTAGATAATAAGTCTGCAATATAGGAGGTTTAGCTTCTTTTGAAGTTTCTGGTATAATGTTATCTGACCACTAACACATAAGTGTGCTCTTTGGTCATACTGGTAACTGCCCCCTAGATTCTTGTACATCCCACATTACACTACCAGACAAGTTCTGACTCAGGACCCCAGTAGCATGAAAGCATCATGAGCCTTGCCTCAGGCCGGCCGGCCAGGTTGTTGCATCACAGTCATGCCCTTCTGCACTCTCCACTGCCGCAGCACATCTGTTCTGTCTCCAGAAAGGGGAAATCAAACTTGTGCCTCTTCCAAAACAAATAACTTCAGAGGTAGAGCAGGATAGGGAGTTTGGAGTGTGTGGAGCAGTCTCTCCGTAACTGCACTCGCCGCTCCGCTGCCTCCATCTCTCCCAGCAGCTCAGCCGTCTGCCCCGCCGCGCCTGCCTGCTAATTAAACATCCACGCCATCAGGCAGCCAGCTGCCGGGCCTCCCTCGAGGATGCCAATTAAGTCAGCAAAACATTTAGACTACAAAACTGTACAAGGGGAGCCATCGTAGTACAGCAATCATTTGCACAAGTCCCTTGAGGCCCCTGCACTGACCTCCCGGCACCCCCCCATCTGCGAGGTACTCAGGGAAATACCACCTATACATGCACCGTGCTCTCCCAAGGCCCAGACTTATGATCAGGAGTATATTAACATTAGATCAAAGTAATAATTATGTAATGGCAAGACTTGACACAAACATTACCAGTCAGAGGCCCATGAATTATTCATCAGTGTTGCAAGGAGTGCATAAATAATTAATGGACAATGTAAACGGCCACTGGTTCAATTAGCAGTGGATGTTCAACACCTGTACTTAAGTCTGACAAATGGCAGAAGAAACACTAAGCATGCAGCACACTGTTTGTGGATTCACTAATAGGAAATACTTTAGCTGTGAATTTATGATGCCATCTTACCCTTCTCTGCCTTTGGGCTCTGCTACACATTTAACATTTAATCAGGAAAATTTCTGCTCTCTGCTGAACGTTTTTGGCCCCATGAACGTGTTTGCTGAACACATTTCTCAATTAAAAACACTCTGCAGGCATTCAAGTCAAGTTACCATTCATTAAGGAGAATTCCACTGGTTTTGGTGGTTATTTAGCCTTACAGTGCTCTGCATGTATATTTCTGCCATGATTGTTATTCAAAAATACAATTTTAAACTTGTCTCAAACTATCATAAAACCATGTATCACACATTAAACAATATAACTATTTAATGAGATAGCTTTCTATTAGAGATCTTTTAGAGTCGTGGTTCCTATCACCAACACTGCAAAATGAAATGAATCACTCTGAATTACTTAGTTTACATAAATTGCAGAAATTGTGAAAAGAGTTATTTGAAGTGATGGTATAGAAGAACCTGTTAATGAATGATTCTTTAAAGAAAAAAACTTTTATTCTAAATGCGAATGTGACAGACCATTTAAAATGTTAAAGAACTTACACATTATGTAAAATTTCTATACTAATGAAAACTTTTTACCCGAACTGTTCATCCAATTAGAGAACCTGCATATTTAATGATGTAGGTGCATGCAAATCAGCTGTCAAATGGATGCTCAAGACTTAGAGCCATAAATTGAAACAATGATAATAATATTAGAGCCTTTAGGAAAATAACTTCAGCATAAATTACCCCCAGAAAGATTTTCCTGAAACCAAACATGATGTCAGTGACTAAAAAAAGGAATCCATTTCACTCAAGTAACATTTCACTCTTATCACACTCCGTGTTCTCCAATCATGTGCAAACCTCCTCAGTCTCAGCCACGGGGCTGGAAGACAGAGTGACAGTGCGACTAGCTAATTAAGACAGGATATGTAAACGATCGTCTCATCTCCATCCCAGACCCCCCTGCTCCTGCTCTGGGCTCTTCTATCAGTGCTGATTAGCCGCGATTCATTTGGAAGTTAAACGAAGTTACCGCGTGTAATCAGTGTCTCTTTTGAAAGATTGTCCATTATGTCAATACTTACTCTGTTTGGATTCCTTTAAGACAACATTGCCTCAAAGAGGGAGTTAGACAAGATGTCACAGAACAAAATGATGGAATGGAAGGGAAGTAGAGAGAGAGCGAGAGAGAGCAGTTTCTATGAATGGATGAGTGGATGTTGTGACATAGTAATTAGCCTGTGAGTATTGGGAAGGTAGGTGTTTTCTGAGGTAATAGCTAATCTGTACTGTATTTTTAGTCTATTAATTATTTAATCTACATATTTATTTTGTTAATTAGGTCCTAGGTCCTGACGTATAATAAAGTACCACTAAGTAAGTCTAGATGGCGCAATATGTTCTGGAAACAAAACCTGTATATTGTACTAGAAGACTCTGATGTTGGTATTATGAGAATACCGGCGTCTCATCCTGTCCCAGCAAAATTAAATCTTAAATTAAATCTTACTGTTATTAATTTTTTGCTTATTAAGGCCAACCACCAGCTCAATAATAATATGATACTAATATGTACACACTGAATTGCCAAAAATCTGAAACAAATATAACAATGAAAATGCTACATAATGTTCATGATGAACTTTATATATGATTGAGATTCATATATAAACACAACCATATGCACAAATGTAATGGACAATTATTATTTGCTGAATTTGACACACTGAGAAAACAACTACATAAAAGGTGGCCTGTTCAAAATAGTTTTTAAAAGGTTACTCAAAAGAAATGGTGCACTATATTTGCAGAAAAAAATGCCTCATGTAAGTTGCTCCCTGTTACGAATGGACACCTATTTTCAAAACATATCATTTGACTGGGATATTCAAACTTTTGCATATGATCATAGAACATAAATGTGTGTTTTCCTTGAATGTAAGGCTAGGTTTAGGATAACTTTTTGGCAATCAAACATCCTCACAGGCCAACTTTGTCGTGCAAGCCACGTTTTGGGTAGTCCTGTGCTATAAGCAAATTAATTCTCTCTTATTATTTCCATTGTTCTGCAGACTTCTAGTCAGATATATAAGTGTTACTGATTAGACAAAGTGTGCTGGCTAATGATGAGCATGGCTTTCTTGTATTCACACAAAGCCCTTTCTCCATTACTCTTAAAGTGGGCTCCACATGTTGGTGGAGTTTTTGATGTTTAGTTTTTATTGGACACATTTCAAATCAGAAGTCTGGGGAACATCTTACTAATCTTTCCTGAACAGTCTTTTGTTCTCCCATATTGTGGCTATATCTGATGACCTCACCGCTCTGACATCGGGGATGAGTGGCACTTTGGAGATGATGGCCGCTTTGTTAACAGCGTGAACATCATCTGCATTTTATGCTTTTTAGAATGATCACTTCCAGCCAGTGTAATTGGGCAAGGCTGTCGCTGAGGAGTGGAGAGAGGTCAGCTAATTTAATGAACTGTGCAAAGGTCAGAGAAAATAAAAGAGAAGCAGAGTGAAGCCACTCAGCATGATAATATGTAAACAGAGAGTGACAGTGAATGTTTTTGACCTCAATCATCTAGAGGTATCTGTTGAAGAAATTACACATGAACAGCACACGTATAGGTCTCTCTCTCTCTCTCTCTCTCTCTCTCTCTCTCAACCTCTCGGTGTCTCTATCTCTTTCTGCCTTTGGAACACGGATGGCAGGAGATTCAGTCAACAAGACAGCTGTCTAGTGTTTCAATAGAAGCAGTGAGTGAAGAAACCTCTGCATTTAGATCTATGAGAAGGACATCGGTAAATCGGTTGGAAAATGTGGTGGAAAGTGCACAGTCAATGATGCTTGTGCATTAGTGTGATTGATGTAAGAAAACACAGAAGAGCTGTTCCTCCAAAGAATGTCTTATCAAGAATGTCAGTGCAGGACATGATCAGATTACATCAACAGGAACAGTCCATGTACAACTACAGAGAGAGGAATATTAAGGTAGAGCTAAAGTGCATGAATCTGTAATTACGAGTTGGAGCATGACCATTTGAAGTCTCAGCAGTGTAAAAACGTTGGGACTTATTTACTGAAAGGTTTGATGAGTACAAATTTCATATGCTGTGACCTTTACAGTCACCCTATGTCAAACTAGTTGCACACCTGGGAGATTTTAGAGTGAGGTATTGGATGGTATCATCAGAACACCAAATGAGAGAAATGCCTAGGTGTGTTCCGATGCCTAGCTGTGGCCCAACACCTTACTAGGATGCTTTTTTTGTCACTTTGTCTAGACAGAATGTAGACAGAATTTTGTCATCCAATGCTCTTGAATGCTATTTTGCTTTTATATGTATGTATGTTTATATCCATGTAGATTTAAAACACAGAGCCCAGAAATGCATACACTGCTTTTTCATTGCAGCATTTTTTTAAACACTGTGTTAGGAACCAGGAATGGCACAGTGAGGACTTTTGATGCCGCTCCTTTTTGTTTTTGGGTGCAATGGAAATGAATGGTAATATCTCCTTAGTTGTAATTTTTTTGTCAGTGTTAAATTTCCTACAACCTTATCTTTGTTTTCCCAAAACATCAGTGTTGATGGGCACACACAAATGCGCGCAAACGCCCACACACATTCAGGCACACACACGTGTGTGTAATGATGAGTTTTATGAATATCCACAAACTGCATCTTGAGTGAAAATCACACAAACTAATGAGATCCTTTCTTTACAATGAGCAACATTAATATATATGTAAATTAGCGGAGAGAACGAGCTGTCATTGCTATATTGCATTGCCTCTCTGTCTTTCCCTCTCTCCTCTCGCTCTGCCTCTCTTTCCTGAACTCTTTCGCTGGCTTGTTTGCAACACTTCCCTGTTCTACCCCCCCATCTATTTGGCATGCATGAACCCAAACGTAAAGATGTCTTTGAGGTTTTGGAAGGAAACCTAATCAGAATTTGCTTCCGTTCTGTGTTTATCACCTCATGATCTTTAATTCCTAGACTGTAAGCTGGAAAAGGGGAATGGTTGGCCCGGTCATTAAGTTTACGATGGATCCGGGAATGGAAATGTCCAGACCACTTCTTAACTGGACAATGAGGGTTATGTGGTTGGCATGTGATGTGGCATGTCTTAATCTGTCATTTAGAACTGATCAGAGTTCAGCTCTACATCTAGACCTTTGTGAAGAGCCATTCTGCTGTGACAAAGCGACTGTTCCCAGGTCAGCCGGTGAGGGGCATCAGCAGCAGTGTGTAGGGGGCAGCTATAAGGACAGGGGGCTGGGTCTGAGGGCTGCAGGTCGGCTGTTCAAAGCAAACTCCTGCATTGTTGGGCAGCTGAGGATTAGGACTCTCCAGCCCTGCAGAATTTGCCTTCTAATTAAAAGGGATAAAGAGGTAGGAAAATAGTACCGCACTGTTGGGTGGGTGAGTAAGGGAAGGGGGTGAGAGGTGGGTTTTGAAACACACTGCTTGTAAGAGTATTTACCAGCTCAGCAGTATAGGGCATATGGTAGATACAAAGATACAATGCAGTGTGGCCTTTGGGTTTTGTTCTGTTATTATTCAGCTAGCACAACTCTACCTCTTCACAAAAAAAAAGAGCAATGCGGTTTTATATAGCCTTGAAAGGAGACATGAGATCAGTTAGTCCGTAATCATAATTTTTCTACAATAGGAATAAGGAGGCTAAACCTGTAGACCTCTTGACTTTTCTGGGCTGAAGATACTGAAGTGTAATGATTTAGATGTTTCTACCTTCTAATAGGATTTAGGGTGCCAGACACAGCAATGCAGATATAAATCCATTCAGAAATCTTCATTTACATATGCTGCTTCTACTTTCTTATTTTGTACTGTCCACTTGCTGCCATAATGCAAATGTCCTAATAAAGTGTTATCTTATTTACAATGTAAGCGAAGTCATTCAGAGGGGTTTGATGCAAAGCTTGAAACCAGGAAATCTGTTCTCAACAATGGAGTTGTTATGAAAGTTTGAAAAAATCTTTTGTAAACCTCTGAAATTATAGTCATTGTTAATTATGTAGTCAATTATAGTCATTAAAGTCACTAAAGAAAGTTCATGGCTTGGACAGCCATAGGAAGCCTTTCAGTGATATTAAATATTTGCATCATGTGGAAAGTTTCTTCAGCACTTTATAATAACAAAAATGTCCTTTAAAATACAGCCACTGAAAGGTTCTTTAGAAACCAGATGAAGTTCTTCCAATGGCACTCCAAGGAACCCCTTTTTTTGTCACTTTTATTTTTTAAGAGTAACCACAAATAAACTAGAACCTGCGGTGGGTGTGCCTTACTAGAGACAATAACATGGCAAGAGGACTTAGCAGTGGGTCTTTTTCCCCCAGGGGACTATTGGTCCTGGGGGGGTGTTTTTGTTTAAATCGCCCCCCAGTCCCTCCCTTCTCGTCCGTTCACTGTTGGTTCGGAAGCCCATCCCCAGGCATGGGGTCTGCTTCGCCCTCTGGGGGTCCCGCAAACAAATGCCCCATACTATAAGCCTCCACAGCAGCTCCAATTCTCCGCACAGACCCAGGAGGTTAACGATGTGGCAGTGGAAAACATGACCTCCTCCTCTCTCTCTCCACCTCCTTCGCAATCTGCAGCATTCACTTAGCCTCATCAACCCCTTTGTGAGGGAACAGGTTTTAGCCATATGGTTCAAATCACATACTTTTTAAAGTTTTAGTTATTAGAGTTTTGGGAATTTTCCACTTTTTCACCAAAAGTAGACTTTTTAAAGAACAACACAATCATCAAACATGCCAAAATAGACTCTGCCAGAAAACATCAAGAGCTCGCTTGAGTACATCTGAGATTGCAAATTAGGTGAGCATGACCACAAAACAACCCATGCTTTAGATGCAGAATTAAGTGATGCCCACAAGACGAAAATGCAGTTTGACACTCCATTGATGTGGTGATCTAAAAGGGGTAGAGCCTGTCTTTATCTAATTACTGGAGATAAATAGTCAAGCAACTTCGCTTGATGATTATAGCATGTAGCCATTTTGGCGTTTGCATTCACAATTAACCTTTCTCATTTGGTGATTTGTAACACAAGCAAATCCTGTTATCAGCAAATATAGCACATGGCTTACAGATATTCAGCTGCACCACCAAACAACAGCTAGAGTGGCGTTTATGGGCCATACTGAGTACAACAAAACAAAAACTGGTGTGGTCTGCCCAGTACACACAGCCCAGCTAGTAATACTTCCATTTTAAACAACAGTTAAAAGACTGAGAAAGATCTCTGAACTGCTCATTTGGAAGTCATTGTTAAAAACTAATCATTGTTACCTTGTAGGTCTTGTATATTCACAATACTTTAACAGAGACCCTTTGGATAAAGTGGGGATAATAGTTATATACACCCACATTTCTTTCAGGAACCATAGAAAAACCATATTGCAATCGCCTGCAAATTCAGACTGCAGTCTAAATGTTAGTCGATGTCCTGTATTACTGCATGAACCAGGCTTCAAAAAGAAGTAAATTCTGCAGATACCATATAGTTTTGCAGTGCTTCTAAGGGAAAAGTGTGCCTCTTTAACATCTTAAATGTGTATTATTCTGATATTAAGTTTAAGGTGTATTACTCAGCAACTAATATGCAAGTTGTGCAGTTATGAGTCTGAGTAACTGAAATGTGGACCAGCAGACAGACAGGTTTTAGGGGGTTACCTTCACTCTTGTGATGCACACAGTAATACTGTATGTGAAGACTACCACTTAACTTCGGTAACTGAAATGGTTGCCTAGTTGTTATTTAATGCATTATGTCAGTGGATTGATGCCAGTGGACTGCTCCTCATGTGATCTCCTCAGTGCTACCACTGATATCCCACATCCCACCCAAACTCTCAGGCTTTGGCAAATGTCCCACTCATATTGTGCACAATCATGAGGGCCTGTTACTGTTGCTATGGGAATACGTTAAGCTTGTATAGGATTCGGAGGTTGGGTCTGTCAGCTCTAATAGCATACACAGAAGAGGCGGAGAAACCTGGGAAAGCTGGAGTGGATCAGAAGTTCTCTATAGTGGAGACTAAGATAGAACCAGTAAAACAATGGATGGTTGAGAGGCAGCAATGCAATGCACATTCGATGACGCATCTAAGCAACAAAACAACCAAAGGGAAAAAGGTTAAAGAAAAACACTGGACAGCCAAAAATAATTCACAGAGGTAAATCAAAGAGCAAGCGTAGGTGCTGTCTCTCTGTCAATACTGTTTTGATTATATATGCTACATTCTTTAGTAACAACACTGGTTTAAAAAAAACCATGACAACTCAAAGTACAATCTGTGTTGTTTTTACTTGAGCCATTCTAATTATGCTTAAGATGCTTCTGCAAATTAACGGTAGTCAGCTATTACATTATATCACATAACATCCATTTAATTAATTAAGAATATCATTACTTCTGATAATGGTATTTGAAACTATATAGAATTTATTGCATCAGTTATGCAATTGTGATATCTGTGACACAAAGTAACCTGGGCACAATGTGGCATCAGAGTCTAATCAGTCGCTCACACTACAGAGGTGGCTGTGGTGGGGCAGATCGATTAGGGAAGGTTTTTTCTGAAGTTTGGGTCTGGGCCATCAGCTGGCAAACTAAGTTAGCGAGGCTCCAGTTGGTCCACTGGGGGCTGGCTGAGTGATGGGAGAAGGAGGGGCCAGGGCCAGTCTGGCCGCAGTGAGGAGGGGGATCTGGTGGGAATGGCGGAGGGGTGCTGGATTCTGGCCCAGAGTGGTGACTGCCTGTCTGTCCAGGCGCTGGGCCACTCCAGCCTGCTCCTCCAGGCTTCTACCCCTGAGTGGGCATTTCAAAGGGATATGCCTGGCCTCTCTCTTTCAGTCACACTTTTGCCCTTACTCGCTCCGACTCATCCCTTTCTCTTTATCTCTCTCTCTCTCTCTGTCTCTTATTTTCTCTCTCGCGCGCTCACGCCCCACTTGCTTGACCATGTTGCCACTCTGTGTTGATGCATAATCATCGTCACCCATGCATCATCACCCTTTCTGCCCAATTCATCAGACTCAGACTCCTAGTAAACCCACTGTGGCGTGAGAGCGAATGAGAGAGGGTGGGAGAGAGAAAGAAAGAGAGGATAGAGGGGAGGGAGTTGTAGTGCTACACTGGACCCATCTGCCCGATGTCTTCCCCTGCTGTGGAGCATGATGTTGCACCATGACTCGATGGGCTCCACTGTGGTGCAGACCATTATGCTGCTCCTTTATTGAACTGGGCCCCATAAGCTCCACAGCCAGGACCATGATGCCTCTAGAGCAACTGAATCATGCTCGTCTGCTCAGCACTTTCAAATATATGTCATTTCATCACACAATGCATATTATATCATACTAGAATGCCCATATATGTTGTTTTCTAAAAAATCGGCATTTAAGATCATCATACTAAGGAGAATTTGCATAATAACTTAAAATAAGGTAAAATCAACATATTTTTTTACTTTTATCTTCCTTATATAAGGAAGGAATAATAGCTAAATTGAAGTGTCATTAATCTTGTATGACACTAATTTCTTTTGGCATAACAGGATGTTTTTCACATTTTTGAGCATAAATTGATCTTTGAAATGATCTTTGCAAATAGTCAAACAGCACTGTGCTATGATGATCAATCCTGGCAGTAAGAATCACTTTGCTTTAAGCAAAAATGAACTCTTAAGCTACAGTTGATTGACCACTTCATTCATCCAGTAACTGTCAGCTCCTGATCCACGTATCCTCATCAAGTGCCACCAGCCATTAACATAACTCCCCCATCTTCTCCTCGTTTTCCGCCTGGCATTTTCCTGGCAGTGGGTCCACTCAAATTCCTGCATCCCCGTCACCAGCCGCGAGGCGCTGGCCACTAAGGCTTCTCAGAGTCTTCCCACCCCCAACACGCACACCACACACACACACACACTGCCCCATCCCAGCCTGTAACTCCATCAGATCCTACATTCCTTTCAGTTGTGCTTGGTTCCTCTTGGTAACCAGGAGGGAAATTAAGGGGTGACCTGTGTGTTGGGCACTTTTAGAAAGATCCACTCTTGGAGAATAGATGTTACTTAAAGAAAACATACACAGTTATTTCGAAGGAGCTTAACTCAATTAATGTGTGAGAAATGCTCAAGAAATTCCATATTCTTAGAACATTTTTAGAATTTCTAAATTGTGGAACATTTGCAATTCATCATCATTCTACAGTCAAAATGCCATACATAGCCAAAATGGAACAGGAACAAAAGTGAGCTATCACAGAGTTACCTGCCATAGATATAGCTAAATAAGAAAAAACTGGTCAAATTGTTATACATTACATGCTACATTATTTAAAATGACCTGGACAGCAATTTTCAGTTGGGATTTAAATGAAAGCTACATTAGAGTAAGCACAGGTATGTTCTGGGTGCGAAACATTCGAGAAGACACTTATCAGGAAGAAGATGGTTGGTTAGTTAGTTCAAACATTGTCACTGGTTCTCTGTCAATAACCTGTGAGTAAGACATACTCTGTAATCTGGCTCCCTGTGGGCACACAATACTATCTAATTGACAGATAGGTAAGATAAGAATGTTTGTATGTGTGTGTATGTGTGTTATTTTGGTCTGGGGGGGGGGGGGGGGGGGGGGGGGGGGGGGGGGGGGGGGGGGGGGGGGGGGGGGGGGGGGGGGGGGGGGG
>JBBPCY010000001.1:35263261-35279399 GCA_037974405.1 Brachyalestes nurse
ATGTAATTTTGTATCATTTTATTAATCAAACAGGAATTACAGAGTGGAGAGTGACCGCGTAAATAAAGACCCCCCCCCTCCCCAGTGACCCTCAGTGTGAAACATAGCCGCACTACGGCCGCAGAAAGTGTGTGTGCGTGTGTGGGGGGTCTTTAAGAAACCGATGGCTCTGTGGTTAGTTTCGGTGTAAAAAAACTTGATTTGATCCATAATTGCGCGCACTGGAAGAAGGAGACAGAACGCGAGACGGGCTGAGATTCGCCACGGCCTCCTTCAGAAACTCCGAGCAGCTGAACATTCAATTAGCGCCCTTGACTCCGCCAGTAATCTCCTTTCACTCGGTCCTGCTCCACCAAGACGCCCTAATTAAAAGAATGGCTTGAAATAATCGAAACGTTTAGACGCTGGCTGAAGGAAATCGTTTTCCTCCATTCGAAAGCAAGAAGAGGAGACTTCTTTTTTATTATTGGAAATTATCTAGTCTCACGTGCCGACACGCATCTGAAACTCTGACACACTTTCCCACGAATTCAACTCGAAATAAAAGCTTCCGCCCGAAAACGCCGTGAACTCCGGAATAAAAGCTGAAAAATGTAAATGTACCTTCATGCACTGTCACTTGCCTGAACAGAACAGCTCTATAAAACCTATAAAACAGACATAAGCGCAGAAACGCAGCGCAGCCTAACGTAAGGAACTGACGTCTCCTCCATCTGAACAACAATAATTTGGGCCAACAAAATTATGATTATTATTATTAGTAGTAGTAGTAGTAGTAGTAGTAGTATCATTTTTATTATTATTATCATTTTTATTAATAATAACTATAATTGTAATAACTGTAATAGTAATGACAAATGACAAAAATGATAATTTTTTCTGTACATTTTATCGATAATTTCATCAGGAGACACACGTCACTTACGCATATCAACGTCTCATATTATATGATATGAACGTGAACTTTTTAACTACTTGTTAGAATAATTTATTGACCTTCTGGGCATCGAAAACAGCGTCTGCTTCAGCGCCAGAGATCTAAAGAATTCTTCTCTATAAGCTAATTAAATCTATGTCATTTATTCAAACATGTCTGTGAAATCTCGAGGACAAATAAAACTAGTGCGTGCTGGTTGCTCTAATATGTTTTCTACAAAGCCAGCGCTGACTGGTGTGATCAGGCAAATTTTAATATTTACTTACTTACTTTAAAACTTTTAGTAGAAGTGATACCCCGGTTAAATATATTTTACACGAATCTGCATGGACCGCTGCAGTCTGTTTTTATAATGGAGCTACTAACATAATTTTTATTCTCAGTGATTATACGGAGACAAGCTCTATACTGCTCTGTACTATGATCCAATTAGGAGACTCAGTGAACAATAGCTTCTACCTTCTCAAAGTAGAAACGGGCTGATGAATTAGTGAAGACCATCTTGTTATAATTCTCCTCTAAACTGCCATTACAGCAGCTTGACTGTTGGGTGTCCATCTGATTTAGTGAATAGTCGTTCTATGTAGGTCAGCTGCGACAGTTACTGTCATTGTGAAGAGACAGACAAGCAACAGTTAATTGAATTTTTCAGTGACAGTTAAGAGAAACTGTACCGTCTCTCCTCCCCACCAACACCACAGGGACGGAAAGAGTCACTCTTTTAAACCAACAAAGTACAAAACTGCATCATTTACAGCATACAAACACGCCAAAGCGTTGTAAAACGCATCACAGCAGCCATAAAACGACTGTTTTGCAGCACATTTTCTTCCTGTGTAATCTGACTGCCCTCAAATCGAGAGCTGACAGACATTATAAAGTGGTCTAATGAGCAATTGCACATGTGAGCCCGAAAAAACGATTTATGACATCACACCATCATATGCAATATATGCAATTATCTAATAATCTGCATAATCTAAATATCATCGGATCAAGATTTCACACTCCAAAGTCATTGGGAATGTCACTAAACGTACTCCCACTTCTCAAGCCATCACAGATTTTCCTCTTTTGTCAACTCAAATTCAGCAGTGTGATTCTGGTAGTATCGCGTGAGTTTTTATCTTCTTGCTGTTGGACGTTAACTAACTTCCCACACTTTATTTGCTAAAGTTTAAGAGGAGAAAGTGTTTTTTTACAGTGTGTCTGAGTCGCCAAGCAGCTTTCTTGATCACACACTGGGAGTCTTCCAGGGGCTCTAACTCTGTACTTGTTGTTTTAAGGGTGCACAAGTCAATCTTAGATCAGACCTGTCCCGAACGAGGGGCCTCCATTCCTGCAGAGAGCATCTTTCTTTTTTAATTAAGGGCAGCGCGGCCCTACAGTAACATGTGGGACGGGCAGACGCCGGGCTAATCCGCACCCCGCCCTGCCCATGCTGGACTCAACAATGTGCCTCTGTTCTTTAAGCTCTCCCAGCCAGCCACCGGCCAGCCTGCTCTCTCGGTCCGCACGGCCTTCTCCAAGTCCTCGCAAGATACAAGCCATGAGCGCGAGTGTTAAACAGGGTGAACGGCTCAAAGCTGACCAGAGCCAACGGAGTTATTACAATCATAATCTGTTAATGGAACGTCAGTCAGACCCAAGCAGTACTGAGAGAAGATGAATCCCCCAAATAACCCCCCAAAGTGTGTAACCTGCTAACAGTTTACTGAGAGACCACTGAGTTTTGGTTCCTTTTGCATTGTTATATAAAATATTACATATTACTGATTACTCTATTGTGCATGAAATAAATGTAACTTCACACACCATAAGTAATATGATTTAACACATACCGTACTTCTAAAATTCCAATAATTTGAAGTTTTTATTTTTAAATATTTTTTGTATTTTCTTCCACAGTTCTGCTCACAAAAAAAGGACTTCACCTTTTTACACCTTTTACACCATTATATTATTATTATTATTGCAATTATTATTATTATTGCAATTATTATTATTATTACAATTATTATTATTATTATTATTATTATTATTATTATTATTATTAAGAACCAAAAAGACCCTAATCAATTGAACATCAGGGTTATCTGGTTGTTCATACTTATCCAGACTAAGCTGATATTTTTGCACTACTTATTTAAGTTTGTGACATCATCAATGAATTTGGTAATCTTGTCAAAGATTAAATTAAAGGGTGTTTGTGGCCTTAATAACAGATTTAGATGTTTTAAAAATGAAGTCTAAAGGGATTGAGTTAAGCACACTAAAAAGCATGTGATTTTAATTTCTCTAACTGCTCACATAAATCTGTGGATTTATGGAGATCCGATACTGATAATATAGTGGTAGCAGCTTGACAGCTTGGGTGCTAATGTACAGGCACCCCCATACACACACATCACAAAATTCTGCATAAGATCACCACTTGTTGATTTGTCTTATAGTTTTGTTTTAACTGTGGCTGCTCCTCTCTTCAGATATGTGCAGTACTTAAAATTTGTATTGAATACAGCAAGAAGCATGATCAGTCCATGCTCTTTTCCTGTTAGGGCTTTCTCTCTTGCCTCTAAGCAGAATAAAAGTGAACAAGCAAAACAGGCCTCCTACCATTAGACAGAATGCTATTTGGTTGAAATGGTGGAAAAAAATGCATAAGCTGCTTAAGAGGTCTCAACATATGCTGCACTGAAACTGCGTGTCATAGCTCCGTCCACTGGTCACTTAATACCTAGTTAGCTAATGCGCACCCTTCAGTGAGAGTCCATTTAGGCCCCCAGGCCTACAGTGAGACTATAAAACTCATGGATTATGCTGGATGGAACAGCTACACAACATCTAGCCTATTTCCTCTGTTAGAACATTAATGAAAAATCTCCATAAGGAGACAAATGGAAATACTTTTATACAGGATTATTGGACTCTAATGGTGTTTTTTTTTTTTTTGAATGGATGAGTGAGCGTTAAGAACAAAATGATAGTCTAATCCTAAACATGAACAAAAATTCCAAGAACTGGGGCCTATGACAGCCAACACAAACCACATTACTACATTTTTTTTTCAGATTCTGTAGCTTTAAACCATAAGTAAAAATATTGTTTCTTCAGCAAGAAACGTGGCTAGAATACAAATAAAAGTCTACCAAAAACAACCAAAGTAAAAACAAAATAACAAAACTAATTCAAGCATTGCATACACATATATATTTCCTGGAAAAGAGTCCACTGTTATTATACATGAATGCCAGAATCTAAGGTTTCCTAGTACAACTTTCCCCAGAGCCTCACACTGCTTCCACCGTTGCTCTTTCAATAGTGCAATCATCTCTTTTTTTACAATTAAATTTTTCACTGCCCCGTGATCCAGTTATGATGCTAATGTGCCCACTGTAGATGCTTTTGGCAACAGAGGACCGGGGTCAGCATGGGCACTCTGACCAGTCGGCAGCTATGCAGCCCCATTCATTGCGATGCCAGCATTAAGTTTTTCTGCTATTTGTGCTACAGGAGCTCTTCACACATATCAGTGAGCCCCATGACCCTTCTGACAGTTTACTGGTTATCTTTCCTTAGTAGGTGCTAACCACTGCATACTGAGAACACTCCACAAGACCTGCCGTTTTAGAGATGCTCAGACCCAGTCATGTAGCCATCACAACTGGGACACTCAGATCCTTAGCTTGGCCATTTTTTTTATTACCAAAATCTATTGAAGTAGTCAGTCAGTTAGTGCAACTGAGAAAATGTAAGTAATTATATTCTCCTCTGCACTGCACCACTATAACCGAGCTAATTTTTTGTGTGGATTACATACATGTATCTTCTTGCTTCTTGCTCATTCTTCAAATGAGATGCTCAAGTAGTAGCTCTGTGCCACCTTTTACAACAGGCCAACTGGGTTGCATCATTAGCCCAATTAGGCAGGTGCAAGAGACGAGGTCTTACCCATCATTTACCTTTCTAACGACCTCTCACATGTACTTAATCTCCTGCAAACAAGACACACTTGTGAGAAAATGTAAGGGAGAGTGCAAATTAATTAGCAGAAACTGTGAGATTATAGCTTTGAGACTTCCCTGGATGGACAGTGGTGAGTTAGAAACCTGAAAATTAGTGAAAATTAAGGCTGAAGGTGTGGGTTGGCTCCCCTGGGACCATGTGCTTCAGTTTTCTATAGTAAGAGACCCGGTTCTGGGCCCTTTTATGACCTTCCTAATCACAAATTTGACATTTACTTTTGAATAGTTTAATGTTCATTTAAACCAAAGTTTTATTCTTATTTCCCATTGTTTAAGTAATGCCTGCTTACTTACTTTTAAAATGTGCCTTACTACAGGTTAGGTTATTGGTTTCCAATTAATTATTGCGTTAGGCTTGTTTCTGTCCTGTCTTCCACTGTAAATTTAATACAGCTCACAAATCAGTGTCATAATAAGTTATAATTATACACAAATGTAAGGGTATTATAAATTATAATAATATATTCCCTATCCCCAAAACTGCATCACCTGTTGTTTCCCTGACATCTCAGGTTCTGGCCTTAGACTGTGTAATTAATCCACAAGCTCCTAATTGTTTGGGGATAAAAAAAGATGACCCGCTCAAGGGAATTCTTCATTATCCCAATCAACGACACAAGAAATCTGAGCACTTGATCACGCATGTGAGGGTTTGGCAACAGCTCTCATCAGAGACATCAGAGCCAGCCAGGTTAGCCTAAGATAGTAATCTAAAGCTTTCTAAAAATGCCTATATCAATCACTTTCACAAGCTATGAAATAAGAAAACTGTAACTGTAACTGTAGCTACAGTCATTTGTAGCTTTGAAGACAAGAAGGTGAAATACATGAAATGTGTTCATTAAACATTTTAAATGTTACCTTTATTTCATGACACTTTTTCTTCCTTTTGAGTCACAATCCAAATCGACAGCATTGCCAATCTTTGAGCCAAAGGGAGATAAAAGACCCATGTGAAGTCAGTGCAGTTAGCTGAACCCTGAGGACTTGGAGGCCTACAAGCATGAATGCCTGAAATAGAGCTAATATCAGCACAGATTTACATACTATTTGCAACCAGTCTCCTAAAGTGTCAATTAATTTTTAGACATAATATGTGAGGAATCTTCAAAGGAGTGTATCTTAAATAGTACATAACTGCTGCAAAAAGAATGTGTTTTTCCAGTGATCTAAAGAATGAATGCTGGAAAACTAGTAACCTTCCATTGAATCAGCCAATTAGCCCTTCAATCAAACACAGGTGTAACGTCCTCTGTGGCCATCTTCCGCTTTTCCTACACACTCTATCCATGGACCACATGCAGTACATCCAACCACCACCTCTTGACCTACCTGTTTAGCACAGGCTGGGCACTGGAGACAGCGCGTGCCACACCAGCCGCTTGGCCACTAGTTATTATCCCACCCAGACAAAAGGGGTATTTAGGCTGGCCCGTACAGCCCCAGGGTACGCAGTGGACTGGGGGGGGGGGGGGGGGTGGCAGGAGAGGGAATTCTGGAACAAATCTGGCAGACTTGGGTAGGCTGAGTGACGTGTGCAGCTGGGCAGCAACTTATTTGTATATGCGAGTGTGGATGACGTATTTTTCTGTTTTTTTATAAACAACCATATTCCCACTAACACACTTAGCATGCACTAGAGTAGAGCCAAATATATTACAGATCACATTCAACATTTCTCAGAATTGTAAATAATACAGTCACATATAGAAATTTACAGTACAACTTGGAGGATGTGCAGCCATTTGGCATTTCACCTTTAGTACCCGGGCAGTCAAAGCCTTTTATCTCTCAGGGGACAGTTCAATGAGTTTTAAACCAGATGAGTTTCCATCCTAAACATATAAATATATTCATTAAACATGTATTTTTGACTACAAAGTAGAACAGTAAATATCAACACAATAAAATGTAAACCTTCTTTACTTACCTAACATGTATAGTGTCCATAAATAGAACGTAATGTAAAAATAAACCTTTTGGAGTTCTGCCACTGCTTACTTTGCGAGGTTTAGTTTTGCTAAATTGCTAAAACCAACCCTGCTGTATGAAGGCTGCACTTTAGCCGGGCTAGCACAATCTGTGAGCGTTACTGATACTTCAGAATGGTGATTTATTACGGTGGGTGATATTTTACAATTGTGAATTATATGACAACACACTATCTAGTAATCAAAAAACACTTAGGATGAAAAAAATAACTTCCTTGGTACAGAAATGATCATTATGGTGAGTCTGGACCCCTGCACTTCCCTAGTCGAAAGAAATTCAGCTTTAGGGAGTTTTTCCTCATCTCTGTTGCCCTTGGCTTGCTCACTAGGTGCTCGGACCTATATTCTGAAAAGTTGCTTTGTGACAACATTGGTTGTAAAAAGTGCTATATAAACAAAACTGAATTGAAATTAAATAATGCTATAAATTCCTCATGCAAACATACACTGAAGTCTGGCATCTCATGCTATCAAGAAAGCTTTGTCATGTGTGGTCAAGTGGCCTTTTAATGTTATACAATGGTGTTAAAGCAGTAAAAAGTTATAATTTGCAGCCTTGCTTTTATAATTTACAGTTAGCTTTTAGCATGTATGAGGCAATATCAACACAGTGACATTCAGGGGAAAAGAATCCAAAACAGCTTTGGAATATCTTTGTTTAACATAAAGTGGGACAGGGATGATTTTCATAGAAAAAAAATTAAGCATCCAAGAATGACACAAGATCTTAAAGCTCTATGATAATTCCATTCATGTTCAACCTCTTTGTAGATAATATTAGATTTCAGATAATTAATATTGTAACGATGGTTGCTGAAGACTGGTTATAGTCCTACAAATGTGTATCTAACATTTGTAGGAACTAGCATCTTTAATGGTCATCTGGTTAATATACTTGATTTATTCAGATGTCAAATGCATAGCAGTAGCTACATGACTCTGTTCAACCGAACCGGCTATGTATTTAGAACCAAATTATATGATCCTACTCATCTCTTTACGTGTGAGTCAAGGTCATATTCTCTCCTCTGTACTGCTAGCGTTTTCCATTTCTGTGCTCTGCTACAGGCATCTTATCAGGCAAGCTAAACCCTGGGTCTTGTGTTACGAGCTTAGAGATATCTTTTGGGAGAGCACTGGTTCAATGTAAATATAGTCAAACTGAATTGATTTCTCTGTTTTGTTCCCTCTGCTGACATTGTGCTGTTTCATTGACTACCCCTCCCAGAGGGAGTTCAGAGGGGTAGCAGAGGTCAAGCCACAGTCTCTACAGGGAGCAGTGGCTTTAACCTCTCATTCCCCTTTAAAACAACTTATCACGCCTCAGGCTACAATATGTCACCAGAAAATTTTGCACTGCCCAGAAAACTAAAGAAACTGGTATTTTCTATTTTATGCATTGATTTAACCAGATGCAGCATAAAATGAGAAAAGGGGTGCTTAAAAACCACACTACACAACCTTTATATCCTCAGAAAACATTTTGTTACGACCTAACCATGCTTTGTGCAGTTTTTTACATGTGTGGAAACATGTGTTTATCCCTGTCTTGACCAAGGCATTGCTGTAACAGCAAGTTTAATATTAGTGGTTTGCCTTGATAAATTAATAATAAATGAAAAGTCATAACTGTATGACAGTTGTGATGTGCTGCAAAAGACTTCATCTGTTGTATAGTAAGATACAACACAGTGCAGAAAGTATAATGAACATATAATTGTACTATAGGCTCAGTATAATTGTACTGTTATAGGCTCTTAACAACATGTGCTGAAAGCCTCTGTACTAATTCAACATGCAAGGAGCAGTCTAGACTGTTACATCTAAACACTGTGTGCTACTGAGAGCTGTTTTTGTTTATTGTTTCCTTTGTCACGGCCGCGTCGCGCCAGTGACCCACAACTCCCCTTCTGTTTGTCATTAGTTGTTTGGCCTAGTTTCCTACATACAGCAAACCCATTTGCACGCTATTCTAGATGTCATTTGTATGTTAATAGAGACAACATGCACCAAATTGTTTGGATTTGGCGAAAAACAACCAAACAACCACTTTAGTTATTGTTTACATCATAAACTCACAAAAGCAATAGAAAACAGAATTTTTTTTTCTCTCAAATCTCTTTTCTAATCTCAATGGTGGGTCACATCAGAAGATGTCTTCAACTGAAACTTACACTGGCCTATACTATGAGTGAGTTAGGGCAGTTATTGTTCATGTCTAAAGAATAAAATCAGCATGTTTGACTTTTACCCTACAATGTCACAGAAGTGTGAAATGTTCAGTCTTATCAAACCAAGCCCTCCCTCTGCTGGGACAGAAGTAGGCACTCTGGAGTTCCCATAAGAGACTCAGCTCTAATTAGTGGGGCACACTGGTTCAAAGGCTGACTGTCTCTGTGTTTGTCTGTGAGGAGGTCAGTTTTAGTGGGACGATGCCACAAGGTGGACATTTTTTTACAGGTTGCACTACTGCCAGTGGTACATAATATTACACACATAAGTGCTGAAATAAACTGTCTGTTTTATTGTTTACGCCAACTACTGAATAGTTGGCTACATGCTTAGCCTGTTTTAATACCTGATCATGCAGACCATTTATTATAAAATATATTAATCTTATTATTATCTTAATGGTACAAAAATTCAGATGCTTACCATTAAAATGTCCTGATAGTTTGACCTTGCCTTTCTTTTAGACTTATTTTTTTCAATTCAACAAAACATTTTAACATACAACACAAAGCCACACTTGTGCCGTATTGTAAATGTTAGTAGGAATTCCTGTTGTATACACTATTGTTTATAAATACTTAGCAGGTGCTGGGTGTGTAGGCACACTTCCTGCACATGGTCGGCATCAAAACTGTGTGTGTGGTTGTGTGTGAGCGTACATGTGTGTATTCTGGTGAGGTTACATACGATGGTGGGGCCCCAGATGGGTTAATGGGGAGCTTAGCGTCATGATTACAATGCAACAGTGTCGCCTTCAGATTTGGCAGTGATTGCCCCTAAGCCCACGCGCAGGACCTCACGTTCAATCTGACCTGGGGGTTTGAAGGGGGAGGGGGGCTGCAGAGGGTGTATAAACACCACTATGCTGCCAGTAACACCTCACTCTCTTCAGCCCCCAAGTCATTCTAGACAATCTGCCAGTCTACATCTACATCTGTCAATCTAGCGATCGAACCAGTCCCATCAATCCAAACTAGTCTGGTCCAAGAACAGCAACACATAAGCAATCATGCATGTATATACACCATCATTCAAAAGTGTGGAATCGCTCCAATCAGTATGGAATAATTGTTCTGAATAATAAAAAACAACAATAATAATAATAATAATAATAATAATAATAATAATAATAATAATAATAATAATAACAATAATAATAATGATAATAATAATAATAATAATAATAATTAGAAGAAGAAGAAAGAAGAAGAAGAAGAAATGCAGCAATGATTCTTCACTACTTAGGCTTCAAGTACAATATAGGAAGCTGTAAAAATAATGATGAATAGAGCTGTACAGCTTGGAAAGCTTTATAATATCAGAGAAAGTCATAATAAAAGTAGTAATGAATACTAATAAATGTAATATCTCATCTTTTTAATGTAGATTACTTACATATTACTATAAACTGATATTTGTAAATAACCTATTGTTTCAGCCCAAATGCATTTGAATATTGAATACTGAATAATACAGTATAACCCCCCCCCCAAATACATTCTGTTGTTATTTATACAATGTTTTCAATCCTCACTGTACAGATCATTGCTAAATACAGCCACAACAGTACTTAATATATAAGCTTTTGAAAGGCATCTAAAAAACCTTTACACATGTTTATACAGTAAGAGGAACACACACTGAGGAAAAAACACACACAAAGTCACCCCTCCATGCCCTGGCCCCCTACACCCCACCCATGATGTCTGTCCATCAGAGGCCAGGCTGAGGTGGGCAGAGGAGGGAGAACGAGTGGTTGTGGGCAGAGACAACAGCTCCACTAATTAAATTGTGCCAGGTTAATCCCTCTGTGTCCCCTCCACTCACTCTCCATCCCATGCACGTGGAGGGAGTGGGGGGTGGGAGCTTCTGCAATGACAAACAATAAACATTCATCACTAACAATAGCAGCACAACATAGTAGTACATAAAAACAATCAGAAAACAGCAGGCCTAATGAAACAAACAATGGGACACTTGGGTTGAAATGCTGTTTTGAGAAGGACGCATGGGCAGCATCTCAACAAACAAACCCAACGCAGATGACAACAACAACAACAGTACAATGACATACACCTGCTGTATGTAACAAATGACCTATTGTCCTTACTACTAATACGCAAAAAGAAAGCGGTGAACGTTTCAAGCTCCAGTAAGTCATTACCATGAGTGGCAGTAAAAACAATGTATTTTCACTGCAGACTAAGCTCAGAGCTGGTTAAGGGTTGGCTAAGGCTTTGCTAATGGAAATTATAGTCTGAAGTTCAGCATCTTAACAACTGTACTGTAAGTGACCAACAAAGCACACCACAGTATTCCTAATTGAAAAGAACAACCTATGACCCCTACAGCAGGAGGCCCCCCAGTCATCTTAGAGTGAGCGATCGCCACCCTGTCATTCTCCCAGCATGCACTGCTCATAAACACACCTCTGGCTGTCTGGCCCTCCGCCCCCTCTGGACTGTACAGCCCTTGAGAAATGGTGTTTTGATGACCCCTTCAGCATGAAGGCTGAGAGAGCTATTCTCTCACCACCACCATGTGACAGACCTACACGGTGGTGATTAAAACACTACTCACAGCAGTTATTCAAGGGACGTGTCACGTGTTCTTATGAGATGTGAGATTATTTTGGACATGATTTTGGAAGTCTACCTTTTGTCAAAGATTTGAAAATACAACACTTGTATGTTGTTTCAGTTTGTTGCCTTGTTGCATACGAGTGGGTGCTCTTTTTAAACACCTTAAATGAAAACAAGTGTGTTTCAGTCTCTATCAGCTGCACCTGTAGATAACTCAAAAAATTAGAACAGAAGCATCTGCCCACTGACATTCAATATAACAGAGTTTACTGTTCTTTTACAAAAGTACACGAGAGAAAAGTGCATGGAATTAATCTCGATAATATTAATTGAGTAAGAAATAATACGTCTATAAATTATTTTGCCACTACTACGACACTAATGTGCAAGTTATGTAGTTATGAGACTAAGTAACTGATGTGTGGGTTCTCCTACTAACCTTAGGAGTTTAAAGGGTTATGGTGGGCGTTTCTACTATGACATCAATGTGTTCCAGCACTCTGGGCGTTGCCACACTTTAGTGGGCGTCTCTCACACACTCCTAGGATGGGAGTTTGTGAGTGAGCGTTTGTGTGCGTGCGAGTGAGTATGCGCAGTTGGCATGCTTCTGTAGCGGGCATGCTCAGAGGTGTAATGTCTGATTAGGGGATTACAGGGGAAGTGCTTCTTCGCAGTTCTCTGAGAAACAATTATTAACATGTTGGTGTCTCTAATCCTGGATAAACACAGCTTTTCAAGAACAACAGAGAGGCTCCCTCGCTCTTTCTTCCCTCTCTCCTCTTCTCCCTTTAAATCCATCTCAAAACCCCCATAGTCACTTGAACTCCAAAGCCTAACTAATACCAGTTGAGCAGACAGGGCATTGGCGTGGAACAGTGTCATTAGGAGAATACCTTCGCTTGCACGTGTTGCACCGAAAAAACAATCCCCCTGTACTACAGCAGGCCAGCAGGCAGCACAGAGAAGCGCGGCCTGGGGAGGGGTAGGGCGAATTTAGTTGGGGGACGAGATCGAATAAGACTGCATTGTGCTCTAGAAGCTTGTTCAAAAGGGCACTGGGCTGAAGATGTTTACAGTATGTAATCTTTTGTTTGTTTGTACACTTCTCCCATGTAATCAGCTTTCTGGTGTTGGGAGGAGATTTCGCAGAGTGCCGGGAATGGAGCTCCCAGGTGGGAGAATGAGAGAGAGATTGAGACAGAGCGAGAGTTATGTTTTCTGCTGCTCTCCCCTCAGCCCTATATGTATAACATTACCAATGTATAACGAGCTATAAAAAAAAAATACACAAACACACCAATAGTCACTTTATCCATTCTGCAAACAGAGCAATAACAGAGTAATCAGCCCATATGGCACATGTTGGGCCAGCAGACGGTACATATTGGTGGATGAGGAGTACTCTCTCTCACACACACACACACACACACACACACACATCAGATTCTCAGAGAGTGGGCTAGACCATTCATATCTCTCTCTCTCTCTCTCTCTCTCTGATGGAATTGAGGCCTGCAGCTCTGAAATCAGACACAGACAGGTGATCAAAACAGGCCATTAGCCCCCATTTACACACTCTCACCTTCACACACACCTCAATCTGCTGACTAGACACACACACACACAGTGTGAACCACTTTGAAGAGTTCAAATCATGCTCCCACCGCTGTTGCTATTGGTAACGGATGTACATGTGTTTGTAAGCATCTCTCCACAAGCTCAGCTGAAAGGTGTGATAAACTGATTGCAGTATTATTCTTTTTTATATTTTAGTTTAAGCAGTAAGATGACTTTCCTCATTTTTTGTCTGATGCCTCTCATAACTGATAACTACAAAATGAATCTTAAGAACTTCAGGTCAGAACAAGATAAGATCATATTTAGATTTCAAAACTTTATTGTGCCCTCCAGTTCAAAGTGTATGTGCACTTAAAGTAGCATATAAGTCAATAAGCAAGTTCCCCTTCCAAGTCTGATTATAGAGGCCTATAATATTGAAAAATCGTAACAAAAAACAAGCATGGAAAATAAGTTGGTTAATCACAGCATCTGTTGTGGCTTCAGAAATTAGTTCTTCTTTTAGCAGTAATTCATGGATCTGTTAGCTCTCTTGTATTTTTTTTCTTAAAATAATCCCAAAGTCAAAAAGTCCCTTGAAAATCCTTCCGCTCATTCTGACCAACCACAGAGTGACAGGCAAAAGTCATCCAAACTGAATTCACATAGCAGATTGCTGAAAGACGGCTGCCGAATTGGCAGTGCATTCTGGAGTCTTGTTTAGGTAGGTGGAGTGGATTTCTGCACAGCCAAACACCGCATGATGCAATATGTTAAAAACATAAGAAACAAACGTCTTGTGAAATTAGTAGCATGTCACAGAAAGACATACTGTAGCCCTAAGAAAGAGTCACTTTTAAAAGAGGCCAGCATGAAGCAGAAAACCTGCAACAAAAAAAAAAAACAGTCACACACGCATAGAGGGTTTAAGCAAAGTAGGGGGAGAGAAGGACAGCATGCAGAAGTCATGCATTCATGGAGGTTTAGCAAGTATGAAAGCTACCCAGTGCATCCATGGAAATGCATGGCATCGGAGCAGAAAACAAACCTCTGTGGAAACGCCAGTGTGAAGAGAAAGTTGAAAAACACACTAGGGAACATGAAAGCCCCAAACGCAAGATCGATGGACAGTGTTTGTGTACAAATCCGACACATCCGCACATGGGTTCAGGCAGACGTCACACAGAAATTAGGAAGAAACATAATTACAAAAAGCAGAGAGCAGTATACAAATACATCGCAATACCCAAAAGCAATCACCCCGACATACACACCTAACCACTGTTAATCCTCTAGACACTGGAAAGCACACACACGCACACACACGTGCGCATGCAAACTCTCTGTCTCTTTCTCTCTCTCTCTTTCACACACGCACACACACACACACACACACACACACAGCATCACTGTGTTTATCACAGTGCGCCAGCCTACCAACACCCGTCAGTCTAATTCCGTTTGTCTGTTTAGATTTGTTTTGCTTTAATCTCCTCTTGTTTGTGCACATCTGCAGGAGCGGCACTATGTGAGAGGGGGAGGGGTGCTTTGAAACAGAAAGAAAGAGAGAGACAAGGGGTGCAGGTAAAAGGAGAGAGTCCAATAAAGAGAAGACACGAGAGCAAACTTTTGAATGCAGGGAAGGTGGTGCAGCCAAGAACTGGTGAATGTGAGGAATATCGGTTCAGCTTATGTAGCATAAAACTCCTGTTATGAGAAGATCCTGAAACATTTTTGGAAATTATGTTATTTTCTCATTTTTAGCACACATCATTTGTAAATATCAGCTGGCGTTTATACTGTGAGACTATTTTATGACTTATATACATACACAAGTACATACACAGACCACCAAGTGACATTTATGACTCCTGTGCAGAAACATCATAATTTTGAGTAGCAATCAAATATACAGACAGTGAAGATTTTCAATTCAATATGTCATAATGCTAAATCAGTGGCTCATGCATATAGAAGTGTTTTCCCTGTTCTATCACATCTGATCCAACTAACCAGCCAATTAAAAAGTCCTTCCCGAGTTGAAGCAAGTGTGTTAAGCAGTAAAAGGGTAGTCGAGGACCAGGGTTGAGAAACACTTCACTAAATAATGCAAAATATCCAAAGAGACCAGAGCAGCAATAACACACAGTGCTGAGGACTGAATACACAGTTTGCCATGCTCAGATCCACAATCCCAGTCCAGCTGAGCAGCCAGGCAGAAGTGGGCCCAGCAAGAGGCGCACGGTGCAGCAGCCAGGCCTTCAGGCTTCTGGAAGTCTCTCCAGGCAGTCACAACTCGGAGCACAGGCTCCACCACCAGCACAACATTACAGGCCTCTTACACTGCATTACAGCATATCTTATTATCCCGCTCAACTCTCTTCATTAGCCCAATTGGATCCTGGGATTTCCATTTGTAAATGGGGAGCTTTTTAGATTAGTCGGTGTCTGCCCATTATGAAATGTTCTCTAAACGTTCCCCCAACGGCACGATTAGCTCCTGTCTGTCAGGCTGGAAATGTAAACTTTTCAAAATGTGATTCACCCATTTAAGCCCTTCACAAATATTTTCCACAAAAAATGGTACAAAAAACTTGTCAACTAAGCAGTCCTTGTTTCAATGTTTGTCACCGTTATGAATCATAAACCACTAAAACTATGCCGTGCAAACCAGCCTTGTTAATCCTTTTCATTGATGCATTTATCATCTGCTTCACTTCCACTGAGATGAAGGGAAACAAACACACACACACACACACACACACACACACACACACACACACACACACACACACACACACACACACCCACACA
>JBBPCY010000001.1:35293196-35305749 GCA_037974405.1 Brachyalestes nurse
TAGATCTCCAGGAGACCTTTCCAACGAGCCCTCATTTGTATTTTTAGCCCGAGTAGATCAGGTTTTATTCTCTGAAAGCTGGGTGTCCCAATACTTTTGTCACACCACCTTTCCAGTTGCATATCTCGGCGGGAAATTTAAATTAAAAGACGGGTTTACCTTAAAAAGAGGCGAATACGGGTAATGCATTAAACTGAGTTTAAAATGAAATTAAAGTGTTCTGGGAGCATGTTTGTAGGTATATTTAGGGTTTACACTATAAAAACATGAATTTTTAGGCATTCTTTTTACCAAAACACAACAACGTGTTTTTTCCACTATACGTGGGTGCTCCTAGAACGTAACCCCCGCGAAAAGTGAGGGATTACTGTACTTCCTAATGTGCTAATGGATTTCTGCTGGACAACGCTTAGGCCTTGTTTTGGATGATCTTACACCACCAGTGGAAATTCTCCACTGAATATCCGTTCCAGACCAGGACTAGACCATCTGTATTCATAAAAGTGCCCTTTAGTTTTTGTTTCTGTCATCCTTTGCTCTTTTCTCTTTTTTACCTCTGCATGCTTTCCCCCCATCACACTGAGCCCCCAGGGTAGCCCCTGTGGTGACTGGTGCCCCTCACTCAAACCTGCAGGGTTTTGACAAGGAAATACTGCCGTCTGGTGGAGGGAGGCAGCAAACAACCCAACTCTTCAAATGCCTTCCTCTCCCATAGGGTGTGATGTGCAAGCACGGTAAATGCCATTCAGTGTCATGATATGATCTATAAGGATGCGTGTAACTGTTTTAACTGAAATAATTCAACCAGAAGTACTACTGAAGAACCACAAACATGACAGATGAAAAGAAGTGACTGCGTGCATGTGCACATTTAACTCACTGCATATTGTGCAGGAGGAACTGCTCAATATTAAAGCTATTCTTCACTTCAGTGTTGACTGGGTCCCAAAGGCGCCCGGGGAACTTGACTCCGGTAAGATGACGCTGGAGCTTAGACACATACCAACTATATGTCATCATCTAAACAACAAGAGAGAGAGCAAATAAAAAACATCAAAAAAGACAACAAAAATCTCAATTAACCCGCAACAAATGACTAACTCATAGAAAAAAACAGAAATTGTGGATTCTAAACTTTCAATCAACTCCACATCAGTTCTTCTCATTGGAGGAGAATATGCTCTGCATTTAAGTTTATTGAAAACATACGCCTGTACTCGAATGCTTCAGTATAGATGTAAATTCAGATGTAATCTAATGCATTATTTTAGTAATGTAATGCTAAAAAAACAACAAAAATACTTTCAACAATTAATGCAAACAACATGTAATGGACATGACAGATCATGTAGGGGTGTGAACAGCTGTGTGGCTGACCTCCTGGTCAACAAGGCTGACGTCCGGTCGCAGGCCCTGACAGTACTGCATGTAGCGGAGGGTGTTGCCAGGGAGATCACCTCGGGTCAGCACCAGCGAGCCATTTGGAAACGAGAGCATCACCTCACGAGCAAAGGTCTCCACAGCCTTGTTACTGCTCTGATCACACTCTCTGGAAAATAAACACATGCACACACAAAATATTGTGTAAAAAAGCATGGTTACACACTATACACACTACTGGGGCAAATTTATACTTAAATGTATATCATTCAAGAACAACTGCTGGTTTTTAAAACTGAGGGGACAGAATTCAGACCACCTAAATTTATATTTAAAGTCAACAATATAGGTAGTAAGTATTCATTTATTCTAAAAACTAAAAAAATGTTCTAAAAGAACAACACATAATGATAATCATGCTTGAATGTCTGAGAGTGTTAGCTTCAGCTTTAACTAAGCATTGATGAGAGACCTAAAAACAGTGTGTTTCCGACCCACAAATTTTTTATAAATAAGATTTTTTTACTGAATAAATGTTTGGTTACAAGCAGAAGCACACTCTAACGCAAAAATAAATAAGTTAAAACATTATTTGTTGGTCCAATTTTTGCACAGTACTGTGTGCCCAAGTATGAGTCGTGACATTTACTCATGATAGCAATAATGATATACATAATGGAGATAATGATGAAGAGTATGAGGATCCGTGACACTATCATGTCTTCAGCCAGTCTGCTGTCAGCTCCTTTCCCACGCGGAGTGGCGTGCAGTGAGTGAAAGTCTCGCAGATGACACAGCGGAGCGCCTCACTGCTCTAATCAGCTTCCGACAGGTGTGATGAGCGCCGACAAGTGCGTCAGTCCAGCGGGCTGATCAAAGCACTGCGCTGCAGAGCAAGGCAGCCATGCACCAAACCACACGGCGCTAATCTATGCGACTGCCGCGGCCAGGACGCCTAATCAACCACGGCATGCCGCGGCTTTAATCTGCGTGACTAGCGTGGCCAGGATAACTAATCAAGTGGAGAGTCAAAGAGACGCAATGTTGCAAACCCAAGAGCTTTGAAGTCAGATGAGACATGGGTGTGCTGAGGACTATCCTGGTACAGGCTGGGTGGAAACCTACGACCCTTAGAGTGGCAACTAATGGCAGCTATTTTTTGCAACAATTTATATTTAGAAAGTGACATTTGACCAAAGCTCCTTTAAGCGTCGTTTTCTCTCCAATTTAGTGTTCAGTTTCACCCTCTAGCTAACATGAATGTAGCCACTGCAACTTTTTGCACAGCTTTCATTGGTGGAGAATGCCAACCATTTCTGCTGGGTCAATTAACAAACTGCTAATCCATGCTGGATAGCATCGTGCTAAGTAAAAGGGGAGAAGGATGGCTATTCCAGAAGATGCAAAGCAGAAGCATAAGAGATCAAATATGCTCTTTAGGACTCCTCGCTAAAGATGGTTACCTGACCACCAGGGCACTTGTGATGTTCCAAAGAGTTGCACCAATAAGGAACCCTTTTCATCACTGTACTTATTATCCAACTCTAATGTTGCTCAAAACCTGGCTACTACAGGAAAAGAAACTTCAGACCAACAATATGGAAGTGACCACTGATTTTTAAAATTTTCAAACATTTTACCAAGAAAACAAGTTCAGTGACATGTTATACTTTAACCAAAAAGTTTGCCAAAACATTCCATTAGTCTGCTAGGTGTACTCTTATTTTAACAAGTTACATGAGAAAAGCCCTTGCAGCAATTATTGATTATAGTCCCTTATACAGATGACTTTTCAATTTCCCCATACACTGTAACACACTTGATACAGTGCAACACACCTGATACAGAAAAAACTGAAGACATGTTTACTTTTGCAAGGTTTGTACTGCTTCCACACTTTTGGCCTGTAGTGCGTGGTTAGAATCACACACTCACTTACCTATAGTTTGAGTGGATCATTTGTAAGAGCAGTCCAGAAGTGAGAAGCCATGAACCTGTGGTCCAGACAGAACCACAGCCAACTCGTTTCTCCAACCAGCACACAGACCAGCTCAGCCCCACACCAGTCAGAACACACACACCAGCATCAGCCTGCAGCCAGAACCGCTCCACCTTCCCACACAAAAACACACACATACACATTCTCACACAAGCTAAAAAATTACAAAATTCCAAAGCAGATAATATGAACAAGAGATTAGTTGAAACTTTACTGTACAATTCATTCATGATCACTGACACCACCCATAAACATAAACTCTGTCAGGCCACACAGCTTATATTTTACACATTCTGTGTAATTAGATGATGTCACAGTTACACTAGTAATTGGGAATTGTATTGTTTAGATTAATGATCAATCGAGTTATCACAGTTTAGAAAAGCAAACATTTTATTTCACAAATTTCTTCCTGCTGATCTCTAACTTTTATACTTTCATTCATTTGTCTTATCTTTATCTTATTTGTTATTTACTTATTTACTTTAAAATGACCATATCATCATTCAAATCGTTAGAAATCACTAAGCACACACTTCAAATGCATTTATTTGAACATTCATTTTTACAGATTTTTTCAAATATCTGATTTTAATCAAGCAATGATTACTGCCCTAATTAAATCACATCTATGCATATAAAAATAAGTCAAATGTATATAACTTTTCATTAAAAAAATCTGCACACAAAATGTAATTAATTTGATTTTTGACGCACAGCAAACTGTGAGATACCTTAAACACATCCATTTATAGAGTGCAGGTACGTCCTACTAGGATTAGGCAATCTCACAATACAGGATACTTAAAGATGTTTCCACAATAAACAATGAAAATTGTGATATTCTGAAATAATGTGTTAATAATTGTATCCACAGTATCAAATACTGTGGGTAATTTTATTTTTATTCCATTATAAGCTTTTTAAAAAAAAGCATATTGTGTATCACGATCACAAAATGTATCACAATAATGATAAAATGTTGTTTTATTCACCACTTCCAGCTCAAGCATGGTTCAATATAGAACGAATTTGAAACTGGTACTTACCACTCCTAGCAGCAGGGGATTCTCAATGTCCAGGTTGGCTCTCCAGGCAAAAAACACAGAATATAGACTCACCATAGTAGCAAACACCCACACAAAAGCACAGTGTCTGTTGAAAACATAAGTAAAGAGGTTACCACTCTGAAATGTTTTTATATCATTAGATGATTTGATCATTAGATGATTTCTTAGAATGACAAAACACACTTCCAACATATGATCTCATATCCAGCTGTTTAATACTGCTTAGAAATGTACTTAATGACAGACTTAGACCTTTACTGATGTGGTGACAGTAACAGCTGGGTTTGTCTGAAGAATCTCACCTTTTCAATGAAGCATGTAACAGACCCAACATCGCTAATAACAGCACAGGAACCGTGAGATCTGCCACACAGTGATTCAACTGAGCACTAAAAAACAGAATATATGTAATTACACATAAACCCATTTCCGAGTTAATGAGTGATGGAAAATAGAAATAAACACATAACTAGTAGCCTTTAGCCAGTTTTTCTTTTCTACCTGGGGGGAGTACACAAGTAAATATTCAAACGCCTTATGAGATTTTGCCTTCTAGCTTTCTAATTTCACTAGTCAATGGGCAATAGCACCCTGCCTTAGGTTTTAATATCATCTCCATTCTTGACAGCTTATTTAGGCACTGTGAGCACAAGCATGTGAAAGCATGTGTGTGTGAGACTGTGTCAGCTCCTTGTGGCAGGTTTACACACCGAGGGTGACGTGCTTGTTGTATTCTCTCTCTTGCATGGCTGTCCCTCACTTTGTGTGCTGAGTAGCAGTGGGGGGTGATGGGAAATAGGCATGGGGATGAGTGATGGGTGGTAGGTTGTCTTAAGATGAGAGAGAGGGAGGAAGGCACCCAAACACATGAAGAGGGAGGGCCATGGAGCAGTGCCAGATTTGCTAGTAGATTGCACTGGCTGTCGTCAGAGTAGCCTGTCACGCTCCCACCACTAGCGATCATTTCAAAATCGAGTGCAGAAAAACCCAACACCCAGATTTGGCCCTTTAAGAAGGTGCCATGCTGCTTTGATAGAGAGGTGAGGAAACTGGAAGAACAAAGAATGCATGCGGGTGGCTTCTCTCAGCTCGCTGCAGGAGGAAAAGAGTGGATATTTCTCAAACCACACAATATCTAACATTTATTACATCAGGAAAAAAGCAAGCTTCTAGACATGTTATCCTTTTCTAAAAGAGGACTGAAACCATAGCATGCACTTAAAACTTCTGGGGCACATCAGTGTAGGACCAGTACTGGAGCATTAAATATGGTGTATAGAGCAACCACGATATTCAAAAGATTCAGGACAAAGCTTTTTTTCTGCATGTCTCAGACCCTAAGGCACCAAATATAGTTGTCCCTAAGAACAGTCTGGAGCTTGTATACTCACTGCAGCATCCTCACCAGGTTTACTTTTTCCTCTGATTTTGCCTGTTGTCAACAAAAAAGAAACACATATTGTACATAAGAGGCATAGTCAAAATATTTTACTTCAACCTAATCTAAAAGCACAAATGCTTTATGAACAGCCTTAATGTGTAGAGAAAAAGGGGAAAGAAATCACATAATACACACATAAACCATCATATTAAAAATGTTTAGACATTACTCACTACTTAAAATGTATGCAACAACGTTGCCTCATTACTGCACTGGTTTTCATTCTAAATTTCACATTTTTTAAATAAAATTAATCCGAAGTTAATTTACCATGTGGAAAAATATTTGTGTCATGCACTATTTAAGTATACATGTGATGTTTCTAACAAAGAATATAATCCCCATTAATATTATGATATTTAATATAAAATTTAGTAACGCTTTATCTTACTATGATTTACTTGTCTGTAAGATGTCAATGAGTGACATCTTACAGATAATAAAAAATAAAGTGAATAACATTAATACTGCTAATCAGTGACTACTAGTTTTCATGCACTATTAGCAACATTAGCATTAATGACTACCTCTTTCCTACAGTCAGCTCATTATTTTGAGCTACTGGAAGCTACAGCTAAAAATAAGTAATATAATAAAAAAATATATACAGATATATTAATGACAGTTCAATTACTGTGCAAACTGTGTGTTCTCAAAGACTAGCTGACATAACAGAGCAGCTGTAGTTTGGTTTGTCAGAACACAGGAATTGAATGAAAATTGTTGTTCAATTCTCTTCTGCTTCTTTAGAATAAATACTTGTGGTCTGAGAAAAGTCAGACTTACAGATGTTGTATACAACCACTTTATCCTTTATTTTAAGAAAATGCTCCCAAACGTTTCTTCTTTTTGAAATTACAGTCATAATTATTCTTTTTCTTTCACTACCTGCTCACATAGGCCATGTTGATCACTGCTGTAGATAATTATAATTATAATGTCGAATAAAGGTCTAATCTAATGGCTTAATCTAAAAAGTCATGCTTAACTGCTTGAAATTTGTGTTCAAAGTGGAAATAGTAAAAACAAGGAAAACACTTCTATGAGTAGACAATTACTGTGCATAAACACACACAAAGTCACTATATTTGGAAAAAAAATAGAATGTGTACCAGGCTAAAGGTGCCATACTCAGTCCTCAGCAGGTGTGTGATCAGGCCACTCAAGGATGTCTGGTCCCCCCAGCTCCAGCGAGCTGTGTTCAGATAGGAGGAGATGGGCAGGTAGAGGTAGGGCAGGAATCCAGCCAGGAAACACAGTCCCAGAGAAATTAAACCCGAGAAACAAAATCCCTAAAAGAACATTATTGAAATAATCAAACCTTGAACCAACTATATTTCTGAAATACTCATTTAATGACAAAATTGTCACATTAAATATACAATTATTAAAATGTAAATGTATTCCTTTTTAAAGTCTCTAGCAGCATATTATTAGCCCATAAATATAAAGAAACAGCACTCAGTCCTGGATGGGTTGAGAGCCCTCCCTCTGAGCAATTTCCTTAAAAACACTGCAGATTGGCAGTGTGTCCAGTAATCTACAGAGCAGCCTGCCAGCTCCTAAACACTTTCAGCAATCACAGCAGAGTGGGAGCCATTCCTGTCCAATAGAGTGCTTAACTGGTTTGCAAAGCAATTTAATTTCAAGGCTGTCCAAGCTGAGCACAAGGGCTAAGCAATTAAATACGTTTGCCTGTGTTGGGCAATTTTCTCTCTAATTTTTGTTAAAAGAGGGGACATTGCATGCATAATTATGTTTCTATATGGAAGCATAAAATAATATTAGAATATAGCTTCGCATAAAATCATGCAGTCTGTGACATTTAATGAAGATTGTACTTTACATACATCATTGGGCTGAAACATTACTGTTTCTTAGTACTCACATTATGAGTGTAGAGCTGGAGCAGCGCCCAGGGAATGATGATGAGCACATAGAGGACCACAGTGTGCTGATTAGACAGACTCAGCCCACAGCACAGCGCCCCCCACAGAGCAAACTAGGGACAGCCAGAACAAGATGACATGATGCCTTTAGATTATTAACACACCAAACAGAACATTTTTGTGGAAACAAAGCGACAACAAACAATGTACTGACAAGCAGAGTGATAGGTATGTAGGCTCATGTGGCTTAGTTCACCAAGAACTAGCTGTTTTGGATCTCAAGAAACTTGTTTCATTAATTAGGAATGCATCAACATTTTGGACACTGAAACTTTGGGCAAAAACGATGTATGGAAACCATTAAAACTCAGAAATTAGTTTTACTACCAAAAATTCCCTATTTCAGTAATAATTATAGGAAACACTGCTTCTTTCACTCTTATACAATGATCAGTGCAGACACATTCAAACAGTTAAGAAGTGTTGGGAAAAAAGGGAGATGATATCATGGCAGCTGTGAGGTGCTCACTTTAAGCAGCAAGAGGAACAACGGGCTACAAATTTCTCCACTACAGGTTTGAGAAAAAAGGCAGTCACCAGAAGTACAGTCACACTATCTAAATTAACATTATTTTAATAATAAAGAAATGAACAAACTGTAGTGTGACTGCATTGCCTTCATGTTAGAAAGTGTTCTAAGCTGCTGATATTTCAACATTTTTTAGATTTAAGTTTTTAGCCTAGTATGTCCTGACATTAGTTTTCAGCCAAGAATTTTCATGTCAGTGTAATACTGTTTGTGATTTATGGCTTTTTCACGTGCATCACTTAATCTGCAATGCAATTGGACATGAGATGCAAATAAGATACACACGGGTGAAAGTCAAACAATCGTCTCACCATTTGGATGCAAATTGTTACGATACAAGTTTAAGCTTGGTTTTATTGATTTATTTCAATCAAAGCACCTCAGATTTAAAAAATCAAGCTTGCAAATGACGCAATTGCTAAGAGGCACAGTGTGTGTTATTACCTTTGTCTTCTGAGCCATAGATTCTGCATTGTGGAAGCAGGCTAAGAGGGAAAAGAGGACCCCCACAAACATGTTGTTGAGGGAGAATACTTCAGCTACTACTGACCACTGCCACACCAATCTAGACACAGCGAAGCTGCCCCCTGCCATCACGGCTCCCGGGCCAGGCCCGGCCAACCTGGAAATAAGAAACAAACACTGAGTGAGTGTCTACCTGACTCACTTCACACACAGCCAACTTTCTCTCTCCGAGATTACCACTGAGCTTCTGTTTCACAGCACCTAATAAACAAAAGCTACACATCCTTAATCCCCAACCCGGTATGGATTATAGTCTCTGACTTCTACCGTACATGACAGTAATGAAGAGAGGTTCCTTTGGTGGCACTGTTACTGCTATAATAAGAAATAAATACTGATGTAATACTTATCATCTGCCTCTGGTAAAACACAAGTCATACAAATCACAGCCAAATCATAAAAGAATCATTCAATCAAAAAAAGCAAAATGTTGTAGATGAAAGTTAATAGCATTATGCAAACAAGGTCATGCTAATTAGAGGTCACCACCTTGTTTTAGCCATGTTTGTATATATGAAATATTTCATTAAGGGAAAATATACAGGCCACTACAAATTGTGTGCAATATATTAGGCCACTACAAATTGTGGGGTCAATGCTATCTCACATTTGGGCAATTAAATATTCAGTTTAAGTGTGTTTGCAGTAATGAGTGGCCATATGGTGAGGTCTACAAAAATACCTCTATGGTTGGGCAGGTGGTGGCCACTCTGGGAGTTTGGCCCTCATCAAAAGGCCAGAAACTGAATAGCACTGCACTGTCTTTGTAATGGAAGTTTCACTCACAGTCTGTCATACCAGACCAAAAAAATATTACATGATTGAAATATGGTTGCACGAAGAACAAAAAACACGAAGACGCAAAAAAGATTAATAAAGATAATTCAGTGTGCAATCATACTATGAACTAGTTTTTTTCAGTGTAGTAAAATTTATACAAGGTTTTCACTTTGAATTTTAATGGAAATGTTCTCTTTACTCATTATCAAAATACTGGCCTCTGCAATAATTATGTAAATTAACTCTCTTTCCACTTTTTTATTGTACGCTTTGGACATCTTAACTAACCTGAGATGCTCCAGATGAGTTTTGATGAGTTTCTGTGGGTGTTATAAACACACTGAAGCCTTCATATTTTAAAATTACTGATGATGCCACATTCATAGTGTCTCACGTTCTAAATATATAGTGATATAATGACAATATTAGCACTTTCCCACATGCCTTCACATGTATAGTATTGGTTGCACCAAAAGTAGGCCAAAAATTAACTCAAACTCTTCTGCAGGCGTTTATTAATTCACCTTCTTCATTTACTCCTCTTCATCTTTCTACCAAAGAAATCAGGCCCATATATTATGAATACAGATAGACTATCGTACTTTATAAAAAGCATAAACAGCAGTCCCCCATCCTATAGACTCACCACTATCCCCATCTCTTTAACGGTAATTGAGGCAAACTTGGGATGATAAGCTGTCATGTGCAAAGACCCACCACTTATTAGAAAGACACACAGGATGAGACACAGAAAGAGAGCACATGCGGCAAAGGAGAGGCTAAGAAAAAAACAGCCTCCAAATCTGAATGTGTGCAGGGGGTAGAGGAAGCTAGAAGAGGGAGAGGGAGGAGAGTGGAATCTATATGAGACCGAGGTGGATAGAACCGAAGGGAGGGGTTAACAAAAAAAGAAAAGTTGAGAATGATGCCTGGAAGAGAGCTGGAGAGAGCTAGGAGGGAAAAAACTCAGCCCAGTCTAGCAGCACACTGGCTTGGAAATTTTTTGCGGGCTTGACAATTAAAGGGGTGGGGGGGTGTAGAGGGGGGGAGTAGTCAGGCAGTATGGCCCTTTCCTCATTGTAGCGAGTGGCTTAGAGTCCTCATCAGCCTATCAGCTAAGTGACAGGCGGAGAGCTGCTCTATTCAGCGGCACAGATACACGCCGCGGGCCAAGCGGCTGCCAGGTCCCTCCTGACCCCGCAATCCCTCGCCGCTGACAGCTTCAAGCTCCATGGCAAATTAGGCGCTCTCACATTACAATCGCACAAGACAGATTCCATTAACGGTATCTGAAATTGAGTAGAGAGCAGGGCCCCCGCCTTATCAGACCTGACTCATAAGCAGCGGCGGCGCTGCTGCAGCGCGCCGGCGCTTAATCACCAGCCATGATACCATTTAGACGTTTCCAGCGCCCGTTCTGCCTGCCGCTGTGATAGTCGGCCACAAAAGGGCCTGATGAGACTTAGGGGAAAGGGAACAATGGAGCTTTCGCAGGGAAAGCAAAGTAAGTCGAGAAAAAAAAAGCAGAGAGGAGAGGGGGTGAGGATAAAAAAAGGAGGAGGGGGGGGTTGGAACTCTCATGCTCGCTGACTACTTCACCGCTTCCTTCTGTACACCCCATCCCATCCCACCTCACCCCCCACCACCTTCCTTATTTTCACACTTCTTGCCTCCTTCTTTTTTCTTTTACCGTCTCAGATGATACGGAGCATTTTCAGCGTATGCAAGTGTGAGCGTGTGCGGTTGGGCTAATGGGTTGTCACAGAGTACTGGGGGTGTATGTGGTGATATCAGCTGCTTTCTACCCCTTCTTACTGCTCAGACAGTACAAGAAGGAGAGGGAGGAGGGAGGGAAGTGCTTTGGTGAAGGTGCAAGACCCCCCGTGCCCTCAATTCAACCCCCCTGTGTGCCAATTAACCCCCAGTGCACTCGAAGCAGGGGGGCTAGTGGGGGGGCTGGAGGAGGGGGTACCATCCAGAGGTAGGCGTTCTCAGTGTGAAATAATATCACATCCTGCCCGACTTAGCCCCCCCCTTCCCACCACATCAGCGTGTGAGGCTGACAGGAGTACTCAGCCACATTCACTCTCTACTCTTTGAATCTCTATCCCTCCCAGAGCGCTTGACATCTCTCTATTTACGAGTGTCACTTCGTCTGAGGGAAGGTGTCTGACAGGCTGCGTGTTACACATCTCTCGTCTCTTCACATACAAGACCACCCGGGCCTCTCCTTCTCCTAACTCTTTTTCGCTCTCTGATTTTTGCTCTCTCTAATTCTCTCTCTCCACTCTGTGAGTGTAGCATCAGAGGCGTGTTTGCTCTTATCTGTCCATGTTGTGCGGCATGCTCTGTTTGCGCACGCGTGTGGTCTCTGTAGCTCTGAATTACTAACTCCTGCATATATATATATATTTTTTTTTTTTAATATTAGGGCATTAACACAAGTCGACTAGTCGACTTCAGAGGCACTAGTCGACTCTGCCTGATAGAAGTCAACTAGTCGAGAGTTTTTTTTCCTCTCTCTGTCCACGCTTGTACACACAATGCAGTCTCTGCCTCTGACACGCATTCCGTGACTTACACATCACATGTGTGGAGATACTTCACTCTAGATACAGAAACAGCATGGTGAGCTGCACAATCTGCAAGTCGGTGTGAAAGTACAGTGACAGTACCGGCGTTCTGCAAGGCCATCTGACAGAGGACCACTAGCTAGCATGCTAACACGGATGTGCAACTCTGAGCTACTTCTATTAAAAGTTCTCTGTAACATTAACAGTCAACACGACAAATAAACAAAACGAAACAAAGGCTGATACCTTGAATTTTCTGGCAAATTTAAGTGTCCGTCTGAGAGGGAACAGTTTAAGCCGCGGCAGG
>JBBPCY010000001.1:35305849-35318774 GCA_037974405.1 Brachyalestes nurse
CTGCCAAAGTCATTAATTAATATAGGCATCACACCACAAATTAGTTAATTTTATGATCTTCACAGTAGATGTTTGGCTACACACTTTCAACAGATTAAAACAGGGGGAAGCAAACTGGAATGAGGATTAGAAGCTATTAATATGACCTGAAATTTGGAAAATGTACACATCTCAGCCTTTGAAGCACAAGAAACCCTGTGAACTCAGACATGAGTAGAGACAGAACTGATTAATGATACTCATCTGTCAAATTATTTTGTTGAGTGTAAAGGGCATTTGAAAAGGGTGAAATTCAGTAGTTTTACCCCTTAATCAGCCTTAGTCTGTGCACTTTTCATCTCGATTTTCCTTAATTTCCTGAAATTACGATCAGAGTTAAGTAATTTAATGTGGTAAAATTAAGGGGTTTGATTTCGTAGTGTGGAGTGCTGCTCTTAACTCAGGAAGTGCTGCATAATGTTGCACAAAATCGTGGCTTGTCTGTTCCCGAGAGGCCGAGGAATGAGGAACCTGACCTGTGAATTGGACACCGCTACAACTTCGTTGAATGTAATAGAAAGAATTTAAAAACAGGTCATCAAATGCATCATTTATTAAACTTATTATCTTAATGTGTGTTTAACTTCTCATAGCCCAGTATCTATTTTTTTAGTTCATTGGCAATATCTTTTAAACATGGACTCGGCTTATTGCATTTCGTGACTGCAGCACAGCTTAGTGATGGCTACTCGCCTTTTCTGGTCGACTTTAACATCCGACCATTTCTTTTTAACCTTTTCATGCATGAATTTTCAAATCACTGAAATAGATTTTTTTTTACCCACGGGCAGGACTTAAAACATGTGAAATAGATTTTTTAAAATTATTTATTTTGACAGAGATACACAACTGTCCACTGTAGTGGACAACGGGTTAAAAATGCAATTTAGTGGTAATATTTAAAATAAACTCTTTTGCTGTTGATGCCACTACTTAATCCACCAAACAGATTTTTTTCATGCCTCAACTTCAGTAAGTAAGACGTTAATATTTTTTCTTTTTTTCGGTGTGCCCTGGCCATTGTTTTTAAACAAAACTCGAGCGAAGCGTGTATTTAAATAGATTAGCATATGTAAAATTATGGGAGGAGTCGGGGCGTGACGTTGGTTGGGCCACGTGCGTACAATTTCACGCTGAGTGGGATTTATAAAGCGAAAGTGCGTAGAACTTTGCGTACGCACGGTTTTATGCATCTGAATTTTTTGTGGCGTACGCACATATCTAGTTTTGTCCATACGCTGTTTTAGTGTGAAATCTACGCACGGCGTTATACATGAGGCCCCTGAGTCGTGACTGACATCCCACAGCGAGTGTTGTCCTCCTGCAGCAAATCTGTACAGTTTTGGGGAGTTTTTATGATTGGAAGGCAGTGATGTTTTTATGAATTGTCTGATTCGCTAATAGTAGCTAAAAAGGTCGGAAAACAGTAGAGAAACCTATTGCTTAAGTAGATAAAGCCAAAACTGGCTCCAATGTAGCAAGTGTTGCGAGTGCTTATGCTCCGTTAAAAATAAATGAATAACAGCAGTTTTGGAGTCAGTTTTCTTGCTGTTAACAGAGGAATGGAAATCAGGATCTTGGGGAAAATCCCTTCTTTTCAAGATGAAAATGGCAGGTGTGTGCTTTTGCGTGGTATCTCAACTAGGGGCTTAGGGGATACTCAGCGTTAAAATCTGATGCATGGCCGAGGTGTTATGGGTCCGCGACTCTGGATAGGAAGAAAATTATTATTGGAAAACTATTATTATTATTATTATTATTATTAGGCTTTTAGGTCTAGTAGTACGAGTAGTAGTAGTATTAGTAGTAAGTGGTGGTTTTCCATCTATTTTGCAGGTATTTTTTTCTGCCCCCCCAAGTGAGTTAACTGCCATTCTGGTCACACCTCTGTGTGACTCGTGAGTCATAACTCGTAAACAATGTTCATTTAATGGATTTATTTATTTATATCTCGCACTCTTTCCAAGCCACGGCCCCTTGTCACCTGTATCTGGTTTCCTTATGGTAGTTTCTAGTGGTTATGTTTTTCTTGTGTTTTTGTTAAACCTGTTTATTTCCCCCTTTGTTTCTGTGGTGTTTCTGTTCTTGTATCTCTTGGATCCATCTTGTGTTTCTGTAGTTTCTCATATTTTTGGGTTCCTCTTGTTGTTATTTGTGTTTTTGTTTCTTATTCTTTGGCATTAAACCTTTTGGATCCTGCGATTCCATCCAACTTTCAAAATCATTACAAATTGCTATTCAAATATTCCAGATGTATCTACTGTATCTACAACATGGACAAAAATAGAAAAATAGTAAAAGCAGCCGTGTCTTATTTACGTTTAAAACACGAGTGGACATTTGATTTTAAATCCATGTTTGGGAAGCGATTCCACAGGGTGTAGGTCTAATAGGTTTATACATTTAGAGCTTTTAGATGTTAATGTGCAGAGACAGCAGACTGAAAGGTGTTCTCTGCTACTGAGTGGGTGTTCGACCCAGGAAATCGTACTTTGCCCAGATCGATGATGAAGCAGTCTCCCTGATTGAAGCTGGTCCAGGAGAAGTTCACTTCAGTGGCCCGGATGGCTCTTCTGCCTTTGACCTGCAGCACGCGCTTCTCGTTCGCCTCGTTAGTGACCACATGACGGAACCCAGACGCCACGCCCCCTTTCTGTGGAGGTAGAGGGAGAGAAGAGAAGATGGTGAACATGCTGTACTGAATTTTCATGGGATTCTTTTCATGACTGCTGTGTTGTTTTATTTTCAAATTCATTTTCACTGGCTGGCCTTCAGTGAAAAAGCAGCCCAGGCTGCAATACTCTTATTACTTCAGTGTGAATGGGCGGGGCTATATTTTTCAGTTTATTTAGTAATATTCATGTGGAAAAACACAAAATGATATATGAAATATATACATTACGATATGTTTGTAAGTGTGCGTGTGTGCGTGTGTGCGTGTGTGCATGTGTGCATGTGTGTGTGTATGCTGGTTTTCAGAACTGTATGCTAAAATGTGTTTCTGATCGGCATTTCCTCGCAAAACCACGGCGGTAAAGACTAAGGCTAAATCAGGCCAGAGGGGAATTGAAAACACAACCACTGAGCTGCATTTCTGTTGTCCTGAAACACTCTGTGGTAATTTTGTGTGTGTGTGTACGTGTGTGTGTGTGCGTATGTGTATATGCGTGCTTGTGTATGTGCAAGTGTGTGTGTATGTTTGCGTGTGTGCAAGTGTGTGCTCGAGTGTTTGCATGTGTATGTGTGTGTGTGTGCGAGTGTGTGTATGTTCGCATGTGTGCAAGTGTGTGTATGCATGTGTATGTGCGTGAGTGTGTGTGTGTATGTGTGTATGTGCGTGAGTGTGTGAGTGTGTGTGTGTGTGTGTGTGTGTGTGCGCGTGCTCTTGTTTTAACTGTAAATTCTACTTCTAAGTAACAGCCAATTGTAATTATGGGGCGGGGCCAATTAGCATATCTTCTAAACATTTAGAGCTCAAAAATCCCACATTTAGAGTCGCCATTTGTAAAAGTGCAACATTTAGTTGAACACATTTAGTTCTAAATATGTAAAATTGTGTGAAAATTACACTAAATTATGAAAAAATGACACCTTATTACGCTGGTTTTACCAAGGTCACCATTAAAAGTGCTACATTTAAATTCCACATTTAGATTTAAGATTTAACATTGAGATACATATTCAACATTTAGATATACATTTAACATTTAGACTTAAAGGTCCCATGACATGAAAATTTCACTTTGTGACTCAGGCACAAAGAAATGAGACTTGACTTGGACTTGGTAAAAACGGCTTGTGAACATCTCTGGTGTGTGTGTGTGTGTGTGCGTGTGTACAGTGGAAAGAATGCTGCATGACTCAAGTAGCGAATGCCCCATAACTGTTCTGCCGCACGATTTCCTCTCCAGGACTCCCAACACAATGAGAGAGGGAATGCTCTGCCGTCGGGACGAGCTGGCAAACTTCAAACAAACGTCAGACTAACGAACTCTAATAACTCTCAGACTGCTCTGGACCTGCGGAACAGGAACCAGGCCAGAAGAGCACAGACAGAACCCGTCTGCTCAGGTTCAGCAGAACAGATGTGCAGTCTCAGAACAGACTATGTGGTCTGGACTGAAGATAGAAGGGACTAACTAGGCCTATTTCTTTTCCCCATATTTCATTTTAAAAATCCCTTCAGGCACTTACCCTCTTAACTCCATGTTTTCTTTACATATGCGTTAACCTCTGACTCTGACAGGATTTGTTAAGGTGTGTAACTGGCTGGCAATCACTTGGTTATTGAATTAACACATAAAATGAACACATAAAATGTGTTAATATAATATTATTTACTTAGAATGCGAACGGCGTACCAGTAATGTGGCAAATGGTAAATTGTCATGTGGCAAAACAACTCCTTATATGGAAGCTCCTGTCTCTGCTTGGGCTATCTGTAGCAACACCATAGCAACCACCCAGCAACAACCCAGTTACCATAACAACTGCACAATCACAATTGGATTTTCTTAGTTATCTAGTTACATTTCATTTAACTTCAACTTCACTATGTTTCCGTAAAAGTATAAATAATCTATAGTTATAGAACAATATAAAACAACACTATTATTTGATTACATTACTATACATTCATACGTAAATACGCGCAAATACATACCTGTGATTACTGGAGAAAATAAAACGTGGCCTGTGCAAAAGTTATGGCACATTTTACATTTCGTATTTTATGTTAAACAGACGATATCATATTTAATGTAATAAGACTTTCACCATTTCACCACACTACTTTCGAATAGAGATGTTAATATAAAAACTAACAGCCTGGCTTGGAGTTTTTGCCAGAGCTGAAACGGAAGCATGTGTGAGGGTTGAGAATAAAAACTGGCTCTGACCTTACAGGGAGAGAAGATTTTTAGAATTTACTGGATTCTGAGAGTTTGGGAAATAAGTGCCATGTAACTATGATGGATTCTACGGTGGATGAGATGTGGATTCATACCCCTGCACTAATATACTTTTTAAATTTGCACTTTTGCAGATAAATGTTTGCATATTTTAATGTTGCTCAGTGTAATACTCCATGTAATAAACCAGGAAACTGTACAGACCGATTAAAGGGCCTGTGGATTCCCACCTTATACTTGATGCCTGATTTGAAGTAGCCCAGGAAGGTGAGGGACTCGTTATTCTGGACCTCCCGGAACTGCACCGGACTCCCGCCGAGGTAGTCGTCCAGCTGGGTGGCGAAGACGGCGGCGGCTCCGCTCTCGTCCTGAGAACATTCATCTCCTGAAAGAGGAAAACATTTAGTTTCCAATTTCCCAGCAACTGTCATTAAAAAGGGTAACTTAAAGGGCCCATACTGCTGAAAAACGAATTAGATTGAAATTAGAATCAGAATAAGAAACAGAAAACTCTTAATTCTGGAATAAACTGCTTAAAAGTTAGTAACCCCGACGAGACATGAACACACAAATGTTGGATAATAGTATGTAAACATTATTAAAGTCCATATAGTCTATAAATGGAAACAACTGCAAAAACAGCTCATTCAATGCTTTTGCGATGTCACAAATAACACTCAATTTACATATATCAACCTATTCAGAAGTTTAGCTCCACCCATTTATACTGAAGTTGCAGCCTGTATTACTTATTTTACATGAAGAATAATAGTGGGCAGCCAATCAGAACAGACCTCATTTACATATCAGGTATGGTAACAAAAACAGTTTCATGCTAAGGGATGAGAAATGGTCATATAAACATGAATGATGATTGTTTTTGACTACGAAAGACCACCTAAGTGCATCTCAGGGGAAAAGAAATAAGATACAATGGAAAAGTTTGATACATGATAATGAGATGGAAAAAACTTTCCTAACATTCTTAATCACCTCATACCTGCTTTATGCATTAGTTTCACAGTAGAACACAGTAACATCCAATTTGTGAAAAGAAAAGGTGTTTTCAAATAGTTTTTTATGACAGTCATGACCATATGCGGCTATTTTCAAGGACTGGCCTGGCAAAAACAAGCTGGGACATAAAGACCCCTGCCAGCACGCTCCCCCTGGGGGAGCCCCCCTCTGGATCTGTTTATAGAGCTATAAGAACCAAATGGAAACCCTAAGATATGCCAGAGAGCAAGTTCAGAGTCTTTCCACTCCAGGAACTCAAATAACCCCAAGTTTTCTGGACCCAAGTCCAACACACAGATACTGTTCCTGAACAAGAGTGAAAATATTAAATCACAGCCGTTTCCTGAGAGGTATCAAAATTTAGTCCTTATAACAAATGAAAAAATGAGCATTAATGGGGGGCGCTATACTGCTGTAGTCTATGTATATATATATATATTAGGGCTGGGAAAGTTAACACGTTATTGCGTTAAAGCATTATTTATTTAACGTCGACAATTATTTTATAACACGTTAACGCAGGCTTCTAAAATCATTTTATTTTGAAAGTTCAGCGAGCGTTGAGCTATTTAATATGGATAAAAGTAATGGGACGCCTGAACCCACATACAGCACTCACGCACAAGCGTGAATTTTGTTGCCTGCTCGCCTCAGTGCTAGCGGCTGCCAACCAGGCGTCGTTCGCTCGGCAGGTCCAAAAATGAGACGGAGGGGAGCTAGGTCTGTGCTTTCCTCCCTCAGAACGGGAGAATTTATTTTCTTTCTTCTAAAAGAACATTCGAGTGGCAAAAAGCACTCGCGAACGGAGCGGCCATCGAAAGAAACTCAGAGAAAGATCCCAGCACTACTACTACACACACACACACACCTGAAAAACTACATATCCCAGCATGCATCGTTCCTTAAAGGAACAGGCTCTGTAACAGTTGGAAACATTAAACAGCGACCTTTAAAACGTTTAGCCATCTCACTTACTTTCTATTAGGTAACTAATTTCTATTAATAACACAAGATGTTTCAGCTGTTGTTTATCATCCATACATGAAAATATAAGCAAGAGTGTGTTTACTGGTTAATACACTGCTTTTTAAAATTTTAAATAAATGAAAACAAACCAAGACTCATGCTTTAGAATTTTTTGTTACTTAACTTCGCTGTACTGAACCGTGACCCCAAAGCCGAGGTACGTACCGAACCGTGACATCAGTGTACCGTTACACCCCTAATATATATATGTATATGTGTAAGGGGTTTTTTTTAATGTTGTTGACAGTATTGACTGTCATTAATAAACATAAATCTGCACAAAGCAAACATATTTGTCTACTCCTATGTTGATAAGAGTATTACAAACAGTATGTTTAGGACAGACTTAAAGGTGCGATTAATTGCGAGTTAACTATGGCAAACATGAGATTAATCGAGGTTAAATATTTTAATTTGCTGACAGCCCTTTTATACTTTTTTCACATGGTTACTAGGGATTCAAATGTGCCACAATAACCAGTCTGCTCATCTAATAAATACAACTTTTAACAGATATTTAAATATACAAAACAAAAAATGCTCAAAAAGAAGCATGACATTTTACTCAAAAAACCTATTAAATGTTAAACTGCTTGTAGAACTAAAAGTATAAGAAAAAAACGCTACAGAGGGAAAACCAAAGTGCCTGTATTCATACCACATTGTTATGAGTTTGTCATGCATTACTGTCAGCAGATAATTGCTTTAATATTGGTTTTAGAGTAACATTTAGATTCTACCATATTGATTACATAGTTTTATACCCTGGAAGGGCTAAATACTTGGGACACTGAATGTGTGTGCGCGCGTGAGAGAAAGAAAGAGAGAGAGAGAGAGAGAGAGAGAGTGTAAGATCTACTGTTTACTACTTGCATGTCTATGGATGAAATTATGAAGTGACATTGGGTTTTAGGAAAGTGCTATACAAATTAAACATATTCTTACGAAGATTTCTACATTTTAAAAATGCCGTTCTATAACAACCAGAGCTTAAGTGTGCAACGCCCATGAGAAGGGCTGAGAATAAATATAAAGGCTACAGGAAAGGCCAAAACAAGACAGTACAAGACATTCTGCACAGTGCAGGCTAAAACCTAATCACTCCCCAAACAATAAATACAGCCACTGACACATTTTCTCCCCAGAATGCCATCTATAATCCCCTAACTACTCCCACCATGCAGACAAGACAAATACTCATAATAGAAAATAAAAATGTGTATGTCATTCAGCATTTTTCCCCCCATCATTACTTCAACAAAGTCATTAGCCATCAGTGGTCCCGTATTACGCACAGCCCTATAGACTGTATTAATTTGGGATGTATGGTAATAAGCAAATGCTGATCCTCTCCTTGCTTGGCGACTGCTATTAGGAAGTGCCTGTGGAGACTGAGAATTGTAATGTGAGGGTAATACTGACATCCAGCGTGGCAGACACAATCTTGGGCCTCCAGGCAAGGAGAAATTAAAGTAATAGCGTAATACTGTAAAATAACTATATTTCCCCATTTTGAATAGGGTAATGAGGGAAAAGACGTCTTCATTAAACATCAGTTAAAATGTATTACTGCATATGTGTTAAATGAACCATTGGTCATGCTGGGGGTGGCCATTTACCAGTAGTAAAAAAAAATGCAAGGGGAAGATGAGGACACTCAGTAAGACAGAGAAGACATGCTCTCAACAGACAAAAAACACAGCTTGCTGTAAGAGTGACACTGGACTTTAATTTTGCTTTAATTTTTCTCATTACAAAAGGTGCTAGTACATATTCCAAAGTAAACACTGTTCAGAATACATAATCTAGCTAGTGTTGTACACCAACAAACACATGGCCATCAACCAAAGCATCTTAAATATTAGGCCGATAAACGGAGACATATGTTCTCCAGGCTTTAAGCTGCCAAGCTCTGTTGTTCCTGGTAGTGTATTCTACCTGACAACAGAGGTGTGAGGGAGGGTGCTGCCAGCACACATGCTGCTTTAATTCTGAAATCACTATCAAAGCAGACCTAGCCATAGTTACAATTACCAACACAAAGCTTCAAGACAGTCAAACCACTTGCTCTGCACACACAGTCAGTGTGGAATTACCAAGCAATTAAAATCCTATTGTTTAGGCCCAAGCTCACGAAGGCTAGCTTCAGGTTAGCTGGGTGAATGTGACAGTGATGCTCAGAAAAGTACAGTCACAGCCATATGGTGAAGGCCTTTAGAACAACACAGAACCATCGAGACTGGTGGGCTCTGGAGCCCAGCCAGCTGTGTAATCAGCTGCTGCATGCGGGATAGGGCCTGCCTGACCATGGCAGGTGTGTACCCTCACAGGTGCAACAAAGACAGGACTGAGGGCAGGTGGGCCGGACGGGTGATGGGTGGAGTCCCTTTTAGACCACCTGGCTGCTGCTGTTATATAATCAAGATCTCAGGAAGGTGTGGAAAACGCTGAGTGATTTTTGTTTACCACTTTGATACGCATCACTGATTCATGGGTCATTACTCACTTGCTTACTATAAGGGTTTTCAAAATTAAAATCGAAGTGTTACAGATAAATAGTCATTGTCGCTGAATGCATAAGTTTTACAAGACACTGGCAGTCATTTAGTTTGTCTTTTAGTCAGTGACTGGCACCACAGGCAAACCGGCATACAAAGGAAATGTATAGGGAAAAAGCTTTCTGTGCCAGTTTTCAAAAGTTGTTTCAGAATAAACAAGACAGTTGCACTAAACTTTTAAATTATTCCTGTTTGTGGGTTCAAAAATAGTTCTCATGAACTTGGGGAAAAAAAAAAACATTTAAAATGTTTCAACAAAAAGAGAAGATATATATTTCCTGCGGTTTCAAATGCAATGAAATCAACAATTACCATTATTACTGAGGCCGGCCATCCTCAAAGGCTTGTCAGGCACCAGTGTGGAAACATAATAAGACATGCAATTTGGCTATCAAACCATGTGGTTTAGGAAAGTGTTCTGTAATTGACAAATCAAAGGGAGGCCGAGTGCTGGGTCTGAGATGCGGGGAACTTCGTCTTTGAAAAGAAATGGTTTCCAAGCCCGTCAGTGCTCACTCTGCAATTCTACAGACATCCACCTAATTTGAACATCAAAGACTCCCGATACTGGGGATCTTCCTGGTTTGGATATTACTGTTCATTTGCAAATTGAAATAATGGAGAGTAAATTTGATTCAAGTGCCATAAGAAAGCTACCACAGCCCCAAAAATTGCTAAACTATCACTCTCAACTACAGTTTAAATATCAACTTAAATGGTATTTTGTCCTTGTTCATCAAAGAGAAATGAGCAGGCTCATACAAATTAGTAATGCTTTTCCTTTATAAGGACATTATCAATGCACACCGCCTCATACTAATGACAACAGCAAAAGCACTACAGAATATCTTGCTCACTCAAATGTTTAGTCTCAGCACTCAGAGAACGGAGTGAGATGGTCACTCACGGAATGAAATGGTTTAAGGTGCCAGGGTGGCAGTCTGGGGACAGGCCTGCCCGGTAGTGCTCCTACTGCGTATGGTAAGTCATTTCAGCACACCCACTGGGTATGGACCAAGCACCTGAAGACCCCAATGCCAACCCAGAAGGGTGTCCCAGACTGTGCCGGAAGCTCTGAAGCCCTGAAATGCTTCCCCCTCATCACCCCCACCCCACCAGGAGAGGGAGAGAGAGACGAGAGAGAAAGAGAAAAAGAGAGAGAGAGAGAGAGAGAGAGAGAGAGAGAGAGAGAGAAAAAGAGAGAGAGTGAAAGAGAGAAAGAGAGAAAGAAAGTGAGTGAGAGAGAGTGAGAGAGAGAGAGAGAGAGAGAGAGAGAGAGAGTGTGTGAGTGAGTGAGTGAGTGAGTGATATGCTGAAATCCTTAGTACCCATCAACTGAGAAGCATGGGCTATGGGTAATGACTTTTTAGTTTCGCTAATCCAAAATTGGATCTAAATCCTTTTGGGATTAAGAGCAGGGGCTGCATTTTACATGTAGCCACAGGCCAAATGTTTGGTCAGCCTGTTTCGCAATCCCAACTGAAGTGGCTCCTCTGACCTCCGGCAAGCTGTGCACCATTTACATCATTTAGGGAGTCCTACACAGCAGCTACATTTATTACCATGTTACAACATATATTTAAGACTGAACAGCAATATTGAGGGGACAGATAGAGAAAAGTAGCTTAGAATAATGGAGAAAAGTAGCTTAGTTTTAAGGTGGTGCCATATTAGTATTTTTTTGTCAAAAGGCAATACTGGCTGCCCTAATTATTTCTGCACTTTGCCTAATGTTATATACACAGAAATTAAGAATTATATTAAGAATCACTTCACTTTACACACCTTTCATTCCAAAGCCACAGTGCTGGTTACTTCCAAGTTTGTGCAAGATTTATATAAAACAATAAATACCATGCAATATCATACTATACTGTATATCCATATATTAAATTCTTATATTTAAAATAAATTTTTTATTTATTCCCAACTCTATCCCTGCGTTTCCCTTGCCCTGCACATTTTAGGGTTCTCCTTGCTGTAAAACATCCACTTCAACAAACAACCCTAGGCCTGTTATAGCAGACATTCATGCTTATACCAGACTTTGTCACTTATAACCAACAAAAGTAAGTCACTTTATGGTAGGAATTTATTTGTTTAATGGCATTCAGATTTTTACATCTGTTTAGATTTTTTTTCCCACTGTATTTTGCTGTGCGCTACAAAATAACTCCAAAACTTCTGGGTTGTGTCTGGAATGCACTCTACATACATTATTGTGAATGTGGGTGAAATTTTAACTTGTGTACAGGTTTAGAGGCTTTCACAACATATATGTGAAACAGGCCTTAGTCAGAAGGAAACCAAGCGGAGCATTACTCAGAGCATTACTCAGAGCATTACAGGAAGGTGTAGAAGGTTTGTTCCTACCTGCAGACAGTGTAGCAGAGAGCCCCACTGGCCCCTGCGCCCAGTAGAGCACATAGGATATTGACACTGTGTGCAGGAGAACTGGCCGGCAGTAGGCGGAGGGCCAGGGAGGCGAGCATGGTGAAGAGAGGGTATCCAGGGGGATGGGCCACCTGATGAAACACACAGCATCCACAGGCTAAGAGAACAATTTAGGACAAAGGTCTTCCCTTCCCATGCTTATACTGCACTGTAATAGAGCACAGTCCCATGAGTTACGGTGTGGTACTATTCACCATCTCACTTGTACACATACAAACCACACACATGCACGCATGCAGGCACACACACATCATCTCCTCCTCCCCTCCCGATCACCCTCCAAAACCTTGATCTCCTGTCTCCTTGCCTTCCCAGCAATTAGGCACTAAGTCCCCTCAGGAGCGATAAGGGGCTGAGCTATTAAAGGCTGTCTCACTCCTACTGGCCTGATAACACACACAGTCACGGCAGGCTGAGAAAACGCTGCACTCTCTAGAGCAAGGAGATGTCTGAGAGCAGGAAGAGAAGGCAGGAGAGGAGAGAGAGAAGGGGAGAGAGAGGGGGAGCTGTTTGAAGATAGGGAACCCTCAAGAAAAATAGGAGTATGTATAACTTAGTGAGTTCAACATGGCAGTTAGGACCACAATAAACTGTGCTCCTTATATAATCACTGACCACAATTCATACAACGGCAGTAACTAACAATTAATTCTTTAATCTTCTGCGGTTTCCTTTCACATTGCTCCCTCTCATGCTAACTTTCCATCAGCACAGAAAAACCATTAATGCCACAAAAAAACAGCAGAGGCTATGCTGACCCTATATGTCAGGTAGTGTAAGGTTGAAAAATCAGTAACTCAGGGCAAAATAATTTAATATAAATATTGATATTTACAGTACTTTATAAAACACAGCAAATGTACATTTACATTCAGTAAATTGAGGACAGTTTATATTTGCACGGGGTGGCGGGGGGAGGGG
>JBBPCY010000001.1:35324339-35341163 GCA_037974405.1 Brachyalestes nurse
GAAAACTATGTTTGAAGAAAGACCTCAAGTACTGCGTGTAGTGGTCTATATTTTTCGTTTAACTCATTCTTATAAAATTTTTCTTAAGATTGAACACATTTATGAAATGCATAATTCCCAGTACACATTAGGTATTGCACTGCATCGTGCAGATTCATTCCAATAAGCCATGAATCCCAGATCATTTTGGAGGATTAAACCACTTTGGGCCAGGCAAATATCAACTTCCCACCACACAGCAGACATCCCACTATGAGGAAAGGGTAGAATTCTTCTGGTGGATTCCCCACAAAGGGAAAAGCCATGCCCACCCATGTTCTGTCTGCCCAATGAAAACTCTGGAGGAAACTGAGCTTTTGAGTAGGGGGCGTGTCCCCTCCAGCACCGTGCTGCTGCTCACACAGTTCACTTCACCACGCATTTTGCAGCACGTTTTGAACCTGATAATCGCATTCTTTAATTAAAACAGTTCATTAAAAAAGTTCATTCTTCTTTTATTTTCTGGTTTGTAACACCAAAAGGAATTCATAAGTGCCTTTTAAAAAGCAGACATCTTCGAACTCTCTCGCTCCCCAAGCTGTTGCTCCAGGGCTCTGCTTCTACCAACAAGGAGCACAGCCAGTGGGCGGAGCTACCAAAACGGAGCACAGCGCAGTGGGCGGAGCTACCAGGGCAGTTTCTCTATGATGAGGCACATCTCCGCGCTCCGTACCGCCTCCTGTAAACAACTGAAACCAATGAAAACTCAAAATGGAATGAGAGCGCTCTTTTCCGTTTTTTTTCCATTTTGGATTTGAGCGTAAAATGGGAAATCGGAAAACGGCTGGCGGGCCACATAAAATGACACAGCGGGCCGGATTTGGCCTATTTATTTCTAATCATTCCATAAATATTATAACATATTATTTCGTGTTCAAATGAACAATGTCTGTTTATTGTATATGCTTAAAAATTCAAATTAATTAAATTGACGCCCCCCATTTGCGTCTGAGCGCCCCCCTCTCAGCTGTCTCATTCTCAACGCCCCCCGATGGTTTTCAAATGCCCCCAGGGGGGGGCGGTACCACTCCCGTTGAGAAACACTGGTCTAGACACACAAACAGCATATATATCTTGGTGCAAATTTAAATTCTTCTAGGTCTTACTCAGTGATTCTATGTTTTAAACAATGAAAATTATTCATACTTACCAATAACTTTGACTATCAATTTTGGTAATCGTTTATTAACAATTACTGTCAACCTAATATAATACACTGTTAGCCTTCTGTAATATATTTAATCTGTTTCATACTTTTAGTCTGTTTCATAAGAATGATATTTTAGCTTTAAACAGATGATCCTTTAACTTCAGCAAAGATTAGTTAAAAGTTTAAAATGTGGTTATAAAGTTACCAACAGCAGTTGGTACCTCAGCCCCCTTCTGGGACCACTGTCAGCTGTCTTGATTCACAGTGCATTTTTGAACAGACTAGATTTGTCAAAAGTTTACTGAATCCAGTAGAACAGTAGAACTTCCTTTCCTGTCTGAATTTACCTGATCTGCAGCCCAAATAAATATACTGGTAGAGCTGACTAGCATGTGGATGCCCATGACTACCAGTTTAAACTAAATCAAGGAAAGTTGTTTCATTGAACTACAGTAATCCCCCAGTTTCATGCAGATCAGGAATTGCGGATTCAGTCACACAGATTTTTTTGAGAACCAAGCTCTTATGCAGAAATCCACACAATAATGCGGAAACTGCAAATATCCTCCACCTATTTTACTTACACTATAAAACCAGGCATTTTTTTTAACCAAAATACAACAACGCGTTTTTTCCACTATACGTGGGTGCTCCTGGAACGTAACCCCCACGAAAAGCATTCTGAGGTGCCTCAAGGTTGGTTACCGGTGGATGAACAGGCCAGGGTACTAACATACACCACATGGTTAAAAGTATTAGGACACCTGACCGTTACACCAACAGGGACTTTAATGACATTGCATTCAAACACAGACTTTAATATGGAGCCAAAACAAATACATAGACTTTGCAGCTATAACAGCTTCCACTCATCTTGGAAGGCTTTCCACAAGATTTTTGAGTGTTTCTGTGGGAATTTGTGCCCATTGATTCTGTAGAGCATTTATGAGGTCAGGCACTGATGTTGTATGAGAAGGCCTGGCTCGCAATCTCCATTCTAGTTAATCCCAAAGGTGCTGGATGGCACTGAGGTCAGGGCTCTGTGCAGGACGGTCAATTTCTTCCTCACCAAACTCATCCAACCATGTCTTTATGGACCTTGCTTTTTTGCACTGGGGCACAGTCATGCTGGAATAGAAAAGGTTCTTCCCCAAACTGTGTCCACAAAGTTGGAAGCATGGCGTCGTCCAAAAATGTCTTGGTATGCAGAAGCATTAAGATTGCCCTTCACTGAAGTAAGAGGCCTAGACCATACCCTGAAAAACAGGTGTGTCCAAATACTTTTGTCCATATAGTTTCTGACACAAACACATATGCTAACTGGAGCTTACCTGAGTCTCCACCTGGGACGGTCCTCTGGACACAGGGCAGGTAGAGTGCTGCGACACCAACCACCGTCACTCCTGTCAAAGTCCACGACCACCTGTCCTCCGACATGTCCACTCTCATTTAGGTGTGTTTACTATTTCTCTCAGCTCCACTCCTGATCAGACTTGTCTAGCAAAGCCTTCTAATCACCTGTCCATGACTACTGGTGTCGTATCTTGAGCTCTGGACAAAACAAAATTAAGACAACTTTACAAACAGAAAACAATACAGGCACTTTATCTTTATACACTTCTTCTCCACCTAGATTTTTACTTTATCACACCTCCTGGTCCCATGACACTGTTGTTTTAGGACCAATATTGCATCCCATAGGTGGGACAACATTTGCACTCATGCGCCACCGATACCTCCTAACCAAACATGGTAAGGCGGGTGGTAGCACCCTAGTGGTTAAAACACTTGCCTGTGAACCTGATGACTACAATGTTGCAGGTTCAAATCCCACTTTCTACCATTGTGTCCTTGAGCAAGACACTTAACCCCCAGGGGGGACTGTCCCTGTAACCAATGATTATAAGTCGCTCTGGACAAGGGCGTGTGCCATAAATGTAATGTAGAAAAAGTAAAGACATGTTTACATAGGGTACATGGTATGTCTTCTGTGTTCGTCATACACGTAACCAGTAAGGTGTTCTGGGTATACTCCACCGTGAAAGAAGAAAAAGAGATACAGGACATCCTTCCATACTCAGCCAACAGATATAAACTTTATTCATCCCCAAGGGGAAATTCAGAACATACTTAGTGAGATCATACATGGTCCTCAGTAATACATTTGCATTATTTGGCAGACACCCTTATCCAGGGGGACTTAAAATGATGAGTTATAGGGACAGTTCCCCTGAAGCAACTGAGGGTGTCTTGCTCAAGGACACAATGGTAGAAAGTGGGGTTTGAACCTGCAACTTTGTAATTGTCGGGTTCACAAACAAGTGTTTTACACACGAGGCTACTACCACAAGGCTAATACAAGGACAAGAGAGTGCAATCTTCCATACGGTCAAACTCGTCTAGTATAACTCCAAGATGAGCCGTCTATGACTACTGGCTGCATTTCCTGCCAGAAAAGTGCTGATTTGAGACTCGACAACTAGCTAACAGCAAACAAAGCTGCAGTTGTTATGACAACACTGTTAGCATCTAGCTAGCTTTCCAAACCTCTTGAAACTTGAGCTTTTAAAACGCATTGACCGTGCTTTTCGTTCGTAATTTGCGCCATGTGCTGCTTTACCCGGCCAGACGAGCGTTTCCGTGGCTGAACAGCTCCTCCAGAGTGCAGAAATGTGCAAAAATCGCTGCACTAGCATGCTGGCTAACTCTGCTTCTTGTCTGGGGTAAAGGGGGCGTTTCAGGAGAGGAGGCAGCTCAGACTCTCTCAGCGGGGGACTCACTTCTCTCAAAAGTGCGTGCGACGAGGTGAAATAGGAAAATGACTGAAGTGGTCAGTGACGAGTTCACACTCATACACAGCGACTCCAGTGTTGCTTTGTTTATGCATAGTCATGTGTTCACTGTTTGGAGTTGTGCTGAATCCCAGGTACCGTCCCCACACACTGCTACCCGGGTGCTGCGCTGCGTCGCTGACTGCCCACTGATTCACTTGGTGAATGAGTTAAATGCAGAGAAGTGCCCACATGGACATTTTACTTAGTGCCATTTACGGTCTAGAAATCTTCTAATCGAGTGGGCTGTAAAATAGTTTTTGGCCAGCTTATAGCCAGGTGGTTAGGGTACCGAGCAATGTACTGTCCCCGCACACTGCTCTCTGGGCGCTGGGTTCCTGGCTTGGGTTATGGAATGGGTTAAAAGCAGAGAAGAATTTTTAAGTTCACACTGTGTTCATCATAGCATATTTAGTACAAAATTATTCTTCTGCATTTAACCCATTCACCAAGTGAAGCAGAAGTCAGCCAGAATCACAGCACCCAGAGAACAGTGTGTGGGGATGGTACCTCATTGGTGCCATTAGCAGTCCTGGGAATTGAACCCAAGATCTTCTCATTGCAGGGGCAACACCATAACCACTAGACCACCAGCTGCGCTGTTGGATAGGGGCTTATGCTCATAATCATAAAAATGCATTCCAGAAGCAAGTACCTCACTGGCTGATGGAATCAAACGGATGTGGGGGGTGGTGCTAATATGCAGCGTGACTTTATGACTATTATTTTAATATACATAAATCATAAAGCCTGGAGAAATGTTACCACACGTAGAGATTAAAATAGCCACAGTCACAGTAGTGATGTTTTACCTGATTCGCCTTATTTGAAACAGCAGGATAGGGTTTATTTCAGCATGCAGAAGCCAGCACTGTGTGTGCATGAACCTGTGGAGCCAAGTCTGGGCAAAAACATATGACTAATCTGTGGAATAGCATGGATGTAACATAATTTAAATTAAAGCACATAATATTCCTCTCTTCTCATGTAGTTTTCTGTTGTGTATTTTTAATGCAGAAATCTTCACTTCATAAGTTATCTTTCATTGTCCTATTAGCTATTAATAATTTCCATTAGTACCCCTATGGAAATCTTAAGTGTTCTTAGTGCCAAACTAGTGTAATACATCTACAATTCTAGCATAAACACAGACACGTGAAGCTCATAACAGGCATACTGTAATTTATTCTTTGTTTTTAATTACGATTTACCATGGTTTCCTCTGTAAATGTCTACATTTAAAGTCTGAATATTACTGAATCAGAATCAGAAAACTTTATTAATCCTGGAGCAAATTGCTTATGTAATGACTGCAAAGACACAGAGACCAGAACAAGCTAAAATACAATGTCTAAATAAAAGCTGAATAAAAATCTGTAGAAAAGAAAAAAAACTCAATATGAAAATACAATACAATGTGCTATTTACAAAAATGCTGGATATAAATGCTATAGATAAGTTACACAGTTGAATGAAAAACTACCAACACAAATTGTAGTTTGGAGTAAATGGTAGTTTATTAAGTGATAAAAAAGTTATATTGACGAAAGTAGTAATAGTGCACATGAAGACTATTGCATGTAAGTTATTGCACGTAATGAAGTGGTTCAGAACCCATTTAGAAAACGTCACATGATATTGCACATGGTACGACAACTGCACATAAGATATTGCACATAATTCTAATGTTTAAACACCCAATAAGAACATTGCACAAGCAAAATTGCTCATAGCAAAAATTATGCACATGGTCCTTCATAATGATAGCTCTTTAACCTGGTAAGAAAATATACAACAAGAAGCAACAGGCTATTGCACAGATTTTTGTGTGTAAGTGTGACAGAGAGAGGAGTTATAGATTCTGATGGTGGCGGGGAGGAAGAGTTTTCTGTGGCGTTCAGTGAAGCACTTTAAGCTGGTGAGTCTATGGCTAAAGGTACTTCTAAGTTCTGCCACAACACTGTGGAGTGGGTGATCCACATTGTCCATAATGGACTAAAGTCTAGAAAATGTTGTCCAGTTCCTTACCCACCACTAAACCAGCTTTCTTGATAAGTTTGTTGAGTCTCTTTGTGTCTGCCACTGATGCAGCCTGTTATGCTATTAATTATCTGCTGACCTCATCACCTCTAGTGTGGACAGTATATTGACAGAGAATCTAAAGTGTAGACCTGATGAAATGATCATGCTAACAACAACAAACATTCTATTAGCATTGTTATTGGCTGTTTTATAGATATGAATTTCAGCAATAACACACAATAACACATCACACACGTTCATGTAGTGAAATACAGTGGCCCTGGAGGAATATTTTGGGCAGCATCTCTGAGGGGTATAAAATGTCTTTGAGATCAAATTTACTGACAGCTGCCTGAATTTCTGTAGTTAGACCTGCAATTTTTTTAAATCAGTATTTCATCTAACAGAATGTCTTTATACCTCAAAAATGAAATTTGACATCTAGTCTAGTCATTACCAACAGGATATTGGTTAAGTGAAAAATAACTGGAAAGAGATTTCCTCTACACAGTGTCAGAAAAGTGCATTCTTAAATCCTTCACAAGTGAAGAGGTCACAAGGGCACTTCAGAAAGTGGTGATGTCACGAGTTTGTGTAGTACACAGTGTGGGGCAAATTACTTTAAAGCTGTAATTAAAAAACTGATTACTGATTACTCCTTTTAAAAGTAATCAAATTACTAATGTGATTATTTCAAAAGTAATTAGTTACATTACTAGTTAGATTACTAGTTACTTCCCCACCCTCTAGAGAAACTCTTAAATCAGCTCAAACTAGGGTGACCAGACGTCTTCTTTTTCCCAGACATGTCCTCTTTTTGAGACTTGTGTCCGGCGTCCGGGCAGAATTTTAGAATCGTCCGGGATTTTGAACTGCCTAAACATTCGTCAGCCCGAGATGCAGCCGAGATGCGCATAAAACATATCAACCCCCCAGACCACGGCTGTCAACACATACCGCCCCCCCTCCTCCTACCCCTCAGTTCTGATTTGGCCCGTTGCATATGGTTGCATATGGATTTCCTTTTTTGTGTTTAAAAGTCTGTTAGACACTGGGCATTCTTGGAAATTCCTGCACAGTTCTACAGGCAACTCAGTGTCTGTGACCTCACACGTTTTTATTCTTACCCAAATTATATTTTGGTTGCAACTATTAAATCTTTGGAGTACTCGATTGCTGCTTTTACCTAATGTTTTTAAGCTGACAGTAGTTTTTTTTTAGTATTGATCATTTCAGTATACTATATTTATCTAGACTAATGTGTTTCATTTACTTTATTGTTTTTATTAGAAACTTTCTTTCAGAGTTTCAATATGTACACATAAATTCTATATCTTCAGCCTGTAAGATTTCCCAGATTGGTAGAATGTGGTGATAAAACACAGACTGCTTCTTTGCATGGGTAGATCCATCTTCTAATGGTATGTAACTAAAATCTGGTGGCTGAAGGCTGAACAGGATGGGCCATGAGCCGGCCTGACCTACATCCATGAGCAGTGTGTGAAGTTCACTTAATGCACAATTAGCTGTGCTAACATTCTTTTTGGTGTTGCTTGCAGGAGGTGGATGTGGTATGTGGACCCTCCAGTGCCACATAAGTGGTGAGGTTCACAAATTGAAGGGTTCCCCTCATAAAAATGTCACGCTGTACTGATCGGTAATCCCGCTCTATCTTAAATGAGTCTGATCCTTGCCTAAATTGAGAGCTTGGAGAGGTAGAGATGTGTCAGCACCTCAGAATTTCTAATCCCCTCTCTCTCTCTCCTTCTTACTACCATCCACACTGTCTAATCAGTGTCTAAGCCCCCCACTCAACCCAACACACACTCACGCTCTGTCTATCCTCACTCTTTTCTTAGTTCTCTCTCTGTCACTCACACACAGCCTACAGTTTTCCCTATTTCCCTATTTCTTAGTTCATCATAGTCTTGATTTCTTAAAGGTAGTCATTTGTATACTTTATTTTTGTTCCCACCAAAACACCAAAACCGTAGTCATAGTAACAAAAACTTGTTTAAGCTACAAGTCATTAAGCCTAATTCAAGTTAAGAGTTCTTTAGTACTTGGCAAAGTGCACAAAGTCATTGCACTTGTTTTTAAGATATTACTGTTGATTTGATGCCACTCTGAAAGGACAGCAAAATCCTTATATATCACATTTAAATTGTAAACATCTGATACAGTTTCGGATTATGTACAGAATTACAGGACGAAACAGGAGAAAATGAGAATAGATGTAAAAGAGTTTGGTGACAATTTCTCAGTTAAACAGAAAGGCATATCTTCGCTATCCAAAGAGACCCAAGTATTTAATTTTATTTTGTCATTATCATTTGGTATTGTCATTGTTTTATCATTTTACCAAAACAGCTGCCTTTTACATCACTCGGACCTGACATGAAGAATAAACAAGTAGAAATGTTCCAAAATGACTTAGAATGTATTTTTAACTTATATTAAATAATTTCATTAGCCTCATAGCATAATTGCCTAAGTCATTGCCTAAGGCTAACGATTTATTTAAAATTACAGTTTTTATTTTTTTTCCTGGACTTTGACCATTTCTGATTTTTGATATTTCTCAATAATTCTATATTCGATATGTTTCTGCTATAATATGATTTTTTTAATGAAATATGTGTGCTTTTAATACCCTAATCAACCTGTGTACCTAACAAAATATCTAACACATAAACACAAAAATGTGTGTTCTAAAGAAACTTCACTTGAAGAAGGATGCTGTAAAAAGCAGTAAAAAACAAAAACAAAAAAGTAAACAACATGGCTCAATGGTGATGCTCTTTTTTTGTTTGGGTTGTTTTTTTAATCTGGATAATTTTCAGAAGCCTTCAACTTCACGTTGCCCACTTTCAAATAGTTAGTAACATAGTTGGTCTGTTTTTCTTGAAGAACTGTTAGATCTTAGTGTAGAAGTGATTTCAAACCAGCAAGGCAATATAGCATTTCTATCCAAGTATTACTTAGGTTCTTATTTTATTTATATTATTATTTTTATCCCTTCGTAAATACACCCAGTCAATGCATTAACGAAAGCAGGCTTAAGTTATTCTAAAGCGCAGACGACTGACACTCGTTGCAGTATATTTGATCAGATGGTGTGTTAGCTTACTTGCTATAAACTGCCAATATGTTTTAATCTGAACTTTAAGAGCCCAGCAAACAAGTGGATTGTCAGTAAAGCCCTAAATCTGCAAAGAGTAAAATCCCATGGCGATTTGTAGTAGCTGCATAAACATGTACACAAAACCAAAAGGTTTCAGTATGAAATGGCTCACTGGGTATCTGCATCGATGCTCTTAGCGTAGTGTACTTAAGAGTAGACAGCACTGTAGCACAGTCAGTTATGGGAGTGATGTTAGTACTGAACCTGGCAGAATCTGTCACAGGTATAGTCAAACAAAGAACACAGCAGGTAGAATTCTTTTAAACTCCGCTCATCACAAGCTAGGTGCTTCGTATAATACTGATTTAATTTAGGCCCTTGTTTAGAAGGATAAAAGTCTCATTTTTGTCTGTTCACTCCTAGCAGAGAATACAAACCAGACCTGATGCATATATTAACTGAGATGCATTTTGATCACCTTTGAGGCCTGTTTACCTCTTTGTATTTTCTAAAGCAGCCTCCAATTAAAACCATTAGAGATTAGGACAATCATGATCAATATTCTGCAATGGGGCTTTGGAGCATGGGCAGCAACAAAAGCAAGGCCCAGTTGGAATTGCCTTGAGCAGAACACCTAATGGAGGCCAATTAAAATAAGAGGATTCAATTTGGCCAAAGCAACAGGAACCTAAAGATAATGCATGTATCTAAAATTGCATTCTCTTGATTGGACTCTATCATGTTTGTTATGCCATTTTGGGAAGCAATGTGGTGCTAAGAAAGTTGGTGCAGACGGTCTTTTTGAACAAATTCCGTTTTATCTAAGACACTGCAGCTGCAAGAGAAAAGGGCTTGGGTTCTATGGACAGAGCACACTGTTCTAGAAAGGGACGTACATCTGGATGAATTTGGCCTGACTGAATAGTGATACATTGGAATTATCTGAATGAATGGTTCCCTCCCAAGATAAACTCATCTGGCCCAAGCAAATACAATGAACTTTAATGACTTCAGTGAAAGAGAGAATTAAAAAAAATCACATTACGACTGTATTTTGTGCAGAAAGCCTGCCGTTGTGCAGACAGGGAAGGGGGGACACGAAGAGTGTGTGAGCGTGTGTGTGTGAAAGAGGATGTGCAAGTGAGAGGGAGACAGCACGTCACAGCATGGTCTCTATGTGGGAGCAATCCAGTTACTTAAACTGATCAAGATTTAATTAACACAACACTCGGCAATTACTCTGTAATTAAAGTCATTTGTCCTCTCGTGGAGCTGGGAGTGCCATCATGCCACTGCTTCCATGGAGCTGCAAATTAGAATGGAGAAGACGGGGAAGGGGGGAACACACGACAGCAGCCGCAGCGCATTCATGGGCTGATTGTCTGTGGTTTATCATCCAACCCTAAAAATGGAAATTTGCACAAGTTGAACCTTATTTGGAGAGAATAAAAAAGGAAGCTTCCACTATTCATAATTTACTGTTCAGCATTTTTAAATGCTGGAGATTGCTGTAATGCCACTGTTACACAAGTGGGATAAAGTGGGGAAAATGACAGATATACTCTACGACAAGTAGCCTACAGACCTAAACCTTGTGACCCATTTGCTATTATTAAATAGGAATTTAATATTGGACTGCTTTTACAATAGGTTATAGTAACAAGCAATATTGTGCTGTGAAAACAGGATCATCCCATCTTAGTGTGTCATTTTTGTCTTTAGCTTTTATAGTATGGACATAAACACTTAAATGCAGAACTGTGTGTTGAATCATAGCATATTTTATAAAACACTCTCTGATTGAAAGTGTTCAAAACAACACATCTCAAGATATTTTAACATAAAATGTTAAACAACAAAAAGTGTGTTGCATTCTAACATTATTTTTGAAAGTGATCCACATTACACATCAAGGCTTCTGATTAAAAAAATATATATATTTCAAGCCAATGAAAGTGTGGTAATTATTTACAGTTATTTAATATTGTGAGAATAAGAGAAAAAAAAGTGATTTGACCACCATCTCTATCTTCCGAGGTTCTGTGGGCCAGAGCGCTGGCCTTTCCTTCCTCCCTCCTCTCTCAACTCACCTTCTGTCTCTTCCTCTCTCTTTCTCTTCTCTGTTCTCTTCTTTTCTCTTCTCCTCTCTTCTCTTTTTCTTCCATCTCCTCTGCTGTTCTCATATTTTCCCCTCTCCTCCCTTCTATTTGCCTTTCCTCTCCTCTTCTCTTGTCACATCCTCTCCCTTTCTCCCCTTTGCTCCTCTCCACCCTTTCATTTTCCTTCCATCTCTGCTGGTCTCTTCTTTTCTCCTCTCCTTCCTTCTGTTTGTCTCTCCTCTTTACTCCTCTGTCCCCCGTCCCCTCCTCTCATTTTCTTCCGTCAGATCTATTCTTCTCTTCTCCCCTCTGTTCTCATATTTTCTCCTTTCCTATCTCGTCTCTACTTTTCTCCTCTCCTCTCTTCTGTTTTCCTACCATCTCCTCTGCTGTTCTCATCTTTTCTCTTCTCCTCTCTTCTGTTCACCTCTCATCTCCTCTTTTCTTCTGTTCACTCTTCTCCTTTCCCCTTCCATTTTCCTTTAATCTCTGTTGTTCTCATCTTTTCTCTTTTCCTCCCTTCAGTTTGTCTCTCCTCCCCTTTTCTTCTGTCCCCTCCTCTCCTTTTCTCCCCCAAATCTCTTCTCCTCTTCTTCCTTCTGTTTTCCTCTTATCCTGTCTTCTCTCTCCTGTTGTCATATTTTCAGCTCTCTTCTCCTCTCTCTTAACTACTTTTCTTCTTTCCTCGCTCCTCTCCGCTCATCTATTCTCCTCTCCTGTCTTCTCATCTCCCCTCCTCTCCTCTCTTCTCTCTCCTCTCCTCTCTTCTCTCCTCTCTCTCCCCTTCTCTCCTCTCTACTCCTCTCCCCTCTCCTCTCCTCTCTTCTCTCCTCTCTCCTCTCCTCTCTTTTCTCTTCTCTCCTCTGTTCTCCTTTCCTCCCCTCTCTCTGTCATTAACAGGGTATTTGCAGTAAACAGTGACTAATTGCTACAGACAGTGCTCGTGAGGTATTAATAGGGCGCGTTCAGCACGCGGCTCGATCCCCCGCCGCCTCAATTTGCCGCGAGATTAAAGGCGACTGCCAAGCGGCGTGAATGAGGCGCGTGGGGGGGAAAGGGGCGCGCGCGTGGCGTGGCGCTCGAGCGTGTTTTTAACTTCATCAGGGGTCAGGGAGGGGGGGGGGGCTGGTGACGCGCGCTATCTCCTGTTTGCAGACGATCGCGCGCACAGGGCGGAGTCACGGGGCGCCGCGAGACACCTGTAACACGACCCCCCCACACAACACACACACCGGGGGTCCGACACGGAGAGACCAGAGAAACAAAGCGCGAACACGTCTCAGACGGGAGACACGCGGCGTGGGTTATTTGACTGAGAGAGAAAGATAGAAAGAAAGAGAGAAAGAAAGAAAGAAAGAAAGAGAGAATAAGACAAATAGAGAGAGTGCACTACACAGAAAAGCTGCTTAAAGCTCAAAGGCCAGCTCACATGTTGGTCAGTATCTGTAACACTATTTTATATCCATTCCCTTCATACACACCTCATACACACTTAACACAGTTACACACTGAAGCTCAGCTGTTGCTGTATAATCTGTTAGCTATTCTTTTTTTTTAATTAGCAGGCTGTTATTGACCAGATATTATACCATTAAATACAGCAGTGGCAATGACAAGGTAGTGTTTTGACTGTGTATGTATGTGTGTGTGTGTGTTTACATAAATCAGCATCACTGGTGATCATGTATTTCAGTAAGGGTTTTAAAATGAGCTAACAGAATAGAGCAAAAACTCATTCACAGCCAGTGATCTTTTTAAGAATTTTTTTCCCTCGTAAAACGTTTCCCACCCATCACTAGTCCTAATTATGCTGGTGGTTCTACTAAGTCAACAGTGGCTCCAAAGTAGGAAGCTTGGAATGACCTTGTTTTCAACCTCCAGATGTTAAAGCTAAAGTGTGAAAACACACAGACACCTCCAAGAAAACTACCATCTATGATGTCTCAAACCAGTGGACTTTTATGGTCAGCATTTTAAAATTCTACACACTTCTGTGTCTATATTTTGTTTGACACAAAGCTAATCTAATTTAACAGTAGAGAAATGGTACTTCATTACTGTCAGCTGTGTGAGCAGCTGTGTTGGCTTGACATTCAGGCAGAGGTTTGCAGGCCAGTTTTGCAGGTAGGGATTACATTTTGCCTTGGACTTACACTAGCAGTGAGGCTGATTTTTGTCAGAAGAAAATCCCTTTTGTCTAAAATCCAATAGCTCAATTTGAGAACTCCACACCAAAAAAATCCCGATTTTCCTGTGGGGCGTTTTAGGAATGTATTATTTTCAGCCAAACTCTTGATTCTTTTCAACCAGAACATTGTGAAATAGGAGTAGTACTGCAGTACTTGTCCAGTTTAAATAATTGGATGCAAATAAACAAAAAATTAAAGACATTTTTTATTTCTCAAAAAAGCCTTAATGGTTCCCCTTAGAGTATTTCTGCTGAGGTTTTATTTGACTTTCATTTTAGACATTTGTTCTTGATTCTGCTTCTCTATGTGACTGTGCAATCATAAAATAACCAGTTTCCTAAAGTTTTCTGATTCTGATTCATGGTGTACATAAACTGGATTCTTCTGGTGCTGTAAAGAGTCTGGCATTGTGTTACTTGCTTTCCTGATCTCTGTGTAAAGATGTGTACTCAAACGGAAAACAGAACAATCAGGATTTGATGCCTCAGCCTGGCACGTCTGTACCTCCAATTTGCTCCTGCAAGGTGGCACATCTTTCTTTTCCTCCGCGCTTTGATCCCTCAGCCACTCACTTCTTGAGCTGGCAGGCATCTAGCAGGCAGACAGGCAGAAGGTAGTGAATAAAGAAACATTGTCTTCAGCTCTGTTGTACGCCTCTCTACCTTCCTGTCATTCGGCATGAGGTTAAACACTTGTGTGATGAGAGGCATTATATTTGCCACAAAGCTCTTAATATTAAGGCCAAAACAGTTGTGCGTCTGGGTGTATAATTTTGAGTCATCTGAAACAAATACATGAGGCGAATACCTTTCATCAGCATAATGTGTCATAATAATAATGTCATAATATGCCAACGCTCAGGCAACGGTTTGCAGGCCAGTTTTGCAGGTAGGGATTATATTTTGTGTCGGACTTACACTAGCAGTGAGGATTCTCCAAAGAAAAGGCCCTTTTGTCTACAAACCAAAAGCTGGCCATTAGGAATTTGAATCTGCCAAACTTCACATTATCTAAACATTTAGAACAAGACATAATATATGTCTTATATTTTAGTTGCCTTGCTTTGCATATTACATAGCACGGCATGCCTGCTTCTGTTATATAACATTATCTCACAGTGTAGCACAGCAGAAAGCACATCTCCAGAGGAATGGATCTGTTGCCACCTCACACAAGCAGAAAAATGATGTCATTTTTAATAAACCCTCTTAGGTGAGAGCAAGCCAAGCCGAGATTGTGAAAAGAAAAAAAACGGGGCGTACTGTCACCTTTAGCACATTCACTGTCATTCAGAAAAACGGCTTCGAGTGGGACGGAGACACATGTCCCATCTCTCCAACATCTACAGGAGAAAATGTTAATTAGCACTCATGGCATCCCGCTGATCCCTCCTTTTCATAGCAGCTAAATGGCATGTTCTAAATCTAAATCCTTTTATATGCCCTTATTTGTAGAGAGAAACGATATGAAAAGGACAAATATGTCATCTGTGTATGGTGGATAATGCGGTTGCCATTATATAAAGCTATTTCACACTGTGAATTTTGTGTTGTTTTTTTTTAAATGCATAGGGTGAGTTTTCCCATATGCAGCACATGCTGGGCTACAGAAGACAGGCAGTTCCATTTGTAATATATTTTGGTTGAAACCTGCAAAAATAAATCGGCATTTGGTTTGTATGAGCTGAACAATTAGGTTTTCATTAGTGTAGATGTTTGGCTTTGTTTTGTTTTAAAGGTGCTTATAAGGATGTTTCAAATCATCCTTATATATTTATATTTAGCTATAAGCTATATTTAAAACAAGAGCTTCAGAACCTCTTTCACTATACAAGGAAAGTACATCCCACTATTTTTTCACATGAACTGCAACAAATTGCTTTGAAAATAACTGTATAAAGTGATCTATATGTAATTTGTGATTTTTTTTAATCCCTTTTTACCTTATTCTCAGTTTGAAATGGTTGATATATTGCCTTTTACACCAAGTCACTGACATTAACCACCTTTTATGTACTTCTACACAGGATTGAAATAGCTTGTCTTTTATATGACCCTTATTCAACCCATTACTGTGACAAGAGCGCCCCTCTGTGGCTATAGAAGGTAATACATTGAAAAAAGCTTAATTTTCCTTTTCCTTTTATTTTATTTTTAATTTTGCACACTATATTGATCCTGGAAAGTGATTGAGTCCTCTGTTTGTAACCGATTTACTTGAGTGAAGTAGTGGGCTGCCGACAATGGTGCCAGGGGAGGAGTGTGTGAGACAGTACCTTGCTCAAGTGTACCTCAGTGGTGCCATTGGAGGTCCTGGGATTTAAACCCACAACCGTCTGATTGCATGGGCAACTCCTTAACCACCAGTTGCCACCATATGCCTATTCATTTGGAAAAAGGAGGTGATAAATACAGCCTTTTGGTGTAATAAGGAATGGTAGCAAAGCTCTGTGATCGGTTATCAGCTGAATCATCTTGTTCTGTGTCACCATGTCAGATCTCACATTTCATTTGTGTGGGGGAAACATGAGCGACTTCTTTCATCAAGTTATGTTTGTCTATCAAAGTCTGCAAAAAAAGAGAGTTAATTATCTTTTTTAAGATGATAAATGTGTAAATGAGTAGAGTGTTGGAACAAGAGCCATGATGCAACATGTGAGCAAGCCTGAAGAGGGAGATAAAGAGTTGCACATTTAGCTGAGTAGGCTGCTGAGGTTCAGTAAAAGAATGGAGATGCTGCTTTATGGTGCCCAGTGAACTGTTTTTGTGACCCCCACTTTCCTACACAAAAAAGAAAAGCCACAGATAAAAGTTTTTACATGAACCCCCGTTGAAAAAAGTAAGACTGAAAGACTTGGACTATATACAGGTATGAATAAGGACAAACATGGCTGCTTTACATGACATGACCTTTTTATGCTTGCAAGCAATAAACAATATTTTAAAAAATGAATTTGTCCAATAATTACTGTACTGATCAGAACATGATTCTTTATGTGAACATGCTGCACATTCCTGCAATTCATTACTCACCTGTTTTCAATTTTCAACCAAAAATAAAAATTAACTATGGAGTGCCTCAAGCACGTTTCACAAAAAAAAACAAATAAAACTAAAAAAATAAATGCAACACTCCTCAATTAAGTACAGAATGATAACGCAGCTGCCCCTTTGTGAGTCCAGGCATAATAAGTTGTGTGTCAGCCAGGGCCGGTTCTAGACAGGCGTATATGAGGGGGCAGACAGAAATGTGAAGGGGGCACATGGTGGTGACGGAGGGGGGAAAGGGGTGCAGTGGGGTGGGGGTGCTCTGGATAACTGTTTTTGTCTTGTAATTGGATTGCACTTTATCAGGCCTCTACCCTAAGACC
>JBBPCY010000001.1:35341263-35351976 GCA_037974405.1 Brachyalestes nurse
CCTTACACATACATGAAAATATAAGCAAGAGTGTGTTTACTGGTTAATACACTGCTGTTTATTTTAAATAAACAAAACAAGCCAAGCCTCATTCTTCAGAACTTTTTGTTATTTAACTTTGCTATATCGTAAACTGTACCGAACCATGAACAGAACTCTAGTGTGAACAGAACCGCGACCTTTGCGTGTGTGTATACACAGAAGAATAATTTAAGCTAAAAAATGTGTTAACTATGAGCTGACTCAAAGTTAGGTTTAATGTATGTCTTGATATTGTAACACATGTATATAATGTGTAATGGAGTGTGAACATAAACACACTTTCTGCTGACATAGCAAAAACAATATAATTGTCATATAACTTGTGGCATTCAGTTTACTTTGTATATTAGATTAATGTTTTAAATGTTTTCAAAAACAGAAAAAAAAATCTCTGTTCAGCTCTGTTCAGTGACCTTGTTGCTTTGATTGATTGACTCATAAGTAGAACAATTAATACTTAAGTGACATATGAGTAATCAGTATTTACCAGTAGTTAATATAACAGCAGACCTGTTAGTATACCTACCAGACATATACCAATGATACTATCCTTTATTTGTGTTCCTCACTAGAAATCTAGTTACTATGAAAAATAACCAACATTGTTCTTTTGTGTGAGGCAAGAGGCATTATGTTAGATTTTTAACAGGGTTTGTTAGAATTAATCTAAAATCTATTAAAAGATGTCTTACTTTGCAAAAAAAAAAAAAAAACCTAAGAAAAATAACATAAAATGTAATGAATTAGAATGAGAATGACAATACAGTAATGAGGAAGAAGTCTGATCAAGTGAGTTACTGACAAAAAGTTTACCCCATTTTCATTTTATACAAAATAACCATGCAACAATTTTAAGAACTAATACAACAGATTGTGCCCATGTGTGTTATGCAGCACATTTTCTACAGCAGCTGTAACCTCTTTATGAAGTGACCCCAAATGCAGAGGCGAAACTAAAAGGCGAGAAGATCAAGCTTAGAATGTCAGAGTTTAATAACAGCTGCAGCCTTGCTGAAGTCGTAGGAAGGGTTCCACATATTCTCTTTTTCCCAACACACTGTAGTGTCAATTGGTTAAGATCTATGAGGCAAATTATGTCTCAGCATAATGCATTACTAACTGTCTCCTTTTCTTAGATTAGGAGTTAGTTGCCACAGAATAGTGGGAACTGTGGAATAATGAGGTGAGTAAATGTTGGAAAGCAGGTTTGTTTAGGGCACCTGAGTAAAAAATTATACATTTATCATCTGCTTGCTTTTATTGCTTTATTAAATAACTAATGCATTCCAGGCAGATTTATGTTTATTTTATTGATCCTCTGGGATCAATAAAGTTTTCTGATTCTGATTAACCTCTCCTCAACATAGTCGCTGCCCAAACACACCTAATCCAGCTCATTCCTGACACCTGGATCAGACAGCTGTGCAGAAGTTGGGTCAGTCTGCAGGGAAGCGGCTCCCCAAGACTGGAGTTGACAAGCAGTGCAACAAAACAGTCATGTTGCTGCTACTTGCTATTTTTGCACAATTATTTGTTGCTGTCTACCTCAATCTTTGTATTTTTTTACACCTAACTCTGCTGCTAGAATACAGTATTTGTCCTTATACTGTATTCACGCACACTAGTACTGTTACTGCTCCTGTCGACTGCACTGTATGTTGCCTCGTCCTGTAAATTATTGTACTGTTGCTAGGTTTTGGGGTTTTTTTTGCATTCTCTTTAGTCCTGTCCTGCCTCCACTTGTGTAGTTCGCTGCACCGCGGTCCTACAGTTTCATTTCACTGTGAACTGTGTGTATCGTTGAAATCCCAAACACCTACTTGACGGATTAACGTTTTCTTTCCGTATTTGACCACCAGGTGTCACTGAAGGGCACCACTTTTAAAAAGCCGCGATAAATAAACTGTTTAAAACGATTTTATTTCGCCATCACTATTTTGTTTTTAATTCTCTGCAGATGAATCGGTCCTGATAATTGTAGAACCAGATGATCCAACCCCCACCGTCTGCTGAAATTCTTTACCTCTTCAGTACTGGTTTTAAACTACATTATTTTCAGTCTGTTTTGGTTAGTAATTCACTTACATCTGTGCAGCCTATCTAGCTGGAACAATTCTACTTTGACAGAAAAACAGCCCGTTCTTCAGTCTGGTTGTGAAGCACAGGTCATGTGATGTAGCTGGTTACAGGTCCTTTGGAAGGTACCAATTAGATCTCTAACACAGAGTTTGTTTGATGTTTTTATTTAACTATGTTAAATGTGCTCAACTGGAGCCAGACAATACACTTAAGTGTTATCATTGCATTACCAGCCAATAATATAATCCTCTTTATTAGTAATGTACCTGGTGCATCACAAATCAAGTGTTCCTGTGCTCCTTGACATCTCTGTAAACAAACTCACAATTTCTAATTGTGTAATAATGCAACTCAACGTTGAAATAATGTTGAGCAAAAGGAATATCTTGCTTTAGGAGGATGTATTTGGCTCTACCATTGAACATTTTAGAGGCAGTGCAATTTTTGGCAGTGAAACAGGCATTGGTGCTCAACGTTTGACATTCGTCACAGCTCCCAGTTGACAGTACTGTCAAGACACACCGCAACACCGAACTCGAAATAACTTTCACTTTTTTAGAAAAAGGGAAGCATGTTTGAAATACAAGACATTTTCTGAATAAATAGTTCTTCTGTTAGAAAACTGTACATGGATGTGGTAGTAGTAAAATACATCTGCAGTGAGAACAGAAGACAAAAACAGGGCTGTTTTAATTACATTTTTTATAATCTTTTTAAAATGCAATAACCCCATCTTCTGATTAAAATAGCTTTCAAACCTTGGTAAAAAAATTCCTCCATTTGCAGTCACTAAAATACATCTCTGTACAAAGGTTAAGAAAATAGAAGAATAACATTTTCATTTCATCTGAAAACAGCCTTAGAAAACATGTTCACATCCTAGATTAAGATTTAAATTTCCACTGGTGACAAATTTGGAATCAATCACGAAGAGTGGCCGGCGTCTGCCAGCTGACTGCATAGAGGCTGAATAGGGGCCATTTCAAATACCTCAAACCTCCAAAACTGACAGGTTACCAGGTTTTGGTTCAAAACAGGATCTAACTCATAAAGGTTTGGAAGTGGATGACAGGGATTGATGCTACTATTAGTCCTGATTGCATACTGTGTCTTTCTGCAGTACAGGCTTTACAGTACAATAAACAGCATATGTTTTAAACAGCAACCATTAGAGAGAATCCTACAGTCAGACATTAGTTGGAAACTATAAATCACTCTTACCTAGACCTGTATTAATAATGCATAATCCTACTCATGATCAAGCACCTTGAATGATCCACATTTATCCCTGATCTGGTAAAGGTTGATCTAAGTAGTCCATTTATTTCAGCTTTGGCCATCATCTTTGGACATCAACTATTTTGGTATGTCAAATCTGGATCATGTTCAATGTTTTAACATTCCATAAATCTGTAGGTCAAACTGAATAGTTAGAAGCTTTAGAATAACCTGGTGACTAAACTTGGCCTGCAGCTTTTTTTTTTAAATACCTCTTTTTGAAATAAGTGGATCTAAGCAAGGCTCAGCAAAGCTGTTTGAAGTGTTCGGAGAGTTTTTTTTATAATGCTGGTGGGAGCAATTCCTGTGAATTTAACAGCTCACGGTATGCAAGACAGACTCACAGTTTTAAAATCTCATTGTCAACAACCAGTGGATCTCCAAGGTGTGTGAGATCATCGTGACAAATGGAGAATAAAAACAAGCTCAGCTGGGCAAACTCTTTGTTCTCCACAAAGTCTCTCAGTATATGAGGATAGATTCACAGTTTGCGGTGTGCAACAACCTTTTATCATGTTCTCTGTCCCATCTACAGCTGTAACGTAGGCTCCATTTGAATAAAGCCATTCTCCGCTCATCCACAACCTCAGCCTTCGACATTCAGACTCAGTCTACAGGGCCTTGGAAGATGAGTTTGGAGCATCCTTGAGTAAGACTGAGCTGGGTGGCACAGAATGGGCATGCAGCGTGGAAAGCATGTGTACCATGTGGCAAGGGGATTTCTGACCAATAGCGGGTAGACTTCTCGGAGCACACGTGCCCGCAGGGCACAAAAGCATGTGTTGGTGCACCAGTGTCCACATAGAAGGCCGGTTCACAGCCCAGCCACAATGGCACGTAGGGGCCCACCGCCCTGCACATAGGACACTCTCTCTGTGCGTTGGACTCTCTTTCTGAGCGATGACCCCAGTCGTGATAGCCATGGACGTGCCCACAGGCCAGATAGACCCAGGGCTGCTTATCTTCCTGTGACGCAACACTGGGCACGGCCCTGCTGCAGCGCTGCATGCTGGGGAAGGCCAGGGTGTTGAGGCCCACAGGACACTGAGGTCGGGCCGCGTTCAGCTCCTGCCGCAGGGCCTCCAGGTGTTTCTGCGTGGGGGTGTGGAAGAGGCCTTCAGCGGTACGCCAGAGCAAGGTAGCTCCACACAGGTCAACCAGAGAACCGTCCAGCAGCACGTTGCTCTCACTATCCACCTGGTTACCAAACAAACCTAGGGTTAATTTAAGCTTACAGATCAAGTGACAAAAATCTCACTTGTTGCACAAGAAGCTTATTTCTGACCAGTTTCTTTAGACACAATACAAAAATCAAACTTACACATACATCAACTACATCATATATTTCTCTTATACAGGTTAATCAGTTTTGAGTGCTCATTTCAGTCTCTTTTATTTCAGAATTCTAAAAGAGATGAAATGTTCTATTTCAGTTTCTCATGTTCTGGTTAGGTGGTAATGTGCTTGCATAGTTACTAATGGGTAATTACACCTTGTAATGTAATCAGTGAGGATTCCATATAAAAAGTAGATATTTACACACAAGCCTGCAAAGAGAAACAACAGGCGCATTTCACAAACACAATCAAAGATCTGACAAAACAGGACGGCCTTCAGGTGGCAAAACAGCCAAAAAATGCAGCCTTGCCCAGCCTTCACCTTTGAGACACTCTCTATAATGTAAAATCTGTTTTGACCTCAAGAGGGTGGTAGAGACCTAAAAGAACAGGTTTTCTTCTGTACCGAAGCAAATGATAAAAGGGACAGGCTGAGCACTTTTTAAGTCAAATCGGATAATCATGTCTGTGTCTGTCATCAATACATTTTTTGATGTGTAGTGCTTTAACGCCACAAATCTCCAAACAAAGCTGTTGAAGGTCTGTCAGTTTAGTTCCAGCCACTCCAAACTGACAAATATCTACCCTGTCTCTAGACTAATCTTGCAATTCCTTAAATATGTGTACACTTACGACACTAAGAGTTAATTACTCAAAGCGACATAACCTAACGAGTATGTTGGCTGAGCATCAGTCAAAGACATGTTTGAAAAGCAAATGCAAATATTTCAACCATTCTGGATCAGTGCTTTAAAAGCCAGGATAGTCAAGGCATGTTCTCTTTTAGACTACAGTCATAAGGGAGTCATTCGCTCCCTTTTTCAGACCCAAGTAAAAGGAAATGAAAAATGTTATCATCCCATGTTCAAAATGAAGAACCTGAAAACCTTAACCTCACAACCACCTTCTGCTAGCAGAGCATTCAAATGACAAATATCTGATGTCAAAGCGACAGGTCTTGTTGGGTATTTCCATTACATATGGGTTATTAACAAACAAAAGGAAGGGCTCCCGGGAAGGACAACCAGTGAACAAGTGACAGGTTCAAAAGCACCCAAGTTTCCCTGATGATTTCCCTAAAATACTGCTGTAGAATCAGTACACCCCTTCATGGCAACAGGTCTTGACTTAGTCCTGGACAAACTAGTCCCATCCATTAGAGACCCCACCTCACAACATACAGGACTTAAATTATCTGCTGCTAATGTCTTGGTGGCACATACCACAGCTTCACACCTGCCAAGATCTAATGGGGTCAGAGCTATTTTGATGGCAGGAAAATATTAGGCAGGTGGTTTTGCTGTGGTGACTGATCAGTGTAGGTGTACCCTGAATATAAAAGTAAATCTTCAACTGATACATAGAATCATATTAGAATCAGCATTCTAATAAAAATAGAAAATTCATGTCATCATAAGACCAACATAGGCAGGTTGTGTCTGAATGTAAAATACACACTGGTATAATTAAGCGTTCTCGCTAGCATAACACAAGCTAGGTGGCATAGCTACATTCCTAATTGGCTTGCAGGAACAGATGTGTTCAGTCCAGGGCATCAGCTGCTGCTGCAGTGCACATCCTGGGGTTATTTCACCAGTTACCAGATAAAACTTGGACACTGTCAATCTAGAAACACCAATGGTGGATAAAAGCCAAGACATCTGTGCTTGTGGTGAGCATTTTCAGCCGGAGGTCCCTGAACTCAAGAGTTCTAGATGCACCCCCAAGAAATGGGATAGCTAGCATTACAGAAGCACGACTTTTCTGAGCAGGGGAAAAAATAATCCCTGTATCTTCAATGATATTACTGCTTCACAGACATGTTTGGACATTCATATGTATGTGAAAGACTGAACATCCCTGGTCAAAATATGCTTTGTTTATTTAATGTGAAAAGGAGTTCATACAACTACATGGGTAGGATATAATTAAGTAAAACAGTTTAATTTTTTTTTAAATCTTGAATTCTACATTTACAAATGTGCAAAAGGTTTCCATGCATTTATTCCATCCACTAGTGTTCATTTCTTGGATGGTTGCGTGGCTTATTTTACTTATTAGGCCTTAATTTATGTCAGACAATTCTAGTTTTAAAGGAGTGAATTGAATATTTGATGTGTTCTCTAAAAGAGCTATTGTTGTATCGTGACCATTTTAAATGATTTAAAATTTCTCAAATTGGGTAAAACAACGTGTGGAACTTTTAAAATGTGAGCCCTAATACCCTGACAGAGTGTGATGTTTTCAACCCACTTCCAACAGCAAGCAGATAAAAAGTTGCTGCTTCATTGTCTGTGGTCTGCTAATTAGGTGCAATGGCCTTTTACTAAAATAGATGGACTTGATTGCCAACTGTTTGATTTTAAGTCCATTAAGGAATACAGTCTTCGCACTACTTAGAAAAATTTAAAGTGTCAATCAGGGGTCTCAGGATATTTTGTGAGTAAAGAGGGAAGAAGGGATTCTAACAAATGTCCCACTGTCAGTGAATGACTTTTCACTTAAGAAAAAAAAAACAAAAAACACATTGTAACTGACCAGAGGCACCAGGGTTGTCGCATTTAAATGTACATAAGGGAAGCTGATATAACATAACTTTAGAAAAGAAATTAGGCAACCCAGCAATGTCCAGGTGTAAATCACTGATAGCAGCAAGCATGGTAGAAACTACCAGCAAAATGAACTTGGAGATGCACAGAACATATTTAACTGTTTTTGAGTGGAATTTCTCTTTAAATCAGGGTAGATCTATGTTAGATAGAAAGAATGAACACTTTGTGGCTGCACTAACCAATTTTCCTCGTGTTTGTGCAGATCGAGTCTCTCTTAGCGTATACACATCTCCACATACAGATATCTCCCTCCACACACCAGGCTTGGACTCTTCTGTGAAGCCACCACGTGGATGCATCACCAGCACACCATTGGTTGTCAGTCCATCCATTTGGCCATCTGGATTCTTCCATTTGGCAGCTTTTTCCTGTGGACAGGTGAACATGGTAAAAGACTATACATTTACACACTCATACACATTCATGACTACAGTGCCTAATTTTGTACATGACAAACACATGCCTATATTTACCAGGTTATTCTAGAAGGTTCCACCGAATCAGCAGAAGAAGATACTTCCATAGTTAGGACACACACATATATATATATATATAAATACCAGTGATTAAAGTAGTCCAGAGGCTTCTTTGACACAAAGCATGCACGAAGCCAGGGCCACCATTGTGTAGGAGCACAAACTTACCCCTAAAAAGATATTCTTGGAAGAGTCGAAGCCTGCAGCATAGATACGAGCAGTGTACGGAGGGTTGCGTTCACACACTACACGACAGGCAAAGCGCGAGATTGTGCTCTGAGTGATGGGTGTGTCCTCGCTGTCCCCACCCCCAGACACAGTGTCTGTCACCACAAAGTCAATGGGGCTCTCTGTCGATCGTCCAATCTACAAACACAACAAAAACTGAATATTAGCCATTCAAAAAATTAACTGTTTGTTACTCAGTATGTTACATATTCAGTGCTGTACCATAGAACTATGTATGTGTTAAGGCCTGATGGGTTTGAACACTTTGTTGAGGATACAGATTTTAAGGGGCCTGCAATATCAGCCGATATAATTTCATATTTACAGTCAGATTTACAGACAGTTTTACTGGTTGTCTGATGACTGTTGGTTGTCAACTGATATCAAGAACAGACAATATTAGTAATATTCTAATATTGGGGCAGAGCCGCTCAGATTTCTTTCTAGTTTCAGTTACATGTCATTCTCATACTAAAGATTAGCATTAAATGCATTTCACATGATTGTCATTTTAACCACAAAATTTGTGGCTGTTTCACAAAATTGACCAGTTTCACAAAAACGTTATCAATTAATTAAATTTTTTTTTATTGATTTCCATAAAACCTTGTATTAATGGCATTAGCCAATATCACTGAGCAACTGACATATAGTATTTGTTTAGTTTATATGTTAGATATATGTAGCAGGCCTACAGGTAAACCACCTTTTAATTTTACCCTAATCAGAAATACATAATAAAAAACAAAAGAATGGTGCTTCAACCCTAGTGTGCTAGAAAAAAATCCTGGTCACAAAACTCCATCACTAGCATGAGATTACATTCTTACACAATCTAGTTAGATTGTTTTTGTATGGTTGTACAACATTCTTTTTAGATCACAACATTTACAACACAAGTTATGCTCAATATAAACTCGTAACACATAGCTGGACCGATACTGCATCTAAAAGCACCATGGCCTTCAGTCCAAGTAAGACAACTGCCCTCCTTGGACTGTATCCATTGTTTTTGTCTGCTCTCTCCCAGCCTCATAAGAGAATGCACATTAAATAAAGGGCAGGCCTCTACAAAAACGACCTTTAAGTGGCCTTTACAGGGTGTCGGTTAGCTCTTATATAGCTTTGGCATAAACATAATAACAGTGCTTTAAACCAACCAGGATATAAACGGCAGTTTCCTAAACGGTTTCAATAGCAGAGATGGCATGCATACAAGAAAAAAATGGATTGGCTGAGACTTGGAAGTTTAAAAAGCAGGATTGTACACACTACACTGAATACTACTCGACCACTAAAATAAATTGGACAGAGTCTCCAGATCTAGTTCCCTTTTTTTTTAAAGAGTTACTGTTCCCCCCCCCCCCCGTGGTTTACTGTGTGTTCCTGTTTTCGCTTTTCATTTCTGGCCATTTGTTGCCATTTCTTTGGCCCATTTTTATCATTCATGAGTGCATGTTCCCAAGCACACATACGCTTCCTCATGCTTGCGCACGTGTCTAACAGTAGCTGGTTTCTCATGGGAGAGCTGGAATAGCTGTCTCCTTGCCTCTCTTCATAGAATAAGATTAGCTGTGATGGGGATCAGGAATCAGAGTGTATGAGTATGAGTGAAGGGGGGGGCTTGGGGTGGAAGAGAGAAAGAGAGGGGTAGACAGACAGACAGACAAGAATAGAATGCGTGAATCCCCTGCTTTTCTAACAAGAAAACACAGAAGTACACAAGCACAGAAATTCCTACATATTATGACTGGTCTACAAAAGAACGTCTAGGTAAACAGCAGTTCCCTTTCAACAGACATGGACTCTCACAATTCCTCAAACACTAAATCCAATTTAAAAGTAATTTCTTAATAAACTGGCAATAGCCAAAGTATCCTACTGATCTCTCTCTTCCTACTGATCATTTGGTGATTTGTGCAAGTGTGTAAGTACTTACATTTGGGCAATAAATGTGTTTTTGCTTGGAAAACAATAGTAAATAGCAATAAACATTAATGTAGTAAAAAAGCAAATCTGTTTAAATCCATCACCAGCACACCTGACTTAATTTAACAGAGAACTGACTGACGCCACAGAAATAATAGACCAATAATATTCACATTCATTATTAGTCTATTAATTTACTGGGCAATAATATTATTAGTAGTATTATGGTGAGATGGAAATGGTTAAGCAAACACACTGACAGACATAAAACTATTATTCATCATCTTCATGTTAGTTGTATGTATTGCAATATTAGCATTTTTCTGAAAAAGAGAAGTAGCTTACACACGCAAGGTAACACATACATATAAATACATATATAAAAACACAGGTCTATTGCAGAGCCACGTGTGTGGGTGTGTTTTACCTGAAACATGTCTGTGTCTTTGTCATGGCTGTACTCCACAACCACAGTCTGGTTTCTGGACAAAGTGTAGGAGATGCTGTGCTGGCCTTTACAGTTTACAGCCTACAATGTAACAACAACAAAAAGGAGGTTAATCTGTGTGTAACCTTTAGGGGTGTTGAAATTAATCACATAATCGATGCATCGCGATGCAGGAAAATGTGGCAGGACATAGTCAATAATATCATAATGACATTGCTTGATTTTAAAAATCTAGTTAAAAAGAAGCACTGTAGAATGTTTTGTTTTTGAAGACTGACCATATT
>JBBPCY010000001.1:35353090-35367692 GCA_037974405.1 Brachyalestes nurse
CTACTTATTTTGGTTACAATTTAATGCTATGGGCACAATTTCTGTTTATGTTTTGATGAGCTATGTCTATATTCTTTTCTATTTACAATTTAGTGTAATGATCACAATTTTTGTTCACATTTTCCGTTTTTTTTTTTTTTATAAAAACAGGAGCTTACATCTCACTTGTATTTGCAAACATAAAAATGTGAAGTAATGTATAAAATTGATGGGATGGGTCATTGACATGATAATCGTAATCGTATCGAATCGTGAGGCCTGTTAAGATTCACATCTCTAGTAAGCAAATGGTGAAACTACATTACTACATTCAATGCACACACTAACAAGATTACACAGCAGAGAAAAATCTTTCCCATTTATTGTATGACCAATAACAGATATCTGGCATCTTCACGTTTATCCTGCTTTACTGAGGGTGAAAACAACTTCTGCTTCTCAGTTTCAGAATCATTTTATTTTACCATGAACAGTTGGGGTAGGACGGCTGTATGCTCAGCCTTTATTTGATAATATTTTTAGGAATTTGACAGTACTGGCAGCAGTTAGTACTGCTTTTCAAGGACAAACATGGGACCTATTTAGCTGGACAACAGAGGTCACATCATGACGCAAAACTGACTTATGATGCAATGTTTTCAGGAGGTACACTAGGTACAATATCAATGGTAGGATATAAGCAAGGTTATGCTGAGGAGCACAGCACTGAACCTTTCCAAAACAGGGCTGCCTCATGACTCACACAGCTGTCAAACTGCTGCTGTTATTAAAAATACATTATGCATGGTTCAGGTCAGAGTTATGCTATTGTGATACAATGAGGGGGCAAATACAATTTCATTAGCTACAGCAAACAGCCTTTAGCCTCAACATTTAGCACACATGAAACACACTGACGGAACAGGGCCAAGACAAGGACAAAAACGCAGGGTTAAAATGTGGCCATTTCACAGTTCATTTTCCACAGGGCTGGATCATATGAGGGATTTTATCACAGTGTAGCCACTTTCCCCTCCCCACCCCCTTTCTCTCTCTCACTAATCTGTGATTTCCAAATTACCCACATCTCCATCACATGTGCTCAAAGGGGAGTGGAAACTGGGTCACACGTACTACAACAGCAGAAAAAACAGCTTGGGAGAGAGAAAGAATAAAAAGAATAATGGAATCAGTACAAATGCAAGCGATTTCTAATACAACCTGTGCATGTGTATATTCATATTTGTTTATGTATATAGGTTGAAAAATTGTCTGGGTAAAGTAACATACAACCACTTATTACTCAAGCCAAAAGTAGATCGTGGTCTGTGACATTTAACCTCACCAATGGGGAACGAAAACTGCAACATTTGGCTGCCATCCTGTCGCTTTCAGCTGAAATGTTCCTAGACTGTAGGTTCTTAAAACAAATGTACATTTTCATTTGTAGCAGACACGAAGAGCCTCCTTGCCTAAAATTGTTCATCTTGCTGAAATGTTTTTGTAATTATTTTGCAAAAAACAACATTACATTATTTACCTCACCCCACCTCACCCCCCAAAAAAATGATTGTTATCCAACATTTAAATTAGTATTTAAAAACAAATGGGAGGGAGAAACAAAGATCAAATATTTGGTCAAAGTAAATTAACAAAATAACTGTCCAGATAAATTACTAAAATAAGATAATTGCATACAGAGCTCAACCAATGTATTACTGGAATTATGTACACTCTAAAAATACATCCTGGTTTTTTTTTTATCACACAGACCAGTCAGTTGTAGATGTAACGACACTAGCCCATGATATATTCAGAAAAGTATAGTGTGCCATAACAGAGTCACAGTCACAGTAACAGTAGAATTTTGTCATACTGCCCACCCTTTCTCTGTGAAGTGTGTGCATGTGAGAAACCAGCTGAATTGATAACCCATGATTACACATCAGCACTTAAAAAGATGATAAGGATGAGTGTGAGAGAGAACTACATGCATTCAGGAGTGTCAGAGGAGCAGCACATCCCTCTTACTTGCACCTCCACAGGGGGTCCACCATCCCCCATCCCATCCCTTACTTACAGTGGGACACAATAGCACCAAAAAAGACCGGAGACAATAGGCCCTGGGGCCACTGTGAAAACATTTCCCCGTTATACTCTGTCTCTGAGCAGCCTGTACCATTAAACAATTAAGCTCTATGAGGAAAATGGTGATGAGATGCTTTCAGGTCACAGCAAGCTGTAGTTTTACAGCCTGCTGCCACTAAAACAGCCATCAATACCGCGGAGCTCACAAAGCAAAACTGACAATGAAGAATTACTCGCTGCAAAACCTCCACAGACATCTATGAACAATCACATATTGTTCTGTGAACTGTTCAGTGACATTTTGTGACCTAAGTGAGTGAATGCAAGCCCAGTTTCCACAGTTCAGGGCAACACTGAGTAATCAGAATGGCTTTTCTTTGTAGCACTTTAACATTACAATAACGCAGCTGTAGAGTGTGTCGCCACTAGAGTGTGGCTATTTCTCCTTTTAACCCATTCAGGGCTCAAGGAAAGAGAACGCCTTAGAGCTGAGAGAGTCAGGACAGAGGGTGGCAGACTAGAGAGAAGTTATGATTCACAGATGACACAGAGCTATTTTCAGGCACACTAACTCAGCATGACAGAAAAAATGGGGAAAAAAGCATGTCAGTGAATTTCACCATGAGGGCACAACATGGTTTTGTGGAGCCTTTTGCAGACTTACTAGAGCCATTCCACCAGCAAAAATCTGCTTAAGATATGTTTAATTAATATAATAAAAACCCCTGTAATTCTTATCAGATTTACAAGGACACTGTTGACTTCTTGTACACGTAATACTGCCACAGTGTTGAGCTGCTAGCGAGCAATGATAGGTGAAAAGAAAATCTTCTCTGGTGTACAATGCCATAAATAAAATGGACAGCCAAACTTTAAACACAATAAGAGCAGTTTTTGTCCAGCTTGCCTCTGGTTTTGTAAAACACACATTTCCATTACACCATATTCATTGAAAGTAAATAACGAAAAAACAAAAACAGTTAAACTGCGGGATCCAAAACAGGAAAATATCATATTTCACTCCATCATTTTTCACTGTTTTTCATAACTAAAGTATCTGGTATTCTGCTATTGGTTTTATGACCCTGCCCAAAGAATGCAGGACCATAAACCTGCAAGTAGGTTAAAGGCAAGGGGGACTTGTGAGGAACATGGATGCATGTTCTGTGAAAATGAAGTGGCAGAATTCCATGGCTATTCTGAGCCAGTAACAAACAGGACTAAGGGAAGGTTCTGGTCTGTTGGCCATGTACCAAACAACTACAATGAACAATCAGCCACTTCTAGCAGACCTTTAGTCTCTCAGGGAATGGTTTGGCTTTCCCCAACAGTGCTCTTCAAGAACAAGGTCAGATCACCTAAAACAATCAGCGCTGCATTTAGAAGGAAATGTTACACTATTTCAGGAGGAGAAAGAAGTCATTAAAGATACACAGAACAGCAAGACTGTAGTTCTGATTTCTTTTCTCTGGCATTTTAAAAAGGTTTTCATTCACGACACTATCAAACGCACTGACAAGTCACTTGTGACTAAGGATGATCTTTTTGGACAGACAATGCTAGTAGTTTGCAGCTGGCCTTTAGTCAACTAGAACACCACCAAAAGGGCACAGTCAGCAGCCGTCACAGGAAGAGCCAGTTACCAAACATACAAAGACAAAAGGCGCCGGAGCCAAGATGACCCAGATCAGATGTTTTCAGCTGGTGCAAAAAAGCTGCACTGAAAAGGAAAAGACCTGCTATCTTAGCACTGCTTTGATGAGTTTTTTGTGCTTCATTACCATATGCATGCCATTTAAAAGCTTAACCACAGAGGCATCCGCCCAAGCCCCTAAAGCACATCTTCACAGAAGTGGAATTCCATTCCGGCGCACCCACGCCCAAAACAGCTTGTTTAGCGTCAGAGGGAACGCTTCCAAAATCTCCGCACCTGTCGACCAACAAACAGTCTGGGTCCAGCATCCTGTTGGTAAAGTTCCTTGCCAGATTCCACAGTTGGAAATTCTTTATCAAACTTAAAGCATTCATTGTGGCTAAAGGCAAATTTTGGTTCACAAGAGAGAACTAAAACAACTCTAGTCACCATATTGAGTCAATTCACAAATTCTGCTTCCACTGGCGACTAAGGACCATCTCCTAACAAAGGTGTTGAGAACTATTATGTTACCTTGCTGGCCTGGGGGTTGTTAAGGATGTGTACGGTGCTGGGTTTGACACCGTTGGCCTTAGCTCGCTTGTAGAGGGCAAAGCGACTCCTTCGTCTGCCTCGATCTCCACTGGGGAGGGATCCATTGTACCTGTACACGAAAAAAGCAGAAAGGTCCCAATCTGAGTTTGACAAAGAGGTGAATAATCATTTGAGCTTTATGTATAAAACAGCACTTGACAGAAATGTGCTGCAAAAATGTATTGACCTTGTTTGATTTACTTTTAAAAATACTTTGACAAAAGTTTTCAGTGGACGTCCTAACATACATTTTTATTCAATTAAACCCATTTTAAGTAATAAACATCATCACTAGGTAACACAATCAGAAATATAATTGATTGCAACAGCCTCCCCAAATAATTGAGCACTACCTGATATAAACATTCAGAAGTGTTTAAAACTTGTGAGTTTAAGGTTTGCTTTTAGAGGAAGCAAAACACTCAAGAAACCTTTATGAACTAAAAACTATAGCCACTGGAATCAGTGTCTAAAAACCCAACCATACCGAGTCTACAGTAGGAGAGTATAAGTAAGATCACCGTGATCTTTTTAGACTTATACTTGTTTACCTTCTTAATCCTCAGCGGAAGATCTAAACAAGCAGTTTAAGTTAATCCCATTGAAAAAAATAAGAGTTTCAGGTGCAGAGCATGCAGAGAAGATTTAATCTCAAGTTTCCTTTGAACTTTCAAGACTCCAACAGACATTAAAAGGCTGTTAAAAGGTTGATCATGATTGTTGTTGCCTTGTGAACTTGTATGTTTGAAACTCTTTATCTGAAGCACTCAAACCTGAGAGTCAGAAGATGCAAGATAAGAGAAGTAAGAGCCTGCCTGAGAACTGAACGTGATGGAAATCTTCATGTTATCCTCTCTCAGGGATGAGCTCAGCTCTAACTAGCTAATTGTAATCCCCTTCCCTTTTGACCTCAGTCAGAGAGGCTGGTGGAGTTATTCTCCAGTCCACTGCGGGAGAGATTAGCCACACCTGTCCTTAAATCAGGGGCCTCTCGTAAAGACCTATCACCACTTCTCACCACAAATCACAAAGCAAAACCCTCACTGAAGGGGTGGAATTTCACAGATTTGTTCAAATAATCCATATGGATTACTCTGACCATATGGTGGGATTCCTTAACTGCCAGTAATGTAAACATAACTGAAATACATTAAAACAAAGTACAGATCCACCAGAGACGCTTTCTGGTGCGTATTTCCTAGCAAATAAGGAAATCTGCATGGCACAGAGACTGTGTGATGCATGGCGTAGAGATAGTGTGACTCTGAAATCACAAGACTTGTGATTATAATTAGAGTTAGACCACCTAGAAGAAACCAAACACCTATGTGGTGTGAATGCAACAGCACATAATCGCTGGCAGTCTGACCTATAGCGGTATTTAAGGTAGAGAAATCAGATATGCAGCCCTAAAAAGAGGAACTGACCCTGAATATCATATTTTACATGCTTCTTCTGAAGACACACATTTGAACCACTTTACATAACTAACACACACTAAAATGCAGTGTTGCTGTTAAATTCAACACTGTCATATTTGCATAAATTTGATCTCTCCCATTCTCATTATTGTTGAGTACTAATTCTGTAAATTTCTGAAGCATTTTCTGCATTAGAATCCCCATACTCTACCCACTGCCACACATCATATTGCTACCATGCTTTGTCAATTTTTTACTAGCTCATGTTGAATGTTATTATATTCTGCCACTTGTATATATTTATTGTACTGTAATGTTGCACTGTCTATTGCCGAGTCTGTGTATTCAAGTAAGAATGTCATTGTACATTGTACTTTGTACATATGACAAAAAAAACCTTCTTTGAAATAGGTGATATTATATGTCCAGTTTTCTAGTGATAGTAATAACTGATAGCAACAGGTCTAATTGTAGTGTCCCCCAAATCATTGAGCTCTACCTGGCATAAAAGTTCAGAACTAAATAAAACTTTACATGTTCTTGATACTGTGACTTGCTGTAACTCAGTCTGTACAAAAATACACATGAACTGAGACCTGTGTGACCCAAAATATCTATACCACCCAGCAGGTAGCTATGCCTCCTGATGCATTAACATTACAATTAACATGATTCAAGCAAAATGAACAGTGAACATTTCTAATAGTATTTGAAAACTGATTCAGATGGTTAGATTTTTATTGCATTTTCCTAAAAATTTCTGGGTGATGCATATTAACAACACTTCCAGAGCAGCAGGATTCATTGTGCCTTTCTCAAAGGGCTGAGGTTAAATGTAGCTGTTTGTGTGGTCATTTCAGGAAAGAGCAAAACACAAGACACTGAAAAAGGGACAATATCAATGACTGAATGGCTCGTAGACTTCCTTCTTCCTCACCCACACAGATCCGTCACTGAAAATAAAACTGCCATTCCAGAGGTGTCTTTACTAAGAGGCCAGCAGGGTCACACAAAGCCCTATCAATAAGCCCAGTCAGGGCAGTTAGGACAATGAACAGAGACAGCAGGACTGTGGAGTCACAGTGCCTGTGCCCAGATCAATAATACGCTCTTTCAGCCATGGTCTCTCCCCTGAGTGTGCCAGCAGGCAGTGCCAGGCAGGACAGCAAAGGCATGGTACTGCTGTTGAGCTCGAAACTGAGTGAAGAGCACTGCAACAGCACACCAATCCTGAACATAAATATCTTGTGAAACCATCATATCAATCCAGATTTACACACATCGCTACCCAAACATAGCTGAATCTTGGCCAATCACGTAGAAGGAAACCACTTGCATTCTTTAGAAATTAAACTTTTGTAAATCACACAGTAAACATATGACCGTGTCCAATGCAGAAACAGTATTCTCAATATCCTTCTGAGAAGAGACCACAAAACTTTATGAAAATAATGCAACAAAAACCACAAAATTCAGGCTTTCAAGGGAAATGTGGGGAGCATTAATTTGCTTCTAGGCTATGATTTATACCTCTGTGGTGCTGGACTCTATTAAAAGGTGCTCATATCTGCAGCCTTATGTTACTATTAAGTGCAGAAACGCACTCAGTATAGAGCACAATGCCAAACCACGATTGCATCAAGTAGTTAACTACCTCAGCAGTCATTTTATTTATCTATTGTATTTATATCCACCACTCTTACAGCAACCACAACATAGTGTCTATAGTATAGTGCATTTAGCACAGTGTATATCTAGAGAGTTTTATTTTAAATTTATATTATATTTTTAATTGTTCTTTTCTTTATGTCTGTGTGTTTGTGAAGTTGTAGCATAAGAAATTTTCTCAGGGATCAGTTAAGTAGTAAAGTAAGGGATATGTAATTCAGTAAAATCAGTTCTGATTCTGATCTACCATATTGAAATCAGCGCGAGTTACAGTGGATATGGGAGAAGGAGGGGTACAGAGCAAACCACTAATTCAGTTAAGTAGTAAACTACTTCAGCAGTCATTTTATTTATAGTATTTATATCCACATTTCTTACTGACCACAGCATTTTGTGTATTTAGCATGGAGTATATTCTGCAGACTTTTATTTTTACTTTGTACTATATTTTATGCTGTTCTTGTCTTTGTGAAGAAATGTCCTCTGGGATCAATAAAGTTTGCTGATTGATCTACGTTACTGTGGATCTGGGAGAAGGAGGATCTTTACAGGGGCCGGTGGTCTGGTTCAGTGACTGGGGGAAAGAGGAGGGAAATACATCTACTTCCGAATTCCTTCAGGGCCTTCAATCTCACTGGAACTTCCTGAGTGAGTGAAGAGTGGAGCCCACCGGGGCAGTGAAATTAGTGCAACACAGAAAATTCATTAGAGCTGCTAAAATAGCAGCTACAATATGGGTTTGTATTGGGGCAGCTGACGGCCTGGGGGTTAGGTAGTTGACCCTGCAATCAGAAGGTTGTGGGTTTGAATCCCAGGACTGCTAGTGGCACCACTGATGAACCCTTGAGCAAAGGGACCATACCCACACACTGTTCCTCGGTGGCTGCCCACTGCTTCACTGGGTGAATGGGTTAAATGCAGATAATGAATTCCACACTGTTCACTATGTGGTGTGATGTGTTCAGGCGTGACTATGAGGGCACACTTCACTTTACTAAACGTGGTTAACGCGATTACTGGTGTTCAGTAATTAGGGGTGTGTATTTAGCTGCTATAACTGGCCCGGGTGTAACACGAGATAGATCCAAATAATTAGTCCTACAGCCTGGCAGACTAAAAAGTAAGGTCAGAGTTAGATATTGCTGGTGAGGAACGAAATGACGGTGCACGTGTTTCGTTTGTTGAGTAACGTGAGCGCGTGAATCGCAAGGGATTGGGGGAGGGGGAGGTCCGCTCGCGCCTCCAAAATACAGACTGGAGTAAACAAGCACTTTCCGTGGAAAAGGAGCCACGATTAGGTTTAATAAGGAATAAAACGCGTATTAATGGTCTGACAGCAGTCCATGATCATATCAGACCCCAAGAGCGTGAGCTCGGGCAGACTATAGCCAGCTGATTGTACTTTTTTCATTAAAAGCACATCTAAAAACCAAGATTATGGGTTGATTTCAAACTCACCCCAGAACCACCAGCTCCCCGTACTTCACAGGCTCTTTCGTGGGTCCGCAGTGCTCCTCTTGACCCGGTGAAAACATGAGGCTGTTAACTTCAGTAAGCCAGGCTGCAGTTATTCGACCCAGTCCAGAGAGAGGGAGAAGAGAGAAAAAAAGATCACAGGAAAAAAAAACACTTCAAAGGACGAGACTAACAGCCATTTTCCACCCCTTTCCAGCGTCCACACAAGCTTTTCTCTTTCCCAAAAACAATTTCCCTCTGCTCATGCATCAGAAACGGGGTGAATAGTTGATATTTTGCCCGCAGGAAACATTTCCCAACGGCTGAAAAATGCCTAACTTCGTGCCTTCACCCTTCTTCCCTGCCAAGTGGAAAAACATTTCACGGCGGGGGGTGGATTATACCACTCACTTACGCCTACTTTATACGGGGGGCGCTGAATGTGGTTAAGCCGCCACTCTCGTTAAAATTTGTATTTCTGTTTGTGGCATGTAATACACTACGTTTTACAAATGTTGTTTTAAATCCCAAAGGGAAGTATATGTTTGACATGGTTACTCCCAGAGAAACGAACTCGACGTAAAGATACAGCCTCTCCCCTCGAGTGGAACAGCCCTGGATCGCCACGGTCTGAGGCGGCACCTTCAATTATGTAAACAAAGAGTAACAGTTCAAAATATTTAAAGGGCTACTTACATCCACATGTTTAATTAAAGTAAAGTAAAGTGGTCCTTGTAGTCACGTGTGAACACACCACAGCTCTCAGTGATTTTTTTTGTGTATTAACCTCTTACTTTTTCTTTTGACAGGGTTTGTTAAGGTGTGTAACTTAGCCGGCAGTAACTTGGTTAAAAGCAGGTGTTGATCTCAGTGTGGCTTTACAGGTATAAAGAACAGCCGTAGTCTACTTAAGCACTGATGTAAGTCACGCTGGATAAGGGCGTCTGCTAAATGCCGTAAACGTAAATTCTTTTTCTTTATTTAACCCATTCACCAAGTGAAGCAGCGGACAGCCCAAGGAGCTGTGTGTGGGGACAGTACTTTGCTAAAAAGTACCTCAGCGGTGCCTCTAGCAGTCCTGGGATTCGAGCAACCTTCTAATTGCAGAGGCAATTCCATAACCACGTGGCCACCAGCTGCTCCAAGGGTGACCCTCTGCCAAAATCCATCTTATTTTGCGTTACGCTGCTTTCCTTTATTCGAAAAATAAAAAGGGGTTTTTGTGTTTGAATACTTTAGCCTCAAGTTTTAAGCACAGGTTCTGTAGAGGCCAGTACGTACAAAGTGTAAGACGTTTTAATTGGGGGAATGCTATTGCTTCACATCTGTAAATGCTATAAAATCTGTGGGCCTAATCTTTGTAAGGAGTTCATTACGCCACGTCAGCATTTCTGAAAGAAAAGGCAGCATTAATTGATCCACACCGGTTTGTTGAAATGTAAAACAGTTCTCTGGTTTCCACATTCAGAAGTGTGAACTTTAGCACAGAGTCTCTTTAGATCCATATCAGTGACTAAAACGGCTCTGAGAGAAAGATATGTGAAACTAGTCTTTGCAGCCCCAAGGTTTGGAAATACACATTACAGAGTAACGTTACACCAGGTTCCGTGCTGTTAATGGTCATTGTAGTGTTCAGTCACTGGTTAAGACAAAAATCCTCACTGTGCTCTTGTTGCTCCAACAGATCAGTGCACATGACTGAGCCATTTTCTCTGTGGCTGATGTTCATCCAAACACTCTTCCCATGGGTAAGACATACAAACTATTTAGACATTTGAAAACATAAAAACATTTGCGATGATATTTTGAGACCTCATCTTACTGTATGTTCTCTATAATTCTAATTCAGCTTTACTGCCATACTTCCCAGTCATGGCTGTCCCTGGTCTCTGTCTTTGTCTGTCATCTGTGTGGTCGTTCACATGTCCCTGATGAATGTGGCACCTCTGATTTGTCCACCCAAATTAGATTTGTCACATTTTAGACCGCTCTTCCACAGCCCCTTTTGTTAGTTCGTAAGTACGTAAATAAATGCATTTCAAAAGAAAAAAAGAGAAACATTCAGAAAGTGTAACATTAGAATAGAGCTGGGAGAAGGTAGGACTGACTGATGCTGGTTGTTTGTGAACAGCGATGTTCAAACAATGTACTTAACGCATTAGATATCTTATTAATATTCTCCATGATGTACATTGTCACACGTTTCACATCATAATTTCACATCTTGATGCCTTGTTGCATCCCAAATGTTTTATGGAAGGATCCAAATTTGATGTCAGAAGGGGCATTGCAGATCCAGTTGCATATTTATGTGCCACATGTATTGGCACATAAATATATATGTAATACATTTATGATGCTATTTATTATGAATTACAAATAAATATCATGAATAAATGTCATTTAGATTTTCAGATGATTCTTCTAACAATATAAATATACCAGCCCTTTCATCTGTAAGGAATTATAAATGAAATGACCCTTCATTGCACTATAGATGCAAAATTTAATCTCTGCAACACTAATCTGTTTTAAATCTGCTGTTAACACAACAGACTAGACTGAAACTCTGCTTGCTTTGTTTCTATTATCATGTTTATTCAGTTCACTCCATTTGGAGTCAATCAGGCCAGACCCCAACAAATCCATGGTTTGTTCTGGTGAAAGACACCGATGTGGCGTAAACACCATGCGGCTGATCCTGAGGCTACTTACAGGAAGCACTGTGTGTGTTGTGAGAAAGTAGCTCAGTAAAACAATACAGCAACTTTACTCGACAACTTTGATCTGGTCTCCAAAGCACATCCACACACACACACACTTTCAGTCAAAACATCAAAGGCTTGCGTTGCACATACCGTCCTGATGGTTAACAGATGCAGTTGTTCTTAAAAGATATTTGTCTGGTTTTAATCTTTGTATGGTGTGTGAGTGTGTGCGTATGTGTGTGTGCACAACAGAGAAACGAAGGAAGACAAAAGTCATGACACATATCCGCAGTGTGGAAAGTAGGATTGCGCAATAGTGACGCATGCAGCATGTGGACTGGATGGTGATGCATGTGAGGCACACTGCCAGTTGCTCATCTGTACCACTTCCTTCCATGTGTTGTTGTAATTCCACATAGGACTTACTGCAACATGGCTCAGTGAACATTAGGCCCGTTGTTTATTCTGGCAAACCTGAGGGCCAGGGCTGAAATCACACGCCCGTGCTTATCCTATGCAAATAACCAAAACACATGACCTCATGACAGTGTTCTCCCCTCAGGGTGCATGACGGAAGCAAAGCTGCAAGGTGATCTTTGGAAAGGCGTTGATACATGCAGGTATAGCTGACGACAGAGCGGTTATGCCCTACTCTGCATTTATGTGATCTCATCCACCCCTTCCAAAATGGCCCCACCTGCAGCAAACCCCACTCAGCAGCCTGAGACAGATGACACACTGCTGACCATCACTCTCTGGCATGCCAATCCTATACATGCTGACCAAAGTCAGGTTCCTTTTTAAAGCAGTAGCAAATTAGGGGTGGTAAACCAACTCCTTGTACTCAGTTACATGTACTTAAGCAAAACTGTGATGGACAGTGATAGCACACTTGTATGCAAGAGTGTGGCCACCCCTGGCCAAATTACATGTGTTGTTGATTTCAAGTAATTACGCATCCTTTACAGACAACACACTTCTGCACATTTTAATGCACAATTACTGTTTATGTAATGAATGTAACACAAATGTGGCATACATTGTGATCTATACTGCAGAAATATGTGACATTTGTTTCTTGTGTTTGTTTCACCTTGAAATAATAACACTTGTAGAACATTTGTAATGAAAATAATGTCCTTTTTACTTTGTTAGATCATTTTAGTAACATTCTCCCACTATTGCTTATTTTTGAATGATGCCATTACATTAAGTTGGTAACAGTGGCAGCACTGCTTTGTGATTGATCACAATGTGTTCACCTCTTTTCCGCATTTTGTTTTAGGCTTAAAAGATCCCCAAAAAAGAAAAGAATACTTCAGCTCCTCTGCTGATAGACACTGGAGGTGCTGAGAATTTCTGTAAGTTATTTTGTACTTAAGTAGTTTTTTGACTTGCTGCTTTTGTACTTTTACTCAAGACTTTTTCTCCAAAAATCAGAATTTCACAATCGTCCCCTTGGACAGCTTTCACCTGGTTTCGGACGCTGTGTAACATTATCAATGAAAATGGATAAGCACAGGCAATATTCAGGCTCAGGGACGGCTGTCACTACTGTGTTTATTACTTCGGGCCATTTTGATTGATACCTGTGTCATTCTATTTCAGATTATTTATTAATTTAATACAGTTTGAGGGACGTTTTTATCCACAGTTAAATACGTCAGCCTCATAGATTCAGTGCACAACTATAGAACCCAACAGTGCACGACAAACATGTCTTTACATTGGATTTTCTGGCTGAACCATCACTTTAAAGTCCATCACACTGCATTTGCTCTTGTTTATCTCACTTTGTTGCTCCACTGAGTGGGACCTATAAATGCTTCAACAGAAGAACAACCATGCACTCCATACTCTAACCACTGCTGATATTTATCTCAAAATGTTTGTTTTCATTTCCACTTGATGGACCTATTACTTCTTTTGTCATGTGTATTGTGTTTTCCAGTTGCAGAGTATCAGTTTGTCCTGTGAGAAAGACCTGCTGAAACTGACCTTCTATGAACACTTTGTACTGAATAGTGCAATAGTCTGTGTTATGCATCATACTGTGGATTGTGTGCGTCATTGACTTGGCTTGCTCTGATATTATGCTGGGCAGGCTCTGCTGTGGGACTTAGGTGGCTGCAGGATCTCCATGCTGACGAGGTCAGGGCCACGGGGCAGGTTTGGGATCAGCTGACTACAGTGTGATATGCAGGGAGAATGGTTGGAATGTGCTGAAGCTGTGCTACACAGTCTGCTGACCTGAGAGCCACACAAAAGTGCCATTATTGTGCACTTCATGGCCTTTTCCACAGGGTGGTGGGAAGTTCAGGTGGTAGAGCAGACGAAGGTGATCTTAGTCAGAACTCAAAACAGCGTCAATCAACATAGTCTATTGACTCAGTAAACAGGTTTTATGTATGTGAAACAAGTAGCATCACTCAGGGTACTCCAGTCAGTCTTGGTCATGTGGAACAAAGTATTGTTTTGTCCTATTTCTTGTTCTGTCACATGTACTTCTCATGCATTCTCTTCCATGTGACATGAGTCATCGCTAGGTCCTATGGGTATACAGTCTCTGAGCTTTGTGTTCATTACTCTGAGGATCATCCTTCTCAAGTCTTGATAAATTATGACAAAAAATGTGTTTCCTGGCGCCTCATCCAGAACTGAATCTTTCTGGAAAAAGTGATAAATGTCTAACATGAAACATACATATTGTATGCAGTCTAAAATCTGCAGTTCCACAGTGTTAACCTCCTACTGGGTAATGGACCACACTGTGAGACAAGGTTGTGGGTTCAAATCCAACTCTGAATAGATTTGAAAAAATCCCAGTGGGGCCACTGAGGTACCCTTGAGCAATGTACTGTTCTCACACTCCCGGGACCATTGTCGGCTGCCCACTGTTTCACTCAGGTGAATGGGTCAAATGCAAAGGATTCAAGCAATTTCCACAGGGATGGATATATATATGTAACGACACACCAAACCCACAATTCGGTTCGTATCACGATTCATTTGCGGTGAAGGAGAGGAGAAATTCTGAGGCGCCATTTTGTTTGGAG
>JBBPCY010000001.1:35374382-35407227 GCA_037974405.1 Brachyalestes nurse
GAAACTAATAACTCAGACTCACCATGAGTTCATAATCCAAATAAATAAAAAATTATTTAAGTAGGTTTTGAAGTAAAAATACAACTTTTAAAATGCTCCCTTGCTCCATAAGGCAGATGCTTGAAAACACTGCCCTCTACTGACCAATATGATGCAGTGCAAGAAACGAACATATCTAAAGAACTAAAGCCTGACTCTCATTTATGTTAATATGTACCATGACTAACATCTGCATTGTAAACTGAAACTGTCCAAGACTTCAACCAAACACTGTAATAAAAAAACAGAACACACATTACATATTTATCAAGCATCCCTTTTAATAACTGTTCACCTGTTTTACAAAAAATGAAATATTCTTTGTTAATGAAATTAGCAATAGCATAAAGCATATTGATTAGCTTTCTGAGATGCCTCTCTTTTGCCCCCTTTCTTTGCGACATAATTACAGTAGAAGAAACCACTGTTCAGTGCAAATGATGTCCAATACCAGCAGTATGTGCTGGTGGTAAAGTGTAGCACAGAACAGACTCAACCGAGCTTGCTTTACTCATTAACACAGCTCTTATTTAAAAATGGGTACTCTGGCAAAACAAATACCATAACATTCAAAAAAAACTCAGTATGTGTAAAGGAGTGTTTTTCCCATGTATGTTCATGTGTTTGTATGTGTAATGTACATAAGTGTGTGAGCTTTTGAGATTGTAGGATGTGAGCTGAAAACAACATAGTAAGTAAATCCTAACAGTTATCTCAGTCTTTAAAACACAAATATCCTCAAATGTCATGTTTATGAAAGGATAAAAACCCCTCCTGTCAAAGAGAACTAACAAAAAGGTAGTATTAAATAGTTTTTGACCGAAAAGGGGTAAAAATGAATCAAAACGCAGACAAAAACCATTAAACCGTTGTGGCTATTCGTAAGCCTTTGCTCTAGGATCTCTACTGAAAATGAGGAATGCTATTGCAGAGGAGTTGACAGTCATGAGAAAGGATCCACTTGGACAGGTTCTTGGAGTGTATGCCGCCAGGTTTCAGCTTCTCCCTATTCTCTCCCTAGAAGGGCTTGGTCTTGAAGAGAGGGGGAGATGGTCCTCTGCTTATATAGCAGGTTGCAGGGTTGGTGCTATAGATCTGGAGAGCACATATTGGATTTGGTGCGACAGGAAAAAGAAAGGGCCCAGAGTTCGACAGGGTTTGTCTGCACTGTGTAAATTGGGACTGGCCATTAGAAGACAACCTTACACCACCATCACTTTGTTTCAGTTACTCGTCCTAAAAGAAGAATCAACAATAAAGAGGAAAACAATTAATCACAGTAGAACTGTACCTAGAACGCATAGTTTACAAGATCAGGTATGAGTTCTGACGCATTACATAATATATATCGTCAAAAGGAGAAAATCCTTAACGGGTAATTGTAAGTCATTTCTAAAAGCTTCTATGAAATGTGGAAGGCTCACCCTCTCTTGTCCCTTGGTGAGCTGTCTGTTTACAGCTTGTAGTAATTCCTGTAGTTCTTGTACTGTTTGGTTCAGTCCTGCAGTCATCTTCTCTTTGCGGTCTATCTCCTCCTAGAAAAATGTGTAAAGACTGATTAGCAAATTCATTTTCATGAACACCAACCACTGAAACTCAGTTCAGTGGTTGTGAATTCGGACAACAGCACAGTGATGTTTGTATCTCTTACCACTACAATACAACCACAATACCCTTGCTATGGGAGTATTGATAAGATTCGGTGGAGTGTCTGGAGTTAGATACTGCAATTGTAATTATTTGTATTACATGTAACACTGTAAATCTTTTATTAAAAAAGAAATGTGTGGTTAAGGTGGTGCAACTGTAACCACACCCCCTTTCTTTTTGAACTAATGGTGATCACTGCTTCAATGGTGAACTCATCCTCATGATGCGAGAGGAGAGATCCTACATTAAGTGTATGATCAGCTGCTCCTCACCGTTTGTGTGGTGAGGCTGCTGTTCTGAATCAGGTCAGCTTGGCCCGTCTCCTTCAAGATTTCCTCCTGGATCAGCTCCAGAGACTGCTGTGCCTGTGACACACATTGGGAAGAAAAAAAACAGTTGAGATATACCAGCCACAATAACTCCAAATATGACTGAACTGTTTCACAGACTAACATCTCACCTTGTAAAGATCTGCAGCCACTTTCTGCCGTTCACTCTCCTCCGTTTCCAGCTTGCCCAAAGTCTCAGTCAGCTGTGTCTTCAGCTGCAACAGAAAACCCCAAACCCTACCAGTCACTTTACTAATTACTATAATTAAGTTTGTCACTGTAATTAACAACCTGCTATAAAAAAGATACTATTAAGCAGATCTGGCAACCCATAATGAAATAAATAATAATGTTTCTGCATGTTCCCATTTAATCTTCAAAATACAACAACTGGGATAAATTCTGGGAAAGCGGAGAAGCCTAACAGGTTAACGATAGTGCTACAGAAATGTAAAAGGGGGCGAGGTCTTGGCTAATCTTTGATGAAGGGTGTGTGAACCATTTCAATTATAAATCGCCTTAAGGTTTATATTAAGCTTATGACTTTCAAAACTGAGATTTCCTGATGCATGCATGGACCTGAACAGTTGTGTAACACCTTTTAACAACAGGACAAGAGCTCCAACCACTCAAATGCAAGGTAATATCCAAAAACGAGATCCCCTAATACAACATTAACAAAGGACAAACCACAAACAACCAGTAAAAACATGGGTTAGAACACAGAAACGGAACAGACAGAAAGCCAGTACTAAAAGATGAACATATTAATGTGTGACAGACAGAACGGTTGGACAGGACTGTGTAAGTGCCTGCAAGTGCATGCCAAAGTTTGTTCAGAAGTAAGCTTGTTAAGTCCTGTCACCATAGAGTACAAAGTGTCTAAGGTATTAGCTGGTTGATTAAAAAGATGTTCTTGGCAAGGAGAGCTCCATCCTCCATCATTTTCTCAGCAAATGGAGCACCTTAACATGATCCTCATGACAATTTAAAGGACAATCTTTTGTTTTTTTGCTTTTTGTTTTCCCAGAAATAAATACCTGAATGCTGATAGTGGACAGAAACTCCTTGCCATAAAACTGCAGTTGTGAGAAGGGTCCCTGACCACATGCTAGTTCAGATGGGGGACAGCAGGAAAACTTAGCGCTACTTCAAAGCTGCAACGGGGCAAAAGCTTACCAAAGTCAGTTCCTCATTCTGTCTGACAGCCTCTGTATATGAGCCATCAAGTTTGCTTTGTAACTCGGTCAAGAGATCTTTGAGCTGAAATGAAGTTTGACACATTTAAGGATTTGTGTGTCTCTGTGTGTGACTGAAATCAGGGCCTTCCTGCAAGGCCATATATACCTTCATACATCCTTTTGCTGTTCACGTAAATTAATCGGACCAGGCTGCATAAATCCTGCGCTATACCTGGTGTTCTGAAATACAGGTGTGCTCCTCTTTTATTATATTTGCTCTCGGTAAAACATCCAGACTGATCCATACAAGAAGAAGCTACAATTAAAACCTTTTTCTTCCAACACGAGGATAAGCAAAGAGGTAAATTACACATTTTTCCATGTTAAAACTTTCCATGTTAAAACATTATCTTGATTCTTAATAAATCTCACTAATAAAATCTCAAGACATCTAAAATAGGGGTGCATGTCCTTGTGCGTGTATGTTAAAACCACCATATAATCCCATTTATTCCCAATGTAGTGAGGTTATGTTAGCTACACACCCATTTCCTGCATGAACTAAGCCACTAAATGCTGCAGATATGGGCCTAATATTAACCATTTTTAGATGGTAGACAAGAATAATCAGTGCTGTTTTGATCATGTGGGGATTATCAGAATAAATCATTCAATTCATTATGCACTAAAGCTGAGAAAAATAAACACAGCATAGGAACAATAAAACTAGTGTTAGAAAAATCCACAGAAATACACAAATTAATGTTACACAAACCAAACACAGGACAAACAGCTACCACCACACACTGGCATGCACTAAAAAGGGCAGATTAATATTTTTGTTTTACCTCTCTGACCTCCGACACATAGGTGGCGCTCTCACGCTCTGCTCTCTCCAGTTCTGACTCTAGGTGCTCTTTATCTCTTCTCAGCTAAAATGACAAAAAGATACACAAAGCAAGACAAATTTCATAAGCCATAAGTGTAACATACATGCCGTCAGATTTAACATTTCATGTAATATCATTTGTACCTACAAATAACACTGAGTTTGTTAAAACCAAACAGACTGATCACATTAAATGTGTAAATCTGTTCGATTAGAACCTTAAAGACGACTCACACTCTCCAGTTCTCCCTCTGAGCTCAGTCTGTCCACCTCCTGTTCCAGCACAGTCACTTTCAAGGTCATCTAAACAAAACAGTTCATATCAAAACTTCAACTAACGAAATGTTAATTGTTTCAAATTACATTCCAGTATGGGTGTGAAGTTTTGAGTTGACCTCAAATTGTTTCAATTCATGATTCAATGATCAAAAACCCACTTAATACACTAAGGAGTAGTTCAATTCTATGATTCAGAGATTCAAGGTTCTTTACAAAATAATTATGATGAATTAAGTGTTTATAAAAGTCTTTGCTAATCCAAATGATCTAGCAACCGAACACTTTATTTGGAGAAAACATTTGCTCATGACTACAGAGAGCGAGAAAGAAATTCATGTGGAGCTGTGCTTCTAAAAACAGTTCATGTTGCAACTTTCTGCTCAAGATGAGCATGTTGCAACCTCACCTCGTCAGTTCCTTTAAGGCTGACATATGTAAATGATCTGTGTTCTGACTGGCCCATTTGTGTTGTGCTTCATTCAGAAAACAGTGCTCAGGACTAAACAGGTGTATGCTATATGCTGATATATGTGGTTGGCTTCCATGACATTGTGATTAATTTAAACATGCGGTTTTATCACCTTGGCTTCTATATATAAGATAAGAAACTTTCACAATATTTACATGGTACATTCAGTATTACGGAAATAAGAAAAATTCAGTTTTCCATGATATTAAGCACAGGAGGTTCCACATTCTAACTGGAATCTGTCGAGTACTCTTGTTGCCCACAGCTACAGCAGGGTACCGAAACCTGAATATTGTTTGAATGATGCCTCTAGCTAATTCTAATGCAATGATTCTATATGGCACTGATATGATATGAGGCTAATTTAGTGTTGCACGCACCTCTCTGAGTTCAGTCTGGGCCTGTTCTAGCTTCTCCTTCCAGCGGCATTCCTCCTGCTCCACACTGCTCTGGAGCCGCTGCAGGATTCCCTCCTGAAAACAACAAATCCAAAGGCATTAAGGCCTAAATAAGCATGGCACCTAAACAGGGCTAGATCAGCATGAGCTTCACTCATAGTCCAATAAAAATTTACACATTACACTTGTGATGTTGACCCAAATCTAGTAATGTAATATTTGGTCATTTGCTTGGCAGATCAGTGGAAAAAAGGGTTTCATCATCTCTTTAAATACAGCCTAAGATGATACTGCCTGTATGGATCAATTATCTACTGCTCTCCAACAAAACGTCTGTCAAGCACAAATCAAACATCATACACCATCTTGGGAGGCCAAGAGTACAGTTGTCCTCTCCCAACATTACTTAACACGATGCTAACCTGCATGAGCTGTTAGCTGACCTAACAGAACTGGCGTTTAGTGTTCTCCACTAGTGCGTTGAGAAGTCAAAATATATAAAGCCATCTCACCGTCTCCGCAAGAACTTTCTTATACGTTTCACAGTCTTTCTGTAGAACTTTCTGGGCTTCCTCAGCTTCTTTCAGTTTTTCTGCCAAACCCTGCAGAAATTAGTTGTAGTAGTGAGTAATGGTACATGCCTAAAATTACAAATATCTTTTGCTTAAAGAGCATTTCTAGACACTGTGTTCAAAGAATGATGTCAGTAAGCACACCTTGGCATCACCACACTCGGCAGACTCTGCGGTCAAGGCCTCCCTCACAGAGATCTCGAAGTTCTGCAACCACTTCTTATGGTTCTGAGGAATGAAGATGGAGTTATTCGAGCCTGGATTTGAGAATTTGCAGCATTTTGAGGGCACATGCTAGTATCAGTTTGTACCTGCTCAGTGGGAAGGGGCACATGTGGGAGAAGTCTGTGCAGAAATGCTCGACACTCAGCCTCAGCAGACTCCAACGCTGTCTGACTTTCCTACAGAAGTGAACACAACAGCACATCCAGCAATGAGTAAGAAATGAATTCATTTTTCTTTTACATACTTGTCTGTTGTTCGAAACACTGGGAATAAATACAGTGCACATTTCTGTGAATGATTACAACCCAAAACCTGATCACATCACCCGTGTGAAAATAAGTGGGCTTATCTGGGGATATCTAAATGCCAAGAGATTCCTCTGAGACTCACCCACAAGTTCTGCATAGTAAACAGAAACATTATCTAGCAACTGACACCATGGATTTTCCTAAACACACAACACACAGAAAGACACACACACACGGCAAAATGACCCCCTTCGCCCCTCTCCCGGCCCATTTTCCTGGACCAACTGAAGGCCTGTGGGCACAGGATTATTGACATAAAGGAACATATAGGAACAGCATAAAAGAACAGAGCTCATTTCACAAAGTAATGTGCATCACAAAACAAAGGGAAACCTACTGGCTGTTAAATACCTGTGTGGTCCCTTAAAACATTTGAGCAGATATGCTCAAGTCAAGATCTGTTGTGTAACCAGAACTTTAAAACAAATCAAATCAACAAACTTCCTCAAGGGCACATTCAACTATGACAACTGTATCTTGTGTTAATCGTGCATTGAAGAAGAGCCGCAACACTGAGAAGCAACTAAAATTAAGTTTGAGGGATAAAGACAAAACCATGAGCATAAGAAAATTATATTTGTAGCCTAATCAGTTAAATTAATAAATTAAATACGAGAGAGAGAGAGCGAGAGAGAGAGAGAGATAGAGAGAGAGATTTTATGTTAAGTGCGCATTCTCTCCTATTGCACAGTCAAATATTCAGTAACGTCACTGATTTCTTATTTCATAATTAGTGACGACCCTGGTTAAGTTATATAACAGGACTAAGGACTGCCTGAAGGAAGAGAGGGCTGAGAGCAGATACATGTCAGACAGACATGTTCTGTCCACTTCTCTAGAGAGGCTGCCTGGGATACAGCAGAAATACACATGATGTGTAAGCAGAGCCTGAGTCCCAGGCCTGTTTATAGCATCAGTGGTTTCTCTACACCCTCACTTGCTTAAATACCTCACTACATTTAGGCGCCCTGCACACCCCAAAATGAAAAGTGCACTTTAGGAGTCAAGAGTTTCTAATTACTGACACATTCTCAGGTGTAACACACAGCAGAGTCGGTGAGTACAAGAGCAGCAAAGGGGAGGGGGGAAAAACTATTATAAACTTTTTTCAGTGTAGATACGCCTGAAAGCTTACTAAGAAAAGAAAACTGATAAACCACTTAGATTTTTGCTTCTTTTGTTTGCATTGATTGAAGCATTTAATCTGATTTGATGCTGAATTAAATGAGCAAACTGATGACAGATTCAAAAATCACAGAACCAGGGGAAGTGGGGCATGCTGGAGCAGGATGGTATGGAAATATGGAATTCTATGACTACGTTGGGGAGAGACAAAAAAAAAAAAAAACAACCACAATAATGGGGTACTGACATGATGACATGATCCCTAAACTAAATGACAATCTAGTTAATTTTACGAGCTGCACACTCATTCCATAAATGTACATTTTCAGCATAAAAATGCATTCTTTTTCCTTTTGAAAGTAAGAAAACTTGGAAGGGGAAATGTCAGAATAGTCCAGGCCAAAATGCACATCAATGCAAGGCTTCAGTCTCAGAAGGTTTTTGTTAGTAGCATGCATTGCAGCCAAATAGCAACAAATAAAAAAAATGAGTATGCAGCTTTACATGGAGCAAAAAAATATAATAAAAATAAATAAATAAATAAAAGGAATGCAGATCTCACTGCTCGATTAATGGCAGGAGTTGAATTGAGATGCTGTGATTCAGCTCTAGAGTGAATTAGACTGGGATTGCAATGCGAACCTTGGCGGTCTTGCTGAGTTTTCCCTGAAGCAAGGTCTCGGTGGCTGACAGCGCCTCCATAGCGCTCCAGTTTTTCTCCCGAAGCTCCTGGTCAGTTTCAGAGAAACACCACTTTCAGTATAGCCGGCACTCTTGCCAAAAAATGAAAAACCCTTTACGGGTTTGGCATTTATGAGACCAACAGCCTGAGATATTACAAGCATTTAACCAAAAGAAGATACTACTTGCAACATTTTGATTCAAGCATCAAGACCACCAGTCATCTAGGGAATATTGATGTTTTGTTGCTTTAGTGAAAAGTTGAAAGTTGTAGAGGGGAAAAAAAAATGCAAACAAACACACACAGCCAAAACCACACAAAATGAGAAGGTGGCCTACTGCATTCTCTACCTAGTTCACTGATCATCACATTGCCAGAAAAACATCATCCCTACCAAGCTCAAATGCTCCTCAATTACCGGGAAACTAACATATGGAGGCTCAAACCATTAATTATAGCAAAGCCGTGAGAGCACAGCAACACTGCAGATGTGTCCAGGTGAATCTTAAAACTTCAGCACCAGCACCAAAACAAATACATAAATGAGCAAAACTACTGTATTAAAAACAACTTTTTTCCAAAGTGCAACTAAAATAAAAGGCTCCTAATTAAGAATGGGCAACACTGCATGAGTTACAGCCAGGTAGCTCTCATAGGATTTCACTAGAGTATCTGTGACGTAAAGCTTTCTCTACAATTATATGTGACTGAAACAGCAAACGTGGTCATACAGTTCTCCCCAGACTTCCCATCCCAGAGCATGTTCAGACAGAGCATATGCTACATAAGAACGCCACAAAAGTTGGTGCTTCATACTTAAGATGTCCAGGGCTTACAGGCCTGTGGTTCATTAATATCACGAGTGCCGTTCTGCATCATGGAAACATGCGCAAAATACCATCTATTGTATCAAATACTGATATGCTCTCTGTAGCTTAAGAGTCAACACGAAATACAAATTCAAAATAAATAGATAAATTTGCATACTCGTGTTTTGGGGGGGACATGAGGATTAAGAAACTGAAAAGGTAAAACATGAACTTACATTATTCTTTCTCCTGTGAAGTTCCACCGCTTCCCTCACCTCAAGCAGCTCAGCCTGAACATCAGACAGCTGCCTGTCCTTCTCTGTGATACTGAAGAGGAGAACCACAAAAGGAGCAAAAAAGAGGACATATTACAGTAGCCAACTCTAATATGTTCAGTTAATATCCATGTATGGAATTTGAATACAAAACACTTACGCTGTTAACAGTTCCTGACTGGAAGCTGCTGACACCATCTGTTTCAATGAGGGTAAAAAGAACAAAATTACTTTATGATTAAAAAACGGCTGACAACAAGGCATCCAACTGCAAAACGATAGCAGTAAGAACACACTGCAGGTCAGGATTATGCATCTTTTAAAAATACAAAGCAAACACCTTTAAAGCATTCCTTTATATTTGTAATTAATCAGAAGAATAAGTTATTTTCTGACAAGCTGCTGAAATGTCTAACTACATTATTTGCTTTATTTAGTCTTGCACCATACAATTGTAAAAAATGAAACGTCACATTTAAAGTTTATGATGGCGTTTGAATGTCATCCTTCTTTGTAATGTTCCCATTTGAAATATCATAATGAAAGTGAACAGTAACTTGAGTCTTCTGGTTAAAATGCTCAGACTCCATCTTCAGAATGATCTCACCTGTTGCTCAATCTTCTTTTCTGCTTCTCTTGCCTTCTCTACCATCTCCCTCTGCAGCCTCTGGAGCTCCTGATCTTTAGTAGTTAATCTATATGACAATACAGGAACAATGAGCAGTGGAACAATGGTGAACAACTGTAACAAATGCGAATTCAGTGCAGTGACTCAGTGTAAACATACAGTGTCTGGAGCTCCAAAAGTTGAGCACTGGTGTTTGAGTTCTCCTGAGTTTCCCTGCTCTTCACTGCAGCCAACTCAGCTGCCAGAGTCTTCACCTGCTGCTCCAGAACCTGGAGACACACATATGCACAACATAATTAAAGCAGGCCTGCATAATTCCATAAAGACAGTTAAAGTGTTTCTGCCCAGACATGTGAAATTAAACTACCTTTCTGGTGAACAGTTACTTATCCCTCCATGAAAGTTTACATTTCCCCATACTTATTTGTGGGAATTCTTTTTGTGTTTCTGTTTACCAGGGAAGTATACAATCTAACAGCCAGTTATGTACATGACAAGCTACTAATTAGTTGAAGGATCCTTCTATCACTACCCGACAATACAATTATTCTGAGCAATGCATATGCACTATGAAAACTACAGTATAACAAATTATACAAAATTAGACAATGACCAATCTCCATTCATTTTTCTGTAATTGTGCTTACAGGCCATTTAAATGTACTTCAGTTCATGGGGGTAAAATGAAAGAGTAGCTTACTGCAATACTATTCTAGATGAATAAAGATACAAAAACAGCTGGAGTTAGAAACAGGAATAGCATGACTGAACATGTCAGCTTAATATGATCAGCACACAAACCTCAATAGCTTTCACTCTGCTCAACTCCTTCTCCAATGCTGACTCTAAACTTTCTTCAACAGACTTGATCTTTTCATTCTTCTCCTGGACGCTAAGGAGACATATGATCCCAGTTATTATTCAAACATGTATACGATCTGTATAAATGAGGTGCAATGTATTCAAGCACAAATGATGCCACAATGCAATTACAGAAAAAGGCAAGTTAAAACAGCTATGCAAGTATAAAAGAGAAAAGAAGGCTTGTGTCTTCATATTTTTAACGTACTGCCTCTGCAAGTCCTCTAATGTCATGCCTGACTGCTTCTGCAACCAAAATTAAAGAAGAGAAAGACAAAAGTAAAAAACTGCCACACTGCATTAACCAGAACACAAAAATCCAGCTAGATGTGTGAAAGAGGACTATTTTACCTGCTCTGCTGCCTGCTGCTGCAAGGCCTCAACATGTCGTTTCAAAGATTCATTCTCTTCTCTTATTGTCTGCCCGGAGAAAAAAAAAATCTCTCATGGAACCAGCCTTAAAATCAGATTCTAATGTGTCACCCTCAAACTTTGTTTATGTTTAATTCTTCAAGGACTTCATATTCATCTTATGGACATCAGTTTTTACCTTAAGTTCTCCTTCTTTATTGGCAACCTCAATAAGGCCCGCCTCCAGCAGCTTTTCCACTGTTTTAATCTTCTCATCCTTCTCTTGAAGACTGCCAAGAAGGATAAAGAATCCAGTCAATTGTTTGTGTATGTAAGGTAATAAAACCCAACCCAAAGAAAACCAAACACAAAACGATTACTGGGCCTGCAGGATTTTGAAGCTGAATGTAGAATAGAGCATGAGTATTCTGGCCGAATGGGTTTATTTTATGCAATGAATGGCTGTAGGGAAGGGAGGTATGGCTGGTTGCACAAGAAGTTGTTAAGAGAAGGGGTGTAATGGTACAGAAAGATCACGGTTCGGTTCACACTATAGTTCTGACATCACGGTTCGGTACGGTTCATGATACAGCGAAGTCAAGTAACAAAAGGTTCTAAAGAATGAGACTTGGTTTGTTTTTGTTTATTTTAAATAAACAGCAGTGTATTAACCAGTAAACACACTCTCTCTTATACATGTATGTGTAAGGCAGCAGAAGTGTTACGCCAGTAGGTGCCACTATTTCACCAGACTACGACCCAGGTTTATGATTTACTGACGCTTTTTGGTCCCTATGTGATTCCGTAATACTTCAATCACGTCCTCCCCGTCGTACCATGTATTCTCCGTACAACATCATGCAGTCGTGACCCACGTACCGTGGCGATTCGGTACAATACATGTACCGTTACAGCCCTAGTCAAAACCTGCCTCTGGATGTTTGTCTAATGACAGATCGATCATGAGGTGTTTTGGCCTTAAAACAAAATCTACTCAAACACATTTATACACTCACACACCTCTGATTGAGCTGATCCACTGCAAACTGGGAGGCCTGAAGAGAAAATAGGAGAGATATGAGACAGTGTACATACTGGTTGTGTGACATAAGAATGAGCATTTATTGGCTTTTCACCTGCTCAGAAATCTGTGCCTGCAGATTCTGAAACTCAGCCTTCAAGGCCATGTTCTCATTGTGAATAGCCTACGAAGGGGAGAGAGAGCGAGAGAGAGCAAGAGAGCGAGTGAGAGCGAGAGAGCGCGCGCGAGAGAGAGCGAGAGAGAGAGAGAGAGATTCATTGTTTCAAAAAATAAAATCACACATGATGCCTACCAAACACAATACTGCCAATAAAGCCAAAAACAGAATCTACGGTGCCTTTAAATAGAGTTTAATGAATATCATTTGTAATATGGGAATACATGCAAACATCCATCAGCCTTTTAGCAACCCATTCTAAATGAAGTGATGTATAGTTCAGGTCTACCCTGAGCGTGGCCCTACAGCAGGGATGTCCAAATTTGGTCTTGGAGGCCCAGTGTCCAGCAGAGTTTGGCAATGTTCCAGCTCAAACACCTGGTTCAACTTACCTGTAAATGATCAGGTTTAGTGAGCGGGTTAGAGGAGTGCAACTACCAAACAATGCTGGACACCAGCCCTCCAGGACCCAAATTGGCAATCCCTTATTTAAGTAAAGTCCTGTGCAAAACTATAAAATTAATTTTTTTAACTCTCTTTGAAAAATGCCTACCTTCTTTATTTGCATATTGCCATGTCTTTTTTTCACTCTTGGCCAAGCTTAAACATTGCACTTTGACTCCAACCCCCAACACAAAAGGTCTGGGCATTCATGGACTACTTAATTACAATAATAAGAATAAATATGTTGTAATAAGGTCTTGCATGTGGATGCTTTGTCGCATGTTTACGTTTATGACATTTAGCAGACGCTCTTATCCAGAGCGACGTACATATTTAAAAGATTACTTAAGTAGTGGCTAACTACTGCTAACTACTCCTGAACACTATAAATCATGTCAAAGTACGCTAATAACAATGTGCCACACACCATCAAATTGCAAAAACAAATAAATTGTACAAATTTTAAAACGACAAATTGCATAGCCAGACTAGTGTATTTTTATGGAAAGTCATTCTTAGAAAAACAAATCAAAAACAGACATATGCCGGTTTTACGACATTCCCGCGATGTGACCATCCCCCTCAGTGTGGCTTACCTGCATGCTGGTCTCCCTGCTGGCACCACTGCTCCTCTCTGCATTGAGGGAATCCTCCAGACTCTTCCTCTGGATCTCCTTTTCAGCTAGCCTGATTGTACACAGGCAAAAAGACAAATCTTAAAGATGGTTCAACAAGGAGTGCAGAAAGGAGGTTTAGTGTTTTCCAGTAGCTCTCACTTACAGTTTCTGAAGCTCCTCAAAATGGGATACTGTGTTAGCCTAGGAAACAAACGAAGCGGCGAGTTTTCAATCTCAACCAAACGCGGAAACAGTATTGCGCAAATGTTTGCGCCACACATAGAAAGTGATTTATTTTTTTGTGATTCAATTTTTTTTTTGTTTTTCTGCTAGCAAAAACACGTTAACCTCACAAAAAATGCAAACAAATAAGAAAGTAGTAAAAATTGTATCTACAAAGTATTCTGTGAGCTGGTTACATGAACAAAGGATTTGGTTCCAGATTTCTCCTCTACACCTCCAGACATTTGTGAAATTCCATTAGCAAGACACCTGATAGGATATAGTGAAGTATGACTGAGCCAAACCAAGTATCTACAAGCAAAACTGGCCTCCACAGGGAGTCTTAATTACTGCCCAGATGAATAGCTCTTGCTCAGTGCAGTGCTCACCTGAGAAGCGACCTGAGCCTTAAGACTCTCGATTTGAACTTGAAATGCTTTATTCTCATTCATAAGATCCTGTCAATAAGACAAACATTCCAATATTAGTCACCACATAATGCATATCCGTTTCTCACTAGTGCACAAAAAGCATTCCTACTACCTGCACTTGGGCTTGCATGGAGTCATCAGGCTTCATACTTTTCTCGAGCAGTTCCATTACCTTCTGTTCGACCTGCTCCTTAGACACCATGGTATCTGTCAGACTGCTGTGAAGAGTCTGGATCTCTTTGTTCTTATTGCCCAACTCTGTCTCCACAGCCAGCAACTGATTCTGCAGCTCTGATGGAAGAAAAAAAGATACGTAAGGGGGTGGGTTTTTTGAGTTTTTTTTGTTTGTGGGTGGGGTTGGAGATGGGGGGGGGTAGGTGCTTGGAGAAAAACAGAAAACACATACCTTGTTTAGCAGCTTGTAGTTTCTCTATCTCAGTGTTGACACTGTGCAAATATTTCTGTAGATCGTCCCAACGACACTTAGCCTCCTGTAACTGCGCCTGAAGGACAACACATAGGCACTGTTTTAGGCAACAGTACAACAGACTGTTTGATGAAAAGAGTAATCTGTTGATTTGCACTCATGCGTGCAGCAAGAAAAGCACATGAAGCTGGTTGTAACTGACCTCCTTGCCCTTCCTTTGAATCTCCTCCTGATGGAGTTTTTTTTTCGTTTCAGTCAGTTCGGTCATCAGGCTTGAATACTCAGCATGCAGTTTGTTCAGTTCAGCTGACTGTCTGAAAAACACAAGAAACAGAAAATAGTTCCAGTAAGATTTGAATGAGCATAATTATGTGATGATATGCACTGGCCATTAATGGCCCATTACAACTGCTCCACAGAAACTCTGATGTAACCGTTTATTGTATTTAAGTGGTTTCTGAGACTCACTTGGTCTCCATCTGGCTGGTGGCAGAGCTGACAGCGTCTCTGAGGATGCCGTTCTCTTGCTGTAGTCTGGTAATCTGCCCCTCCAATTGTTCCCTTAACTTCTGGAAGTGTGGACAGGTGTTACAGGTAAAGCACAAAGGCAAGCATATTTTTCATGGCCCGATCTCACTGGGGAACTGAATATTCATCTGTATTCATGTAAATGATGCAATATTATTTTATGAAACTGTAGTTTGGGCTAACAGAAAATGTGTAACATTTTGACTGGAAATGCATAATGCACTTCCAGTACACAATGACAACCCAATCAAATCACTGCTGTTTTATTAAACACACGACAAAGCACACTTTCACCATCTCACAAATTAGACCTCAAGGTCTGCTGCATGACAGAGTTAGTCACTGTTACTCTTACCTTCATCTGATGCTCCTGGAAGCTCTGTGTTTTGGCTTGCATGACGCTTATCTCTTTCTCCATAGCAACCCGCTGCTCCCGCATTACAGCCTCCGCACGGCCACTCTTCTGCTTCTCTGCCTGCAATTCCTACATCACCACACACAAAGCAAGATCCCATTTAGCAGGCAATTATACCTACTGACAATGGCAGGTAGGACTGCATGATACATCACATTTTAATTATCACTGCAATACATGTTTCTGTAATAAAAACAAGGGAAATGGCTCTGATACATGACAAAGTTTATCATAGCATTGTCTTAAACGGAATTACCAGTGAAAAGAAACAAAGTGAAGCATCACACTTAAGACTTGTGTGCGCACGTTGTGTAATAACAGGCAGTTATTTAACTCCTTGTGTCTGAATAGAGCCAGCCGGAGTTCAAAAAGGGTGGGCAGTAAATATATGAAAGACAAAAAATATTAAAAAAGGTTCATAGTATCCCTGGAGAAACAAAAATTATTTCCATCATGTTCTAATTACGATTACTTCACAGTACTAAGTCTTAATATATCTTCAGTACTGCAGACCACAAACACTCTAATCATTTGTGATCCTCTGATCCAAGACAGGAGTACTAAAATCAAAGCAACTACATCTAAATCCAAAGGTAGTTTTTGTAAAATCAGGCATTATATTGCATGCTTTGTACCGAAGTACATGCAAAAGTCTTGGGGAAAACGTCAGCAAATGTAATATACAAAATAATGAGAAAGCCCCAGTTCCAGAGAACTAGTGCTTTTTAAATTCAAACAATTTTAGAAAACCAGTTACACTATGCATATAATCTGTGCTATAAATAACTATTTCACTTCAACTTTCATGTTTTTGTTACCTGGCCAAGCTGTTTGACTTTGTCCTTGGCAATGGAGGCTTCTTCCTGCAAAGTGTTGAGAAGGCGCTCTTTCTCAGCCAGCTGCTGAGCTGAAGGTTCAAACTTGGCTGCAGACTGAGAGAAGATCAGAAAAGAGAAAGTGAAGACGTGAATGTGCAAATTTTCCTTCAAACGTCTGATCATGCTGAATGTGAGCTCCTCCCTTACCTTATACCAGCTGTCTAGGGCACTGGGGCTCTTATCCCTGAGCAGGGAGACAACAGACACCACATCAGCATCAGACAACACCAGTCCACCCAGGCTGGCCATCAACTCCTTTAGCTTCACCCCTGAGTTCTCTGCACACAGAAACAAAACTTGTCTGTCAGTCCACTGTCAACTGCGTGATTTTTTTTTTTTCCAAATCCAAAATAAATAAATAAAAATAAATAAAATCACACCAAATGGAATGTGATAAAGGATAAGGGACATATGATAAAATAGTTAAATGTATTAAATCAACTACACATGCAATGAGTGACAATTGGGCTTAAACAAATGCGTAGGCTGCATAATTTTATTTTTACACATGTTTTAAAAAAATATAAAAACATTTTTTAAACAAAGGTTTAAAAAAAAATTGGCAACCCGCTTATTATTATTCTGTGAAACAAAATAACAGCACTCAGGCACTTTCTGTAAGGCTTAACATTCAGGTTGGAGAATACTTGAGGGATCTTGGACCATTTCATCCAAGGCCAAGTTTTCGCCTTCTGGCAGACACAGACAGATTTTGTGGTAAAATCTCTGCGTATTCAGCGGAAATCGATTATGTCAGTGATTCTTGCAGGAGCCCCTGGACTACTAGCAGCAAAACAGCCCTAAAGCATCAATAACTTACCACTGTGGCTGACATGAGGTAAAAGGTGGTTTGTGTCTTTTTTCTTTTGTCTGTTCATACTTATCAGAACATATATGTCTCATCTGAACACATGATTCGCAGTTCCAATCACATTTTGCAAAGTTTTGACCTTGCATTTTGTGGTTTCCTCTGGGGGAACTCTTCTAATAAGCTTCAGCGATGGTAAGAACCCTAAGATTTAACAAAACTGCATAGAGCTAAAGCCTGCCTTACTTATAATACTCCTCATAGTAAGTGGTGGCAGTACGCTTTTCATACTTTACTCCCTGTTCTTTTCTGTAGACCTTTCCTCGTGTGGCCTTTGTGAATAAGAGTGATTTTTATATTAGATTAGGAACACTGTATGTGATGTTTATTTCATATGATGGTTTTTGCCCAGGTCTAGATCTAATTAAGGCAGGCAGTGAGTCAAGCTGACCACCACAGCCTTTGTGTAGATAATCACCTTTGTCTGTTTCGTTCTTCTGTTTCTTGCTCTGTTTGGTGGAAATGGGAGCTGGGGCTTCGTCATTATGGCTACTCTGGTGGTTGGCTGGAGAGGCAGAGTCCGTCTGGCTCACAGGAGGAGAGGACTGTACCTGGACCTCATCAGCTGAGAACACAAACATACAACTAACGCTTATTAAGCACTCTTGCACTTGAAGACAATATCCAAGTTTTGATAAACTAGACAAAACAAATAAACACACACAGATCTATACTACACAATTAAAACCACTGACTATCAAGGGGCCAAAAATATTAGGCAGAAAGTGAACAGTCACATGAGTTTGAAGCATTGGAAGCTGGAAAAAACCCACAAGCATGGACAAAATTGGGACAACTAGACGAAATTTCTTTCTATTTCGTATGAGACTGCACAGCCAGTGCAGACCATTTTGAGGGCCCATGCTGACCTTTGTTCACCACTGAAAGTGCCTACAGTGGGCTTGTGAGCATTAGAACTTAACGGGCGGGTGCGTGTGTGCCGCTTACATGCGACACACATGACAACAGAATGCAATAAAGACAGCAGATAAGCCAGCAAAGGCAGTGTAATGCCTTGGAGAATGTTCTGTTAGGGAAACCTGGGATTCTGGCATTCATGTAAATGTTACTGTGACTGGGTATCTAAAGATTGTTGCAAACCAAGTACACCCCTTCATGGCAGCTGTACTCCCTAATGGCAGTGGCCTCTTTCAGCAGGATAATTTACCCTGCCACACTGCAAAATTGTTCAGGAACGGTTTGAGGACCATGACTGAGATTTTGACTTTGCTTACAAAAATTCCCCAGATCTCAGTCCAATCGAACATCTACAGTATGTGCCAGAAAAACTAGTCCCATCCATGGTGGCCCCACCCCACTACTTACAAGACTTAAAGGATCTGCTGCCAACATCTTGCTGCCAAATAAAACAGGACTCTGACAGAGGTTTTATGGAGTTCATGCCTCAACAGGTCAGAGTTGTTTTGGTAGTATAAGAGGACCTATACAATATTATGCAGATGGTTTCAATGTGATGGCTGATCAGTGTACATCATGCAGAAGTACGAGATTTTTTTGCAGTTAGGGAAATCAATCTTACAATCTTAAAGCAATAAAACCAAATCTTGGCTGAGATGGCTCTATATTATTTTATTTTTCATGCTCTCTGTGGTCTACATTTGCTGTATTTAGATTAGAATACCAGTGATGGCAGCCTCTGTCTTCTGCTTCTTGCTCTTTCTTCTGCCACTGCCAGTGGAGGCAGTAGTTGGAGGCAGAAGATTAGTAGGAGTAGCTCCATCCTGCAGTTTAGGCTCAGCTGGAGAAGGCTCCTCCTTCTTCACAATAGGAGACTGGTCAGGCTTTACCTCAGCTGCATGCTCTTCTGCAGCACATGAAAAAACAAGACAAATGGAAGTTTAAGGTCTACGGTAAGCAAACAAAGTACCATAATCTCAGATATACATTATGCATGCCTTTAAATACCCATTTAAAATATAGAAACATAGACTAACACAGGGACCTAAGCCAAAATCATTTTGTAAGGCATTTTTAATTCAAAAAGAAAGTCAAGCCATGGAAATTGAAGTGGGCTACTTCACGCTGACATGGTCTTCCTCATAGTGTGTGCTATAAATACATATTTAATCTGATTAAGGAGAGCAGGCAGAATGTCTGCACCATTGACACTAATGATAGAGATAGTGGGCAGTGTGACATGAAGACCCTCAGGGACAACACGCCTCACACGTAAAAGGACCGTGTTATAGCAGCTGCTGCTGAAACATGCACACAATCAGAGTACAGACAGCTATTTGAGATTTGTGCAATTTCATTAGCTGGTTTGACTTGGTGGTTGTTTAGGGTTTAGTCAGAAATAACTGCGGGCATGACTGTGTGTCTGGCATGAACAGAAAAAAGCTGACCAATGAAATGATATCAAAGAGAGCCCCACACACATTATATGTGATACGCTTGAAAGTGTGTTTAAGTGTAAAAGTTTGTGACAAGGAATGCCTGAGCACATTATGTAAGATGGCAGAGTCTGGCAGCACTCCAGTTTAAGCCTAAGAACAAAAATTCACGCACACCCTTAAAGATGCACACGCCCAAACAAACTTTTAAATACACTTTTAAATCACACACCTGAGCAACTAGGTCTACGGTGCAGGTAAAACATCATAGCGTACTGTACTTTTGATGTAATGTACTTTTAGAAAAGAAAACAATTACACTCACTCACTCCTTCAGTAAACTTACCAGTTTCACTTTTCTGTTTCTTGGCTTTCTTTTTGCCAGTGGTCTCAGTTGGGGCTGGGGCTGGGGCAAGTGGCTGTGGGGGGCTGAGCTGCTTGGTGAGAGGGAGGGGTTGCTCTTTACGGACAAAAGCAGGCTTTGAACCGTTGACCTCTGGCTCCTCAGAGGTGACAGGAGGAGGAGCAGCTGTTGCAGCAGCCTTTGCCTTTTTCTCTTTCTTCTTCCTCTCCCTCACTACAGCTGGCGGCTCTGCCTGGACAGGTGTGGGAACACGTGGGACTAAAGGCACCACCTCGGACTCTTCATCATTTGAGGCAGGAGTAGTGGCATCAGATGTATCAAAATCTCTGAGGTCTTCTTCCGATTCACCTCCTCCACCCCCTCCACTTCCACTGCTCTCTTTCTTCTTATTCTTCTTTTTCTCGCTCTTTTTGCGGGCATCTGTCTTAACTGGTGGTAGCTTCAGGTCTCGTTTCTGGCGGGCCAGAACTTCGTCGTAGGAGGTCTCCTTCATGAATAGCCAGAAGAAGAGGAACATGAGGGCTATAACCAGCGACGGGGCCAGGATGAGAAGGTATTGTGAGTCAGCCATGTCGATCGCCATTCTGGACAAAGGGAAAAAATTTGATATGGAAATTAATGATAAAACACAGCATGTTTATACCAACTGTGTCCACCCAAAGAACTGCCTGAGCAGGGACGCTCCGATACGGAATTTCACACTGAAGAGAAACTTAAAAAATATCCAATAATATAATATAAATAATATAAATATCCAATAACTCCCCATAGTGGCCAAAACCCACACCAGTCACTGATCATTTTGCATTTTTCCAATATTCAATCATGAAAAAGGGGGGGCACCACTAGTGACTAGGGATTCAAATAATAAACAGTTTTTATATCAAACGTTTCAACCAGTAAAGCAGTAAATATTGGAATGAGCATAAACCTGTTCGGAACAACTCATTTTGTAATTTATGCTCTTCCCATCTTACCATGCCTCCGTCTGGCTCAGTCCCACCATCTCTATCTATTCTCTCAAATACTTTTCTTCAGTCAGACTTCACCCGCCCTTTTGCTGCCTTCCCAGAGGGTCCCCTATCCTTCTCGCGCTTAGTGATGTGATCCAATTAAGCTGTGTGCTGAACACAATAATCTGGGTTTGTCTACTGAATCTAAGCTAAATACCTTTCCAGCCGAGTTCACAGTGGCCTGAGCTTGAAAACAGGAATCTAGCAAAAAAGATATGAGGATGAAAACGAAACTAAAGATAAACTGTCCATGCCTGTAAACCACGTGATCTGAATCTCTAACGTGACTGCAAAAATTTAAGGAACTTCAGCTTTAACCTAAAAGCGCACAGCTAAGAAAATCCATTCAAAAGTCCACAGCGATACCCATAAGTAATGGCGAAGGGGAATTTAGCCAGGGTCAAAAATACTCTACACTAGAAATGACACACCAGTGCCGCAACACATGCTGACGCCTTGTGAAAACAGATATGAAAAGGGAAAGTACTTTCATCAACAGCTCTAAGACACAGACCCTTTGAAAGAAATAGTTACATTTTAATCATTCATTAATCTGCAGTGTACTGTGTTCTTGCCCAGTAACTGATTTCTACGACTATATCATACACATCATAAGGCCCCTCATATAGCTATAAATGCATTGGTCAATGTTCTAGATGAAAATAAAGCCTCTGACCTACACTGTAAGTAACGTTGGACTAATCTGACTATGTTAAATCAATAGGTGGTGACCTAGACTTGCATGGCATCGTGGGGCAGTTACAAAAAAACCTGTAGTGATTAAAAGACCATCTCTGTTCTCAGTACAACTTTAATGGCCACTCCCTTTAGACTCCATAAGAAAAAGGTGTGAACACTGCTAAGATTCGAGTGCTAACTGTATATTAATGAGTCACATGAGATACTGTGCACCATTGAGTTGAAACTTATAGCTGCGTCCATCAGCTCAGAGGAGGCAGAGGGGGCCATTCACACGCTGGCTGACAGGAGGACATCCTGTTTAGTGCATCTCTCATATTCTATACCTGGATAGGTCTGGAAAAACTAACCACTGCTCTGCCTTAGCAGAACCTCAAGCATGGAAACCCAGGGTTTTTGTTGGACTATATGCTACAAGCTTTCCTGAGAATATTTTGAATATTGACAGTACTTGTAATACTGAAAAACTGCATGTTTAGGTGCAAACAGAGCAATGACTAATTGGATTTAGTGCAGTACATTCTGTGAAAGATTACAATTATTGGCCTCAATTTTGCCAGTATTATTTAAAAGTGGCACCACTGGAAAAATTGACATATCTGGTCTTATGAAAATTATTTTGGTATTGTGAAATCCTTATTATATTGCCCAGTCCTGCCCGTTTTTGTGCCACTCATCCTTCCTATAGCTAATGACATGCTTAACCCACACGGGACCAAACTGCTTCAAGCAACTAAACTACCAATGCTGAGGACCAGTACTGGATTGATTTTGGGCTTTTTGGGTCTCTTGTTTAAAACAGAACAGGCTCAAAACAAAACCACTGACAAGACACATTCAAGACACAAAACTGATCAGTTACTTATTCCTGACCAGTCGACTCAATGTCGCTGAATGATATACTCTGGACCAGCGAACAGGACCACAGTCTCAAACGGGACAGGATTTTCCACTTCATTCAGTCCAAAGTACACCGGACAGGATAGGGATGGGTGTGGCGACTCAGTCATATAATGCACGCTTGCTTTCTGATTCCTTATTTTTCTCTCGGCCCTGGGCAGAGGAAAGTGAACACAAAGGCACGGATCAAACCCAAGCGGCATGTTTGTTTGAACTTAGCCTCAGGGAGGATTCCCAGGCACACGGCTGAATTCCTACTGGCATGTGAAGTTCCAAAGAGCAGGTCGCACTAAAGCTGTGAGGGTGCCCTGTGGCATGGAAATTAGGTGGGAAGACCAAGCTCTCGGGCGACTGACTGCTTGGAATCCAAAACCTCTGCTAGGGCCGCCTGCTTGTTCTGGCAAGACAGACAAATCTCTGAAAAACTTGCACATGTGGAAACTCTAGTGGTGATCATTTCTAGTTTGTTAAACCAGTTACCAGCAGGCTTCCACTGCATGAAGCCAAACGTATGGCTTCACGCAATAAACATATGAGACTACAATCAACACCCACTGTCATAATACTGTGTAATAATAATAACAATAATAGTAATTACAATCTGGCTTCATCATGGGAGAACTAGAAAGAAGGCACACTCCAAGTGGACACTCCAAGAAAGAAGACACTTCAAGTGCTTATCTAATGCAGCCATGAATGAACTTTGCTTTGAATGCTCTGACAAAGTAAAAAATTACTTGCTCTCATTCATGTAAGCCAGTTAACTGTAGTGTCATGACTAACTCTGAAAGCTTAGGAAGTCTGAGATCTATATGGAGAGCTGTATGTGGGCTAGGCAGAACAGACCTCTGCCTGTGAGCACAGATACTCAGATAAAACGAGTCACACAGAGATCAAGGGTAGGTCAAGGTGCTATAAGCCACAGTATAACTTCCTGGGCAACAACACACATATCAAATCGGTGAGATATCTAACACGTTATCTCCAGGAGGGGGGTTAGGCTGAATCTCTGCCTTCACTTCACCACTCTTGATCAATCAGTTCTCAATTTAAAACACCGATCACACATACACATATTTGCCAGCTGTTAAAGAATGTTAGGGCTTTTAAAACGGACCTCTATGGACAAAAAAGGAAATTATAGGAATATGACGGGTGCTCTGTTATAGCAGAAACATTCAGAAGCTATGCAGTGCTCTGCTTCGCTCATTTTTCACTGCAACTTGGTGTAAGGGACAACACTGAAGGCATCCAGTGTTGTCCCTTACGCCACTGGAAGAGAAGGGCAGCTTTTGTCAAAGCAAATCAACTCAGTATGAGAATGGATTGTGAACAGAAACGCATAGTGAAGAACGCCACTAGCTCCACCTACAACACCGCATACCTATCAACAATTCCATTTCCAAGGTCTTTGGAGGGTGTGTTAGGAAAAGTTAATCTATTTGTCTCAGCTAAACTTGCACGGTTAGCGTTTAAGTAATAACTATTTGTTCAGACTGTATTCCAGAATCACAACGTGGGAAGGTTTTTAAGCTTTTTCCTCAGGTTTGTACATGTAGTTTGGGCTGAAAAGCACTGGACTGAAACATCAACGTACAACAGTTAACCAGGTCATGAATACTCAGTTAGGAAACAGTCCTCCAGCCTAAGGCCACGTAAGATCTAACTGAGGAGACATCTCCAGCTGACTTCGTGGAAAACAGGCTACACTAGCTCTTCCCCTCCTTTGAGAGTTTAAACAGTTAATAGCAGAGAATCTAAACATTTACACTGCTTGTGTGAGGATCAGTAACTGCAGGATTGATTAAGTCATAAGTCTTGAACTATATAAGACAAGACCATAGTAAACGTCTAAAAATAAAACGTTGTGCTCCTCATTTAAATTTCTCCTGGCATTTAAATCCAGACAGCTCAATCAGTAGTAGGTCTCTAATCTAATCCTGCGATTCGAGATAACACTAATGTGAGCGTAAAGAACAGTTAATCAGTAACGTTAAGATGCTGAGACAACTCCCTCGACTTCGAAATCAAAAGAGCTATCTTACTAACGTCTCTGGCTAACTATCAAGCAGGCTAACTGTAGCTTTAAATGACAGCGTGGTTAAACCGATTAACAGGCCGGACACTACACCGAACCACGTTGTGCCGGAGTAGAAGACTGGCTGCTCACATACGGCTTCAAAACATAAAGTAGATATTCCCTAAACTCTAATAATGCCAGTCTGAAAGCTCAGACCCATCTTTCCCTTAAGACTCGGCTTGGAGAAGCTAACTAGGCCCCGTGTGGCTACACGGAGCTGCTAGGCTAACGGGGTGCATGGAAGCGGATAAACAAATTCACCAGAAAAGGAAAGTGCCTGGTAAAGGTTTAAATAATAAATACCAGACGTACCTGTTATATCTTTAACGAAGCTAGTAAGTGTTGGAATGAAAGAGCTGTTCCCTTTATGGAGCGAGATGGACAGCAGCTCCGGCCCGGCGCTCCGCAGCGAGTCTCTCCCAGTTCAGAGAGTCGCACTCCCGGATCACAGAGCAGAGGCACAGTCGGGGGCGGGACTGGAGCTCCACACGGCAGACTCGAGTCAGGAAGTAGTCGGTTGAACTGAATCACAGGTTCAGCTGAATTGAACCCTTTTTGCTTACGCACCCCCTTCGAGTCCACGTCATGGAGTACATATAGTTTCGATTCTCTGTCCGGACCCGAGCCCGGCCCGGCCCGCCACAGTTGAGAACGTATGTTATAACAGCCCACGTTTTAAAAAATTGTCGGGTTTAAATCGGGCTCGGGCCGATAATTGCAGTTAATGTGTCGGGCTGGGCTGGGCCCGGAAAAAAGGTGCTCGGGCTCGGGTAGGGTCGGGTTTAATTTTTTGGGCCCGATCTAAACTCGAGTACATACTGAAATCAAACAATAATTTACCACCATTTAGTCTGGTAAAATAAAAACAGAGGGATACATAAGATTAAAAGCAGCCTCTTTAAACCCACCAACATTTTCTCTTGACAAACTGTAGTTAGGGTCAGTACATACTGAAATGAAATAATATACCACAACTTATTCTGTACATCTACGCATCCTTTGAGTCCATGTCATAGGGTTCAGTATATACTGAAATTAAATAATAATTTACCACAATTTAATCTGGCAAAATTAAAACATGAAATATAAATGAATTAGATACATATAAATAAATACATACATAAATGAACTGTAGTTAAGGTCAGTACATACTGAAATTAAATCATTTCCCATCATTTATTTTAGTAAAATAAAATCTTGAAACATAAACTAAATATATACATATAAATATTAATTACATTGAAAGCAATCTCTTTAAATTTTCTTAATTTCTCTTGATAAACTGTATTTAGGTTCAGTATATACTGAAACGAAATAATAATTTTCTACAATTTACACTGCTATCCACAGATTTCATTAGTGTAAAAGTAGAAACGAGAATACCTTGACCTGTGAATCAGTATTGTTCAATTCAACCGCTCGATTCACTTGAACGCACGGTTCGGAATGAACTGAATCGTGGTGTTCATCACTACAGCCGGTTCAGAGCCGAGCCCATTCAGTGTGGACGAATTACAGCGGAGCTCGCGGGGTAGAGGGCGGGGCCAGCCACGCTTCTCGCGAGGAGAGAGTTCAGCTCCACGCTCAGCCAAGCTTTCCTTATTTGTCGAGATAGACTGGATTTAGATGTAGTAACCACCTCAAGAATAAGAGGGCTGATCCAGAATCAGGTTTTGGGACTATGTCCGTCATTACTACAGATTGAATTTTCATGTGATTATAATACACTGACTAACCTTGAGGTAGAAATTGCTGGAAATGTCAGTATTGTAAAGTAAAAGTAAATTGGCTCCTTCTAGTCAAGCAGGAACACCACAGCACAGCACAGTGTGAACAATGTGAAATTCTTACTCTGCATTTAATCCATTCACAATTCAGTGAAGCAGTGGGCAGTCAGGGAGGAAGCAGTGTGTGGAGATGGTACCTTGCTCAAGGGTACCTCAGTGGTGCCACTGGCAGTCTTAGGCGGTCTTAACCCACGGACTTTGGATTGCAGGAGCAACTCCCTAACCACCAGACCACCAGCTCTCATGTGTTTGCAGAGTTTATCAAGAATTCATACTGTTTTTGTTTGTTTATATTATTTATGTATTTTGACATGTTTTTTTTTTCCTCTCTCTCCCCGTGTTTTTTTTTTAAATTATACTCTATCTCTGTATTGTCTGTACATTTGTCTGCTTTGGCATAATTTTTAAATCGAATGAATAAATATCCAAGAAGCCCAGATAACAAGAGGGGCATATACTGTAAGCCCCACTTGGCAAAGTAAAGGTGTCTGACACATCAAGGCACCCAGATTCACATTCTGCTTGCTAAGATGCCGGACATGACAGGTGTAAAAAAAAAAAAAAAAAAGAATTCATACTGCATTATGACACTTTTAATGACATTACTACAACACTGAAATGGAACAAATGGTATTCAAAATTCATTTAGCATTAACTGCTCAAGAACTTGACTGAATCTATGAAATATTACATCCCTTTCTACCACCACCAGCGAAAACTGCCCCAAAATTTACTAAACCATTGGCTTATTGTAATTCATTTAACATGAACAATACCTTGTGCAGTCAGTGGATATTTTGTTCTTTGTGATGTTTGTAAATATTAGAGCGCTGTTGTTCAAATCTTGACATGTATTCTTTTTCCAGAGTCTGACATAAAGCATGCTTCATTCCTCCATGTCCATGGATTCTAAGCTGTTCTTTAACTCGGCCTCATAGTGCCTCCTGAGACCCTTCAGGTAAAGGCGGAGACTGTCAGGGTCCAGCCTAGAGTTTCTTGCTGTCTGCAACAATCTGGTGGCAAGACGATACACTGCCCTCTGTCGAACTGTGACTGGATCACTGTGATTCTTAGCCTTAGGGATAAACGAAAAGAAATACAATGGTTTACATGCACTGTCTACAGTTTAAAATGTAAACTGTGTCTATACTCAATAGATGATTATCTATTTTATCAAATTGATAAAAATATCAAATCACAGTTATAGACTGTAGTTCATCTGTTTCTCTGTATCAATGGTTATAACCCCTACAGGACCACCATTTGGGTGGTGAATCATTCTCATCATAACAGTGACACTGACTTGGTAGTTGCATGTTAGTGTATGTATGTATGTATGTGTATATGTGTGCTGTGCAGAGTGTCGCACGTAGCAGTGGTGCAGGATTTTATAAACACCAGAGTGTAATTACTGGGAACAGCTGTGAGGTGAAAGTAATCCAGCCACCAAAAACATCTACCCAATGGTGTCCTATGATCTGAAACTGACCACTGATTAACTATCATCAATAACTAAAGTGGGCAGCAGTACTGATGTGTCTGATATACCTAAGCCAGCGTAACATACACAAACATACCACAAATCAGTGTCACAGCTGCACTGTACTAAGAAAGATCCACCACCCAAGTAATACCCGCTCACTGGTTGCTGCGTGAAGGTCCTGACCTCTGGGTAAGAGGGGTTAACAAATAATGCAGAGAAATGGAAGGAGTGCAGTCTGTAACTGTAAACTGCTAATTGCACCTGTATGTGGTGGGCCTGATAAAACAAGTACAGATACAACGAGTACAGATACAAGACTCTTTGATGCATATTTGAAGGTATGAAAATATGTCCATTCCAGAAATTTACCCATAACTTTTGACTGAGTTTGGCTGCAATAGACTTGGCCTCCTGGATTATGGCTGGTGGCACTGAGGTCATTTCTGCTGCTCTAATACCTTAAATAGTACAGCAAACAATTTACTATACAGATAGTGACACATTTTAGTTCCATTATATTCCCAAATATACTTAGTTTTTTTTAAGTAGTTCCACAATTGTTGGTCAAATGTCGTGAAATGATTTAAATGACCATAGTTGCGTTCCTCAGAACACCCTCGAGTCAGCATGTAGGTGTAGACCACGCTTTCTGTGCCACCTTCACTACCACGAATGTGCTGAACCTGCATGTGATGGTTCTCCACATTGGGGTAGAGAGTCTCCAACTGACACAGTTCCAGAAAGTGGGTGGCAAACAGAGTGAATGCCTAAAAAACCCACAGACAGCACACAGTGGATAAATAGGTTTGCATTTCTGCTGATGATATTGGACGTAAGAAGAATGATTAGTTTAGGTTAATTTATATACAAGACCTGAATGCTACTATACCTTGAGATTGATCAGGAATTCACAAACTGCATGGCAAATTCCTATGCCCTCTTCAGCACTAGTGCCACGTCCCAGCTCATCAATAATGATGAGTGACCTGTCACTTGCTGAGTGTATTATGTATGACACCTGACAGCACAATGGAGAAATGCATGGCTGTAGTCAACATGATCTATGTGTATATGAAAACCTTATACTCACCTCTTTCATTTCAACCATAAATGTTGAGGAGTTGGTCTCAAAATCATCATCTACTCCAATTCGGGTGAATATCTGATCAGCAACACGGAATGAGGCATACTCAGCAGGAACAAATGATCCTAAAGCCATAATTAAAGCATGATTTCAGACTAGGACAGTTGCATTGTTGAGTTCTTGAATTCTGAAACTGTGTTATTAAATATCTAAATGCACATTTCTTTTCACATTTTATGTTCAAGATATGAAACTGTGTTGTCAAATACTGGCTGATTCAACAGAGCAAGTCTAGTTACCTATCTGAGCCATGATTTGGCAGAGGGCCACCTGTTTGAGGTAGGTGGACTTGCCGCTCATGTTAGGGCCTGTGATTATAACAAAGTTACTACCCTCAGAGATATAGCTGTTGTTGGAGACCGGCTGCTTGCCAACAACACGTTCCAGTATAGGATGGCGGCCTTGTTTTATCGCCAGTGTGTCAGTAAACTCAGGTCGCACTGATGGGAGCACAAACATTCAGTGAAATGATGTGAAATGGTACTGGTTACAGCTAAATATGTTCAAAAACTGTTTTCTAATGTAGGTAATTTGTAAGTATAATTTAAAGTATATTTATAAAAGTACAATTAATTTTTTTTTTTTATGCATGAATCATACCGTAGTCTGAGACAGTGCAAGCACTGGCCAAAGAGAGCAACATATCTAGCATAGACACAGCATCAGAGAGCTTATACAAACAGTGGATCTGCTCATATACTCCACTAAGCAGGCGACATACCACCCTGCAGAAATAGGATGACAAGAGAAAGTGAAAGTCTCAACATCTGCTTTCTTGAAATTCAGCTTAGCAGAACAGCACTGGAAGTTGTGGGCAATGTGAATTCATAAAAGAGATAGCAAAACAAACAAAATATAAAAATTAAATATGTTAATCTGACACCACAGATGAAATCTGCATTTTTTTCACACACTCTCAATATGCTGTGTTATATATGATTAATGAGTTGCATGCTCACACATAAGACATGTGAAATATCTCCTTTAGAGCCTCATCACAGCGATCATTCATCTTCATCAGGTCTAAAGTGGTGAAGCTGTAGTTATTTTTCTGTCTGGTTACCTACAATGAGTTAGATCAGTCAGCATATATATATATATATATATATATATACATACATACATGTGTGTGTGTGTGTGTGTATAAACCCTTAACATTAAGGGCTGATGCCTTACTTTAATAAACTCTCTTGGGAGCTGTCCATCAGGCAAGACCACACCATCCAGCCTTAGCTGGATAAAGAAGCCGCGAGCAGTACTGAAACTAGTACGGAGGGGCAGGCCATACTTATCTCCAAGCTGATCCACCAATCCTGAGAGAGAGAGAGAGAGAATACAGTATGGATGCTACTAGCATGTATTGTACCTTTGCTGGGATCAGCCATACTACAGAAAGTATTTTATAACTTCTACTACAAGTTAGTAGCTCACCTGCTATGTCATCCACTACCTCAGTGTAGGCTCGCCGTGCAATGTCTAGAAATTCATTGACGTTAGGGCGCACAGCATAGCACTTCTGAGTGCGCATGTTCAGGCTGCCCTTCAAGTAAGCGGTGTCATCATTGATCACTGTTTTGATCTGATCCAAGATGCTGTTAAACCTATGCCAAGTCAAAAGCTAAACAGTTTATGTTTTCCAAGTACCGTGAAACTACCCTCCTTTAAGTGTTCTGATTTTCTGATCTCTGAACGCAGAGATGTGATTATTCAGAAAATCCCCTCTGGGGATGTATTGGCAACATACTACTTCAGTCTAAGAGCTTTAGCTACTAAGATTAGATGCCACAGAGTGTTTGTGCAAACCAAATGCACTTACAACACCCAACCAAATATTGCAGTATGCAGTGTGTTACCTGCTATCCTCTAATAAAGTGTAATATCCTTTCAGCAAGGCCATTTTGACATCCTTCAACACCATCTGTCAGAGAGACCTTATCATAATCTGCAAAAAAACCCTTGCTGCGAGCCATACATATAACTGAGAGCCTTGTGTCTTGACAGGTTAGTCCCAGGCTATATAGTTTTGTGAACAAATATTCCCATGAATGCAGTGTCAGACGCCTTCTCCCCAGTTCTCACCTTCAGTGGTCCAATCAGTTCCAGAGTGTGTTTCAGCTGAATGACATGCATTATCTTTGCCTCAGCCACTGCCACCTATATAACAAATATTCAAGAAAAAAGGAGAGTTTCTTGCTGTCCTTTTTTACAAAACCACAGGTCATCACGAAATGTCACACTGCTTTCTAGATATTCAGATGTCAGGAACTGTCAGATAACGTTCTTACACAGCCAAATGCATAGTGCTGTGCTAAAGTTACGACTGTGACACACTTCTGTGGGCAGTTGAACCTAAAATGCCTAAATATTACCTTGATAACAATAACAATAACAATATTTACACTACACACAAAACGATGAAAATAAATTATTTAAGATTTCTACTGAGCTTTTTACTGATGAACTGATTCAAAAGCCCGACTAATGCAGTCATGCAAGAGTCACTATAATAGACCATAATGGAATATACACTGTTTTTGATTTTTATGACGATATCATTGCCTCACCCACCTGAGCCACAACTGTCAAACATAGAAGAACAGCATGTTGACTTGTAGGAAAATGTTTTTGAGTTTTTGAAACATGTCAATATAGGTCAAAACCTAAAATAATGTCTACAGTGCTGTGAAAAAGTGTGTGCCCACCTTCTCATTCCTTTAGTTTGGCATATTTATTACATTAAATGCTCTTCAGTCAAAATGGGTGGGTGAGTGGGTGGAAAAAAAACACAAAATAATGTTTTAGAGTGGCCTGGTCAAACTCCTATCTTAAACCCAACAGAGATGTTCGGGCAGGGCCTCAAACAAGTAATTCATGATCAGTAACATACCAATGTATCTGAATTTAAAGGCTGCAATAACTCAATTAAAATAGTGCTTTGCATGTTGGTTACTGTTGCTGCTTAAATAAATTAACTTTTTTTTTTTACCAAATAATGTTTATGTTTGACCATGTTCTCACTGTCTAATAGTCGTTATTGTTTAAAGATATAATTTACTGTGATGAATGAATAGAAAAAACACTTTCACAACACTGTATAATATTCTAATGTAAATTTAAATGAATGTTGTCCATGTACTGTACCGTCTCTTGCTTGGGGAGCTGAACAAGAGAAGAAAGCAGATGATCTATGTCCAAGAAGTGTGTAATTGCTGCAAATAAAATAACAACGTCTAAAATAGCAATGTCTACTCCATTCACAACCTGGTACTTAGTTTCCTTGCAATAAATTGATAAATCATGGTGATTGATGTACTAAGAAAAACAGGAAGGTAAGAGCATTATCCAGGAAAACCATTACCACCTCACCATTCTTCAGACCAAAGAAGAGCTCCTCATCTTGCAACAGTTCCTGCAAAGGTACAAACTAAATGATAATCCAAATTACATTACATTAATTTGGCAGATGTTTTGATCCAAAGCGACTAACAATTGCTGTTCGTTAGCTATACACTTTACATATAACTATGCATATATTTTACCTGAACAGAGTCCAAACGTGTGTTAATGGTGTCAACATCCAGCAGCGGCTCCAGGATGTTGGAGCGAAGCCTCCTCTCGCCACCAGGGGTTTTGGTATAGTTTAAGACACCAAGCAGAGTGTGAGTGCTCCTGAACATCAGAATAAATCAACATTAATGTAATTTCTGTCAAAGTAACTCAATGAGATTGAGTCAATATCAGTATTTATTGAAATGTGTTGATGACATCACATTATACTGTGCATTCAGCTGTGTGTGTGTGTGTGTGTATATACACATCATATTATACTGTCATCACATTACACTGTGCATTCAGCTGTATATATATATATATATATATATTCAGTGTTGTGCCTGAACGCATTCAATGAACAGCGTTCATT
>JBBPCY010000001.1:35420394-35431995 GCA_037974405.1 Brachyalestes nurse
GGGGGCATTTAGTTGAATATTGGGGAGGGGGAGGAATCATGCAAAGCTAAAGACCACTACACCTGTCAAAAAGGTTCTTCAGAAGAGGTCTCAAATCATGTTAAATGTTAAATGCAAAAATGTAACCAGACAAGCTAACCAAAACAGTAATATTTCTGTCATGATATATCTCAAATCATGTTAAATGTTAAATGAAAGCAAAAAGCTGACTAGATAAGCAAACCCAAAAACAGTGATGATTTCGTTTAAAAATGTATACTGGTTGCCAGGTGGGTAGGTGTGTCTGTTGGTCATCTGCAATAGCATAATACCACGTAAATCAATATATTTCAGGGGACCATATTTGAATATTATGGGGATGAAACTGAAAGCTAAAGACCACTACGACTATCAAAAACAAAATAAACAAAAACAAAAAAGGTATCAAATCACGTTAAAATGAAAACATAAAACTGACTAGCTAAACTAACAAAAACAGTAATAAATGTTCGGATGGGTTGCCAGGTGGGTAGGCTTAAAATTTTGTGTTGGTTGGTCTTACCAGTAAGTTACCATTTTTTTGGGAGGGATATTTGAATATTGGGGGGATGAAGCTAAAAGCTAATTACCACTACAATTGTCAATAATGTTCTTTTAAAAGGTCCCAAATTATGTTAAAAGGTGACTAGAGAAACCAAACACCGTAATAATTTCGTTTAAAAACATCAGACTGGCTTTGCCAGGTGGGTAGTGTGACGGGTTGCTAGGTGTCTATCTAACATAACTAGTTGTGGTTGATGTGAACGTTAGCTACCTGCTCCAGCCGGTGTCTGGTTTAGAACCGGCACCCGGCCGTCAGTAGTAGGAGCGGAGCCGGTACTGACCTCCTCCGAGCCGTGTGAGGCTGAGAGGGGAGAGGGCGTCGGGCCAGAGTCCTGAAGTCGAGGAGCTGGAGCTCGGCTGAGGCGAAGGACAGGAGGGGAAAGGCTGTCTGAACTATAGCCGGCTGTTACCTCTTCAGTGCTGCTTCGGGTCACCTCTGCGTTCATAGTAGTTTATTTTAGGGGAACTGTTTAGATGGAAAACAAAATATAACCGTTTGTGGAAAGAGCGCGAAAGTGAGGACTGTTAACCGTCAGATAAGCGGAGCCGTTTAGCACAAAATACACTGAAACTTGCGCGCGCGCTCTCAACTCTTGCACACTCCACTGAAACAGAAACACTCCCGCACAACAATGAAACACTTGCGCGACAGTTCTTAGTGTACCAGGAAGTCATTTCATTGTAACAGGAAGGCCAAGCAGCTTTTCTTCTCAGCCAGGAAAGACGCTTTCAGCATCTTTTAACAACAATAATAATCCAACCGCTCAATTATTATTGTTAAAAGAGGCTTAAAGGATCTTTCAAAAAGTCTTTCCTGGCTGAAAAGGAAAGCCGCTGTGAGAGCGCGCGCGCAAGTTTGAGTGTATTTTGTCCTACACTGCTTCTCTTAGTCAGCTCTCAGGCCTGTTCTCAGCTACCTGAGATCTGTTTAATGTTCCGCCACCTAGTGGTCGTCCAGGCTGTGGAAGAAGAGCACTGTACCGGCGTCCCAACAGTCTTGTATACTGTGCATACCACATTACTGAATGCGTTCAGAATGGATATGTAGTATTTACTTTGGGACGCACCCTGTTCTGTTAACGACCTCTTTTGTGTTACACCAGATTTTTGCATCATTTTTTATGGCCTATGATGTAAATGCAATTATGTGGACAAGATGTTTTTCCGTGGAGTTTCACTTTTTATTCAATAAATGTGCTTTTAAAAATGTAAATGTAATAGCGGGTTCAGAAAAAAAAGCACGATAAAGCGCATAATATATAATTTGATGATTACACGTATAATGTTATTGCAATTGGACAAGGTGTTTTTCCATCAGGTTTTTATTTTTTTTTAAAAAGGCATTCCTTCTCTGTGGCCCAGTGGTTCGTGACCTCAATGTTACAGGATTAAAAATCCCACTGTCTAACAGGGCTGCCTATTCAGCTCACCAGAAAAGAAAATGTGAATGAGAACAAGGTGGCAAGATATACATTGATGTTAACAATGTTAACAGGATACGCATTCATTTGTTCGTATTGAAATGTATTTAAATGTCAGTGTACTTACGGTATATTTTTATGGTGCATTTTACTGGCCTTCTTAAACCTTCAAACAACATGCAATTGCTGGTTTTATTCACCAGCACTGTTGAACTTTTCTTGTGACAAATGTGTGTTCAAAAGACTACAGACGGGAGGTTAAGAAGGACACACTGAAAGCCTGGTCAGACTTTATTCGAAGCATTGAACATCTCCAAATGCAGCCTAGCTTTTTACAATGCAGCTTTCATGGCCAAAGGTATAAAGGAAGGGGGCTCAAACACAGTCAGAGTCTTCCCAGTCTTTTTTCTGTGGCACAGAACATTTTCTGAACTCATTTTTTTGTTGGTAATGAGTAGGTTGATATAACTGCTACTGTACTTATTCTGTTTATTAAATACACTTTATTTAATTGATTTTTTATGCAGATAAACAGTTATTCTACGAGCTCAAAGTATTTTCAGCTCACTGTGAATCTGAGGATGCAACTGTAGATCCTTAAAAGTTCTGCAAGATTTTCTGTAGGGTTTATTAATGGTGTGAAACATTAAAGGCAATCATGAGTGGCAAGGTTTATAATAAACGGCATTCCTCCCAGCCCACCTGGTCAACAAAAACCATCCCAGCCCCCAACCGCCCTCAACAAAAACAATGAGAAGTCTCCAAACTGACCCATGAAAAAGGTCCGCCATGAGACAGACCATGCAAAGTCATAAGGTGGAGCTGGAGTGATGCAAAACACAGGGTCCCTGGACTCTGCAAAAATGTGTGTTGGCTAGTCATCTGTTAGCATACCATTTTAGTCAGTTTATTTGAGGGGACAGTTAGAGCATATTTGGATATCAGGACACTTTACATTTAGGTATTTAAATTAATGCTGATCATTTCCTTGATATATTTACAAGTTGGGGTGGGCGAATTGGCACATTCCAGCAATACATCATGAGCTTTAGTTTTTTAAAAGTTAGACAAAACAATTTAACAAACAAACAAAAAACCCAACAAAATAACCAAGAGTCTCAGGGACTTTTTTCTGCACTGTATATTAATGGTTTGCTCAGAAAAAAATTGCACAGTAACTATAAATGTCATCTTACACCCCACTCTACTTACAGGCCTATTGCCTTGCTAGTATATCTTCAAGCAATGATTTTGTAGCCCGTTTCAATAATGATGTATCAAATGTAGTTGGCTGACATTAAATAGTTTATTTCCCTTTTTTTGACAATACATGCTCTCATATAAACTGCGAAAATTAACTTTACATTTATGTACAATGACTGTTAACTACCATTTGAAAGAAACCACATACAACAAAAAAGTACTTGTGAGGGAGTTGAATGGGTGCAAATGACAGTACAGCAAATGCCACGCACCTGTCAGCTTCCAAAATGCTTAATTTAGTAATGTCTTACAGAGCAATGTAAAAAAAAAAAATCCAAGAGTGCCCATGTATAATTCACTACTGCACAAACTGTACAAATATGTTCAAATGATTTCATGTTAAAGACATCTGGTATGCCTAAGAATGAGTAAGTTAAATGCATTTGCTTGTTTACAGTGATTACATTTGGTATGTGGATAAACATAGAATGTCTGTCCTAGCCTTAAAATATTATTCCAGAAGTTGCTTTTTTGTGATACAGCTTAGGGAATGACACATGAGCAGACACATGTTAACCACCTCACCAAAAGTATATCCTAATGTCAAAGTAAAAAGTGCTGTTTTAATTTAAAACCTCCCACTTCTATTTTTTTTAAATAATGGTGATAAAGAAAAAAATCTTTGTTACAAAGCCTGAACAATTTTGGTACAGTTTGATCGCATACAGTCGAGTGTGGCTCTAATAAAACAGATTTTAAACGACTGATCAGGGCATAAGAAGAGAGACGCTACAGGGTGACTTTTCCAAATCAGGTATTTTATCTATAAAAACAGAATCATCTGCTTGTTATTCCCTTCTTCTCAGTACACAATAGCATTTATCGAAGAGCAGTCACCCATTCAACAAGTTTGGGTCCAGTTTGCCAGAAGCACTGCAGTGTCAGGATCATCATACCGACTACGAGAGTACCCAACCTTGTCCTACACCTCAGTACTAGGAACTTTTTGTGGGGGATTTCAATACAGTGGCACAGTAGTCTCGCTTAAAGTGAGACACCCATTTGATGGAAATTCTGGAGCACATATTCATGATCACTTGATAATAATCCCATGAAGGCACTACAAGAATGTCTGTTGGCGGGGGTGAGAAAATCCAGTTTATAGAAGTTTGCTCATACCATTACTGACAGAGCAAAAGCTTCAGATAAATCTGGTCATCTATTCCAGTACTGACAATAGTGCTTGTGTCCAGTGCTGCAGATACAATATTAGGTGACTCCAGTTGGATTTCGAGGACAAGCCCAGGCAATAATAAAAGTATTAACTCCAGTGACGTTCTGCCTTTGAGAGCTGGTTTGAAGCTACGATGCTACGATGGAGTCTGCCAGAGAGATATCACCATGTCCCTAAAAAAGACCATAAGCAGCACAATGGGAACACTGACTATGCATCAGCTGTTGAGGACCATAGGTGACAACGTGCCAAGCATGTTGAGTCTGATCAGCAACTCAGCCCATCCATCATCACCATCAGGCTGACACAGGGACTAGAAGTCCCCTTTGCTTATTCTTCTCCCAGTCGCCATTTCTGTGACTCCTCCTGGCGAGCATCTGGGTGAATCTGGTTCCTCATGCCCCCCAGCACATTGGAGGTGGCTTCGGTGGCAACGATCAGAGGTTTAACAACAGCAGGAGGAAGCTGGCGCAAAACTCCTCCCACTGCGCCAGTCATGCCTCTCTGTTCATGCTCGCGAGTTGCTGTGTCGTAAATCGTCAAAGCTGTGTCTGTGATGCCCTACAGAAGCACCCGGGAGGGAAAACAAACACAACACTGTTCAAACACTAAAACCATTATATCCTGGAAGACTTTTTGTCATGGGTAAAAAGTGCTTATGTTGAATAAAGTGGAACATGGAAGATACCTCTTTTACCACACTGTAAGCTTTGGCCACACCTTCCCTGAGGTCCACAGGTTGATGTGCAAGTCGATAATGTGAATATCGTTTAATCTTTTTGCATTCTCTCTCATCTGGCACTGGGGACACCATATCATAGGCTGTTTCTGCAGCGGCCTACAAAACACAAACCAAAAAAAAAAAAACTGTCCAACTTCTCTTATGATTTGCTACTTGGACACCCCTCGAAATGTTCTCAAAACAGTGGGATTTTTGTAAACACGTTTTTGAGTAACAGAACTGAGTAACGCAGAGAGAGACAATACAAGTTACCTGGATAGTTCGCACCATGCGATTGGTGAGCTCAAGGGCTGCCATAGCAGTGGATGTCCCAAATGAGGCAGTACCCCGCTGGAAGCCTCGCACGATACGCCCATCCTTCCGATATTGCTCTATAGGCAGCCACACTAGGTCCCTAAAGCCCTGAACTGAACAGAATAGCAAGGGAGTACAACAGACTTAAGAAGCTATGTTCACTATTTGACAAACAAGAAATAGGATTGATACACACACATACACATTTTTGACCCATGTTTATCACGTGTCTAAAGATTCAGCTTCCATCTGGCTCAGTAATTTACGCATCAGGGCAGTGATTCCCAACATTGCTCCTGCAGGACCCCAGTTCAGCTCATTTTATTGTTTTTCTTGTTCCCAACACACTTGATCCAAAAAAGAATCCTTACCTGGGTTTTAGTGGGTTTGTTAGAGCTGTAAAACACTAAAAATGTGCTGGGTAGGAGACTCCAGTGTTGTGTATTATGATATAAAACCAATTTTAAATCAGTGATTTTATAATGAATGTTTAGTAAAAATTGAGATTTGTGTGTGTGTGTGTGTGTGTGTCTGTGAGAGGGAGAGAGAGAGAGAGACAGAGACAGAGACAGATGGAGACAGAGACAGAGACAGAGAGAGAGAGAGAGACAGAGACAGAGACACAGAGACAGAGACAGAGACAGAGAGACAAAGACAGAGACAGAGACAGAGACAGACAGAGAAAGAGGGGGGTGGAGACTGAGATGTGCTCACCAAGCTGTACCAAGGAGTGTATGGGCCCCACTCCACCAAGCAGCCCTGGCAACTGATTCTTCCTTATGTCATTAAGCCACTCATTAATGGCATAAGAAAAGAGCTTGTCCACCCCCAGCAGTCTGCACAGATGGTATGAAGGAGATTATTTAAAGGCAGTTCATCTCAGGCATATACAGGATTTGCAGTTATATTTTTTAGACAGCATATTTTGTTGACAGCAAGAAATGTATTGATACCACACCCTTGTCTGTAGCATAGTCGCCTCAGCTTTAGCTCAGAGCAGTTCAGCTGAGTCAGCCCAATTACAATCCCTGCAAAAGTACCCTGAAGGAAACAATTACCACAAATTGTTTGCAGATATTATACAGCTCTTCATTTAAGAGTTTTTCATCACAAATACATAAATAAAATCACTGCCTCAAGTCTAATTAAATTACTATTCTACAATGAGTGTTGAGTGACCATAAAAACCATACCTGCTCCATAGCCATATGTTTACCATGGTAATCCAGTCGGATTGGCACCTCAGAAGTGAATCTGAACTCTCTGAAAAGGACAGGCATAAACTAACATGAGGAACCATATTCCAGACTAAGTGACAGGTGAAGATAAAGAAGTATAAGATCTGAAACACACACCTGAAGAATATGGGCTGGTCAGTGAAGGACGTGGGGACAGAATCAGGCAAATGGTCGTGGCTTGAGGCTCCAAGGCCGTTCTGACTAGAGCGTGTTTGAGTGGGCACAGAGATGATTGGCGCTGGGTCCTGACTTGCTCCTCCACTGTACTTGGAGAACGTACATGCTACCTCTGGCCCAGGAGGCTTTTTCACAGATACACAAAGCACTGCAGCACAGTCAGAAAAATATGTTAAACTTGTAAGCAGGTTACACATATAGCATTTACAGAATAAGCAGAATATCACGGCAGGGGACAACAAAAATCCCTGATTACTATGAAAGAGATATTAAATCCTATGCTAAGATCAAGAAACTTTCAAAAAATGCAGGAGAATGTGATCCAATGTATGCTTAGGATTACCTTCTTGTTCTGGTGGGGAGAAGAGCTCCACTTCTGCAGCCAGACTGGAGAAGAAATTTTTCAGAAAGAACAGTGCATCCTGCGAAGAAACACAACACCGCACCATAAGTTCTCACGTAATGCGCTAGATAAATAGAGAGCTTGTCAGTGTGAACTTTATAAATGTGTGGGATAAATGTGAGCAGGGAATAAAAGGTTAAGGTGTATGATTCTAAACCTGGTCAATATTGAGGCGCAGTGGCATTAGGGAGACACGCAGGCAGCACTCCTGTGGAGCTTGGCCTGCTTCTGGACACAGGTGGAGCGCTCGAACCATCAGCTGCAACATAAAAGAAACAAATGTATTAAAAAGCATATATCTGCCACATGCAAATGTAGAGCTATTATATGTATGTTTTAATTATGGTATAAGTCAGTTAATGTTGATAAAGAAAACCTTAATAGATAATAGTCAAAAATGCATGTCTGCGTGGCAGATTCTCTCACCATGTTAGAGTGGGCTTTCCTGGGCATCTCTTTGCTAGAGTAGAGGTAAAGAAACTTGTTCATCATTGAGGAAGCCAGTCTGTCTCGTATCTCCAAGTCCTGCACGGAGAACACCTGCCTGGACACTGGCTGCTCAGACAGGGGGCTGGCCTCAGGAGCCATCTGAGGGTACACCTCATGCTGGAACCGCACCTGTGACCACAAGTTTGATACTTAAATGTAAACATTACGTCTTAAGAAAAGGAATGTATCTTGTTCCTGTGTTTGGGGGGTGGAGGGGCATACCAGTTTTCATTGCTTTTTGAAGTTTCAGTCTAATGTGCTATGTAAAAACAAAAATGTACTATTCACTCCTCAGTCTGTAAAATGCTTATACAAAACATAAACTGCAAAACCAGACGTCAGAACAGTAAATATTTAGAAATAGCCATCCATTTATGTACACAATGAGCAGTATTGCTATCACAGACAGTTATGGGAAAAGATATGAAGGGAAAATTAAAAAGGCTCTTTTTGCCTTGATAAGTAAACATATAATTGCATAGACTTCCAGAAATCAAGGCAAATTCTCTTGGGGGCTACTTTTTTCTAGCCCCAGCGGATTTGTAAGAACAGAGATCAAGGCATGGATGAAGTCTTGAGGACTTTTTCCCCACTCCCAGCGGATTTATAAGAACAGTCTGTTTTGTATAATTTAGTCTGAACTGAAATGGTGTGCCTTATTTGATCTATGAATGGTTCAGGCAGTTAGAAATAAAAAGGATAAAGAAAGCTTGGAAAATGGTAATGTAAAAATGATCATAAATGAATTATACTTGTACACAACACTTCACAAATGCTTGAACTTTTAAGGGGAAATGTGCAGTTTAAATTCTTAAAGTTTAAATGTGGTCCAACTGACCTTGCTGAGCTGGATCTCCATCAGCACATCTGGGTTCCTGCCCCACCCTCCCCCAGAACGGGAGCCACTTCGGGCTTGTCTCACCGGTGTCTGAGAGGGGGAACTGTGAGGAGTGCATCTACACACACACACACACACACACACACACACACATGTACACGCACGTACACGCACATACACGCACGCACACGCACGAACACACGCGCACACACGCGCACACACGCGCACACACGCGCACACACGCGCACACACGCGCACGCACGCACGCGCACACACACGCACGCACACGCACGCACACGCACGCACACGCACGCACACGCACGCACACGCACGCACACGCACGCACACACACGCACACACACGCACACACACGCACACACACTTCCAGTTTCAGGAGTGTAGAACTTATGGTGAAGTTTGTCTGGTCTTTTTGTGGAACATATTTTATTCATTTCAGATGAGACTGAAATCAGCACATGAAGAATGGAACAGTTGCCTTTTTACCAATTAATTTTTTTATTGAATAAACTCACAGAAAGCTTTTTTATACTCCCAAACAGTCTTGAGAGCTCAGCGTTCCAGTGTATAGCAAATAAGAATGTCAAAGGGAAAGAGCGACTGTCCGAAGAGATGCACTGGGGAGGCACGCGTGTGCTGTAAAATGTAAGTAAAAGGAAATTATGACACTTCACTTTGAGTGCCCATAAGCTGGCTGGTTGTGATAAAACTGCTGTGGAGTTAGTTTGTAAGAGTTTTGTAGTGTTTTGGCCAGCTGGACGGAGTGTGTTTTTAGTTTTGGACAATGGTGAACCGGTAGCTGAAGAATCGGTTCTGCGGCAGCCTGTGGCGATTCCTTGGGATCTTCTGTACAGATTGAATGCAAAAGAAGTGGTGTCGAAGCGCTCATTGATTCATAATTCTGTGGTAAACATGAGGACTCGAAACAAAATGGCGTGTCCCGCCCCCCCTTTTTATTATTATTATTGTGAATCATTCTCGCCCTTCAGATGTTGGCCAGTAGGGGTAGCTGATGTTTATGTGTATTATGTTTGTGTGTTTTATATTTGTGAGTATTATGTTAGTGTGTCATCTGTTTGTGTATATTTGCATTTATTATATTTGTTTGAAGGTGTGTATCAGTGTCCTTGCACTCCAGGGATCAGTCAGTAAGAGGAGCTATAGTTGAAATGTATAATGTGTGTTAGTTATATTTGTGTGTGTATATTAGCGTGTATTATGTTGATGTGTATTATATTTGTGTGTATTATATTTGCATGTATTAAGTTGGTGTATAAGTGACCTCACCCTCCAGGGGTTGACCAGTAGGGGGAGCTGTAGTTGATGTGTATAATGTGTGTGTGTATTATATTTGTGTGTACTATATTTATGTGTATTTTGTTGGTGTATCAGTGACCTCACCCTCCAGGGGTTGGCCAGTAGGGGGAGCTGTAGTTGACGTGCTATAGAAACGCTAGACATCCCTTGTACTCCATCTCTGGAAACACAGGAGAGAACCAGCAGGGGGCGACACGCAGGACCCCGAACAGGCTGGAGAACGGCCCTCAGCTGAGCACACTCATCCATACGACCTGACAACACACGCGCACACACGCGCGCACACACACACACACACATACATACAGATTTCAGTGAGAGATCTCATTTACTGTCAGATGCTGTGAAGGGTTCTCTGAGAGATGGCATAGAGGTTCCCCTTGTTTATGAGGTGTGTGAGTGTAAGGAACCTTTTAAAGGTTAAAAGAATCTTCACATAATGTTACATAACAGTTTCAGGGTTCTTCCCAGAACCTTCACGACATGTGCATTTGATAATGGTTCTTCACACTCATGCATCTCCTTTCCAAAAGTGCCTCTCTAAAGAATGTTTCACTGAGAGGGTCTTTAGGGAACTAAGAATGTAAAGAGCTGGTGTAGCTGATCCTACTGCAGTCCAGCAGGGAGAACTGTAGCACTTCCACATTCCTGCAGGGTGGTTCTGTGATGTCTTACCCCGATCTGTCTCAGCGTTTGAGACAAAGATGAAGCCGTTGACGGTCTGAAAAACCTCCTGCACCTGTGGAGCCACAGTGTACACCGGCCCCTCTGGCGACTCCCCCTGGACAAACAGCTTACTGCGCACAGTCTGCTGCTCTAACCGAGCTCTTTCTCTCTCTGAACTACACACACACACACAAGCAAACACGCACACACACAACAACAAAAATAATTCATCTGGAACTGGCCAGGTTCAGGAACTGGACTGAAAAGTCTTTGAAAGCAAGATGGAAGCAAAATATGAAGAAATGAGGGGGGATTGAGACTCTTCTGCACATCTATATAGTATATCAGCACACAAAGATATTTTATTGATTCAAACAAAACAGTTTCAGTATTTTGGTACGAAAGTACTGTAAGTGTTTGAGTCTATAACCTGTTGGTTGAGTATAAAGTGATGATGTTGAACTTATGTTGCCCGTTGAACATAAAACTGATCCCAGATCCGATACCTAAAACACACACACACACACACACACACACACACCAGTTTACACACCAAGATCATGCACTCAACTCATACACACGCTCAACATACCCATACTCATCACACACACACTGTACTCACAAACACCAGCCATTATAATACAGTACTTTATGGTACTCAGTACTCCGTTTGATCCATATTGTTCTTCTGGAAGCCTGGAAGGTGAAGGTACCTCCAATGGGCCGGCTGGGAATCCCCGCGATGGGTAGGACGTGTGGTGAGTGCATCATGTTGGTCATCAGAGAGACATCCAGCTGCTCCAAACCTGGTCCAAACATGGCGAATCGTAGCTCCGCCCCTGACACCAGGTTCTGCAGAAACACTGCCACCGCTTCCAGAGCCGGACGGGACCGCTGGTACCGACTCCGACACGCCGGAGAACAGCGCAGGTACCTGCAGGGGACACGTCTTGAAAGTTCAACACCCACACCCATACCC
>JBBPCY010000001.1:35432095-35445093 GCA_037974405.1 Brachyalestes nurse
GACTGTCATTTGCATCGACTATTTAGGAAAATCAGAGAAAAATATCATTTGCATAATAATTTGGAACGCGGTGTATTTTATTCAGGTTTTAAAATACTGCTGATACTGAAACTGGCCACTCTTCAAATACCAACAATTAAAATATTGCCCTACGCTCAAATAATCCAAGCCTACTCTAGAGTAAATATGTCTAACAAGGTGACGGAGGCCAGAACGTGAGGACCAGGCGGTTGCTCACTTAGGGTCTTTGACCAGCAGTCTGCGGATGAAGTCCTTGGCCAGTTCGCTGGTGTTGCTGAAATACTCCTCGTCAAAGTCGTAGTTCACGGCTGAGATGTTGGTCAGGGTCTCCTGTTTAGTTTCTCCTAGAAACGGGGAGGCGCCGCTCAACCTGCAGGACCACATCCCTCATTACTGCACGCATACAATCCATATGCGTCTATTTATTTATTTATACTGAATTTTTATATAAAACAAAATAAATCACAGACATCACATGGGTTGTAGGTCTAAATTTAGTGATGATCTTACCCTTTTCCTCTTATTATTGTATGGAGCTAAAAATAAAGTTCCATTTAAGGTGGCATTGAAAATAAGGTTCCATTTACGGTGTCACTACAATTAAGGTTCCATTCAAGGGAGAACTGAAAATAAGGCCCATTTAAGGCAGAGCTAAAAACAATTGTCCATTTAAGACAGAACTACAAATAAGATTTAAAGTCAGACAGAACTACAAATAAAGTTTGATTTAAGGTGGACCTAAAATTAAGGTTCCCTTTAAGGTGGACCTGAAAATAATGCTCTGTTTTTATACCATACAGATTTACGATTAGCTCCTAACATCAGGTCCTTCCAGTTAAAGCCATTTTCTCTTGGTTTTGATTGTGTTTTATTTAAAAGTGGGATCAAAAGGGTAAAAATACTATTCCAAATACTAAATTAAGTAACAAATACCAAAATAACCAGTAAATATTTGAATACTGGAATTATTCGGACCAGCCCTAGCCTATTTAATATATCTATTTCTATTTAATTAGATTAACATAATTAATGAATGTAAATCCAACAGTAATAATATCACTGAAAGTTAAATAAGCCTTTACTGATAACCACAGTGTAAAAGCACATAAAGGTAACAGTCATTGATACTCACAGGATGTATGTAATAACTCCGATGCTCCTGGAAAAAAATATTTATATATTTAGGTAAAATAACATGTATTTAAATGCATTTATAAATCCAATAACAATAAGATACCAACCACATGTCTGCTTCTAGCCCCAGAGGTTCATAATTCACGATCTCAGGAGCTGTTGAGAAAACAATGAAGAATAAATCATCACTCCTATCAGCCACACACTAATGACCAATACAGGTGGGATTTTTTTTCTTACCAACAAACTCTGGGGTCCCAAAGATGTTTTTAAACTCATTTCCTGCCTTGATCTGGTGAGCGATGCCAAAATCTATCAGCTTGATCCTGGGGTTGGGGACGTTTTTGTCCAGCAGCATGATGTTCTCCGGCTGCAACACAAGAACAATGAACCCATGTTAAATGGTCAACTGGCAACTTAGTGGTGTACTGTGCCCCCTGTTATCTAGGACCCCCACCAATTACACTGAGAAGGTAGAGGCAAACACCCCCTACTTCCAAGTAATGCAAGCTCCACCAGATCTTCTCAAACTGCTACTCTGAGAGAGCTTTCCAAGGGAGGACCACCCAACCCACCAAGAGAGAGAGGAGTTATACTGAGTGATGGGGAGAGGGAGGACCACCCTACCCACCCATTACGATAGAGGACAGCTATAATAAGTGATGGGGGAAGCAGAGGACCACCCTACCCAATCAGAGAGACTGAGCTGTTATACTGAGTGATGAGAAAGAGGGAAGACCACCCTACCCAACCAGAGAGAGAAAGAGGACAGTTGGAGAAGATGCAGAAGAGAAATTCGTCTCACCTTGAGGTCAAAGTGTGCAATGTGTTTGGAGTGCAGGTAGTGAACTCCGTCCAGGATCTGTTTGAGGAACTGCGTGGCCTCCTCCTCTGTCAGGGACTCTTTTTCAGCCAGAAAGTCAAAGAGCTCTCCTCCAGACACCAGCTCCAGGATGAGGATGACATCCGTCTTGTTCTCGAAGATGTCATGCAGAGTGATGATGTTGCTGTGCTGGATTTCCCGCAAGATGTTCACCTCTCGCTCAATCTCCTCCCGGCTCACGCCACGCCGGCTCGATGACAGGCGGCGCTTCTTTATGAACTTTGCAGCGTATTCCACACCAGTGCCCTTCTCACTGCACTTACGCACGATGGCAAACTGACCGCTGAGGCGCACACACACGCACACGCACGCACACGCACGCACACGCACGCACACGCACGCACACGCACGCACACGCACGCACACGCACGCACACGCACGTACACTGTATTAAACATCGTTTAACGTCTACTCATCCAAATAGCACTACAGTACTTTAGAGGATGCCAAGTCAAAAGAATTACCTACAAGTGATGCACAGGAAACTCTGATGATTAGACCAAGCTGGACATTAATCAACTTTCTGAGATTTTAAACAGCCAAGATTGCTTTGCTCCCAAATACTACTGTGATGATTAGAATGAACCTTAAGAGTGACCTTGACCCCTGTCCTTACCCTCGACTGCGGGCTGGAGAGGAAGAGAGCGGTCCACTGCCAAAATCCTTTCCACCGTACAGGTGCCAGACCACAGAAATCTCTTTAATCAAGTACCTAATCTCAGGCACAGGGAAGTGCAATGGGCCTCTGCTGCCACTGCTACCTCCTAAAGGCTCACTGAAATGGTTTTCCAGCACCACAATGGGATCAGTGGTCAGCTTCTGTACCAATGGTTCTTCATCTCTCTCCTGAAAAACACAACATACAAACAAATATATCTTATATGTCTAGAACTTTCATTCATTCCCTTCATTCAGTAAAAAAATTATTAATGATTTCCCCATGTTCTATGTGTTACTTGAAAAAGGATCTAAACCAGAACCATTTTTAATGGGCACGCAGCACTCTACGTCTCGGCTGTTGTCCATGAGGTAAAAAGTGGGAGGGACACACGCTGTTCTCTACGCTGATTTTAAAAAGTGCTGCTTAAATGGTTCTGGCACCCATGTTTGACATAAATTATTGGGTTTTATAGTACAAGCTCAAGTCGTAACTGCAGTGCCTATTAATGAGTTTCAAATATTATATAAAACTCAGTAAATATATTTATATACATGAATATTTTCCTTTTCCTGGATATGAATATGCGGCACTCTGGTGTGCAATGACATATAATGTACTTCAATCCTTTTACAAAAATAATCTCTACCTACAACACACAAAGAGTGAGGCATCTTACCACTGCTCTAGAGCCTGGAGTGTCCAGGATGCAGAAGTCATCAGAGTCATGGTGAGTACTGGGCACAGGTGGGGAGATGAGAGGTGAGTGCAGTGTGGGGTAGGTGGGACTTGGCTCCTGGCCCATGTTCCCACTCTCATCAGGAAAAAGGAAGAGATCAGAGCGTGGAGGGTCATGGTCACTTATCTGATCCTCATGGACACCTACAAAGAAATGGACAGTCGAACCTACATGAGCAAGAGACGGCATTTTTCAATATATATTTAAATAATTCAAGTAAAGTAAGTCAATTAAAAGTCGAGGTGAGAATGCACATTTCAGTGAAAGCTGACCATTAGTTTGCAGGATGTTGCCCTGCAAGGAGTCTGTCTCCTCCATGGCATCACTCATCAGGTCCTGCAGTATCTGCTGCTCAGCCTCAGGGAGAAGAGGGGCCTGGGATGGGGGTTGGCTGACTACATCTGTCTGCAGAGGAGTAGGTAAGAACCACATACTTAGTTACTTTACTTATCCACTGTTATGGATGGCAGATAATGATTAAATTGAAGGAAAAGACTTAAAGAAGACTTTTTGACCTGAGCTGTAAAAAACAGCTCAAGGTAGAGCTTACCTTTGTCCTTTGTTTGGTGCTGCTGCTCTTGCTCTCCTGCCTAGAAGGAGGCAGCAGGTCTCCATAGCTGGCAATGTACTGTATCAAGTTCATGAGTGCAGCACAGGAGTCTGAGCAGGTTCGAATATGAATGACATCACTCGAGCAGCGCAGTTCAAACCTCGGTTCCGTCTTAACCACATAATTGCAAAGAGAGATTAAAACAAAGTTGACAGTGGATTTTTTAAATCACATACATGTGTATGTATGTATATGTGTGTGTGTGACATATAAGTGAGGCGCGTGCTTTTGTATCTGGAGTGAACACAATGATTTCTCCTTGTTCTATTAGAAACCAGCAATCAATATAAACAATGTTTAATGTAGAGAATGTTTTTGTTGCAGGAAATACTAGAATCATCATACTGAGCTGATTGAATGGATCAAAATTAAGAATTTATGAAAATGTTAAATCAAGAATTTATGAAATGCTTTAAGGGATATGAATTAATTAGGTGATAAATTACAATGCTATTACATTTTATTTCCTTGAAAAAGTGGATTTGTTTTGTTGCCAGACCTTTACTATGCAAGTGTACAATGCAAACATTTTCACAGCTCCAGCATCCAATTCATTCTTCATCCATGGCTATATTAATAATAAAAAATACTGATTAGAATTATTTTGCAAGTCGGCTAAACTAGGGTTTCTGGGATGAAATCTGTTTTTCCAGAACATATGATCTGCTGCGTTTCTATGCCACTGCAGAAAACCATTTCTTACCCTCTCCCCATCTGTGCCGGGTTTGACTGCTGTGATTCTGAGCTCCAAAGTCCCCATATCCACTACCTGCACATAGTCTGGACAATAAAACACAGGGAGTAACTAGGCCACCTCTCCTTTTAGTATAAATCTTGTTTTCATTTCTCTGTATTTGTATAATAGTGACGCAGGTCTCCCCACCTCGAGCCAGGTTGACAGACACAGCATTGCTCTTGTCAGACAGAAATAATGCAGCTTCATCTAGAATGATTCTATAGGATAGAATAAAGATATTTTAGATCAATAATACCAGAAACAGCAGGTGCAGCAGATGATGACAGTACAGTGTCTGTAATATTTCTCTACCTGAGAGAGGAGGAGGAGTGATCCAGAGACACACTGCTGGAGATACTGAAGGTCTCCACTGTGAGGAGAGACCTCACAGGTAAATACAGAGGCCTGTAAAGAGACAGAGCAGCTGTGTCACAGTTTTACCCTGCATATTCTACATGATAATAGTTCATATAACAGAGGTGTAAATGTCTGATCTTTATTATGATTCCTTAAACCCAGAACACATTATGAAATCTCAGATTTCACCCCAACTGACCAAAATCATGATTCAGAATTAACAAAATATGCAAACGCTACTAATAAAACTATATATGCAGTAGCAGAATACAGAGAATAAAAACAATACCACAAGCGTTTTGTGTCTATATATGTGTATAAACTAATATTATTAAAATTCTAGCATTCCACAGATAAATGAAGAACCAATTTATTTAGCAATGTGTGCACATTTACAAAGATAAGGACATCAGATCAATCTGACCAGTTTCCAAATTAGTTGTTGGGTTAAGTTCATCCCAGCTTTTGTAGAAGGTGTTTTATCTGTGTGTTTTCATGATTTGAAAAAAACTAAAACCATGTTTTTCATGGTAAACTCAAAAATCTCACCTGTAGTCCAGAGAGCAGCTCCAAAGGTGCAGGTGAAGAGTAGTAACAGAGGTTGGAGGAACATAGCCAAGCACAGGTTCATCAGAAACATTAAGAAAATCTACTATCTGCACAAAAAAGGAACAAAGCATAGCATGTTTGACGTCACTGGTCCCTACATCATCCCTTTATGATGGAACAAGTACTGTGCTTATATCAAGTATAGACAGTTTGTTAAGAAGCTGGTCATCACCTGATCGTACCAGCCCAAACTAGAGGGTACTACTCTGTGCTGCAGTGTGGCTCCTCTCACCCCGATAGCAATCAAGAACTCCTAGAAACATCAGATTCATACACTAAGCAAATATAAGCTACGGATACATTTCATATATGTATGTATGTGTGTGTTTGTGTGTGTATATATATTCTTTTTTAAAACTTTTATTTATTTTTTTAAACATCCATGGACAACCAACTCCGTTACAGCATCTTGTGCGTCAATACACAAATAACTTCCTAATACACACCTTGACATTGCGTTCAGTACTGTGAGATGAAATCTTGAGAGCAAGGGAAAGCATACTATGGGGCTCCACACTCAGACCTCCAGAGGGAGATGCTCTCTCAGCCGGAGACTCACAGGCATAAACTGCCGGCTCTAGCCAATGAGGGCGCGTCCTGCACGGCAACTTTACGTCCCATACAGGGACATCTCCGTCTACTGTGCCTGAGAAGAGAAGACGCACAAACACTCGTACAATGCAAATTAATACTAAGCTCTATTGATCTATGGCTCATGGGAACCACACATCACCCACAGTATACACCCTAACATTAGATGTATGTCTCGGATTCAGACTTCTGGCTCTTCTCTCACACAAGGTCCTCTCCCATAAGGGGCTGTATTAGGTTTAGAATCTCTTCTTAATCATTTGTTTTCAGGTATATTTACCCTGAAATTCTTGTCAAAATGTTCTACATGAATGCAAAATACAAAATGTTTACTGAAATGCCATTTGGCACCAATAATTCATATATAAAAATATGCACATATTGTAGTTAACAGCACATTTCACCCATAAGCGTAGCCCTGTGAGGGAGAAGTCTATAGAAGGTATTAAAAAACATCTGCCTCAAAAGCACTTGGAAAAACCTGAAGAAAAAAAAAAACTTTGACTAACACTATATATCATGGCTGGGTGGTCATACAGCTTTTATTAGTCATGTAGATGCTAAGCATGTAATTAATTGGAATGGCTGTCTTATTTATCACCACCAATGTTAAAGCTTCGGCTTAGGTAAATTCTGAGCAATTATTTTCAATGGCATCATGAAAAGCAGTGCAGTTTTATTTCTCTCTGAGGTGAGATGGATGCCTAAATGAAACCTGCTATAAATTGTTTGCTAAACTATTTGTTCAGTACTAACATTTCTTGTCCTTTTGTAAATGCCTTTGGTGAGAAAATGTGCTGTGGTTGAGGCTACTGTTTTTATGGTTTGAAAAAGAGACAAAGCCTTCAAATCCTAAATGTAGATTTAATACTAATGTAATAAACAACAGTCTTTAACATTATTCAGGTCATCCCTACTGAATACAAATTAGTTTTTCTAGTGGATTTTTTAAAACTTAAGTGGCCAATATAAGATACCAACTACTAATCCTTACAATATAACTAGAACAACAAGAATGTGTCAGTCTTAAGGATGGTTACCACAATGATAAAGGCAGACGTTGGATGTGTGGAAGCAGACATAATGCTGGTCTTTATAGCCCTCATACTGTGTCACACCAAACACAACTCCATTCTTCATCTCCATCCAGAACTCCCCATGCTTATTCTCCAAAACACTTTTATCCTCTTGCTGGTCAAAACATTAAATAGAGCAGAGTGAGTCTTTACAGAGCACCAATAATATTTTGTATATTAGTATTGTTTCATATATAATAAATTACAGCGATTTACTATTTATAGCCAGACTTCTTACCTTTGCCTCTGTATGCAATGCAATCAGGCAGTGATTGACAGAGAGAAGGACAGAGAACAGGCTCTGTGAGTTCTTATGTTGCATCTTACTTTTCCTCTTTCTCATGTTCCTATAGCCCAGCTCAGCAGGAGTGTAGTACTGCAGAGTTTCCTCTTCTGAACCACTCTCTTCTTCTATTTACACAAAGACAAGAGACACAGCACATTTCAGGCTGAAATACTCTTAGCAACAATGTCAGACAGTACTACTACTTCAATTGTACAATTTGTGAACATGTCATTACTGTAGTCATGAAAATGTCAATACAGGCCTTATCTGAGATAAAAATCTCAGGTGTGCGCCAGCAGCACGGAGGCAGAGCTTACCCTCAGGGCCAGTGGATCTGAACTGGCTGAAGCTGTCTTTGCTGTAGGTGTTGATAAGCTGGCTGGCTACAGAGAGGCCCATCCCATATGGCATGTTCTCCACTGTCTCCACTGGAGATGGAGCCGTGGGCTCCCACAGAAGTAAATCGTTATTAATCCTGTTAAACAAAAAGTGACACCAATTTCAATAAATGAGTAAATTCTATTGAGTCAAAACAACATGCAAAAGGAGTAGAAGATTCAAGTACCTGTTATGCAGTTTCTCATAGAAAGGCTTGTTTGGTAGCGATAGTTGCACATTAGGGAAAGAAAGTTCTAGGATGTAACGGGAGTTGCTCATGGTTTTCTCCTGGAATTCGGTCATCTCCAGCACATCTCCTGGGATGACCATCTGAAAAGCACACAAATCTAAAGTCACCTTAAAAAGCCATATATGAACCGGAAGGGTAATGTAACAGAATATGTAGAAACTAATCCTGGGCAACTATTAACATTTTAACCGCAAATAATTGCATGAATTGCATAATTGCAACTCATCGCGTTGTTAAATGCAAAATTTAATTATGAATTCAAAAGTAGCGTACTGGACACTTTTATTTTAACAGTCCTGCTATAGGTACGCAAGTGCAGTTAAAAAACGGTGCTTCTTTACAGCAGTATTCCCTTTAACACAATTGCAGCTAAAATATTTCTAGTAAATCTCAACTGAAACATTTATGGAATCAAATCAAATATAAAACCAAAGCTATTTGCCACTGCCAGGGCATTCACGTTTTATCTAGTTGGTTTTAGAAAAACAAGTTAACCTCAGAGTCCAGAGCTACGATCATAACATTATAACAGGCACCTTCAGAGCAACAGCAAGTTAACATTTATAAATGTTTTTTATTTCTGAACAGGTACCAGCAGAAACATTTTTCTTTTATCAGGGAGCAGCATAAACAGTCTATGTTCAGTAGCAAGTGTCCCTGTTAGAGTGAGGTGAAGTGGTCGAGCACAAAAAAAGCAACAAACATTCAAAATATTAGTAAAAAAAATTGTGTTAATGCACAATAAAATAATGGTCGGCGTTAATTAAATAATGTGTTAACAAGATAACTCGTTAACTTGCCCAGCCCAAGTAAGAACATTTTCGTATGTAATGTAATATTTGGTTTGTGTATGTAATGTAATGTTTTCATTTCTAAGAGTCTTTCACCTCTTCATTTTCATACATGACCCGTCGTGACGAGAAAGGGGATGGTTCAGGTTTGCCAAAATCACACACGTCCTTCAGGGAGTGGGCAGCCCCTTCTTCTTCCTCCTCTTCCTCCTGCAAATGTCCTTCAGCGCCTTCTTCCTCCTCTTCAGCTGTAATCCGCTCCAAGATGGAGTGCACAGCCATGGGATTTACTTTCAACACCACCCTAAATAGCAAACAACAGACAAGAGAGAAAAAGTATAACAAAAGTCACAGCTAAGTGGTCACCTGTTTGAAATTTTACACAGGGGTTTACTTTCTGCATGTTGGAGACACTAGCATACCTGGGCCAATCAAATTTGCCACTGTCAGAAGAGGTCATGTTCTCCTCCATTGTGTGGGACACACGTAGGAATCTGGCAGCAGAGTGGTCTTTGTCATTCTGGAATGAACCTGTAGAAATGTAGTAAGTCAAGAAACAATGAAATAATCAACACTTGTGTAATTATTATTATTATTATCAGTGAATAGAAAAGTAAAGATGAGAACCCATCTTTTTTTAATATATAGAATATCTTTATTTTGAAATGTATAAATAGTGATACACAAGAGGGTATCATGGTATATGGGTGGATGATAAAAAAAAACTGAAGCCTGGAATTTATTTGATTTAGTACTTTGTTCATAACTGTCATTGAAATCATGGAAATACACTCAGTGTCTTTGTGTATATGCAACCATGCGTCTGTGCAGTATGTGTTTTTGTATCTCTGCAGTCATACCGCTAAGCTCCTTGAAGGTGAGCTCCATCTTGGTCTGCTCTGGAGAGCTGCCTCCAATAAATTCAGTCTTGAGTTCCAGGTCCTCCAGTTGCAGCCGCAGAACCTCTTTCTGCAGGGACTTCTTAAACCAGGGTCCCCTCTCTTGATCTGATCGCAAGTCTGGGATGGGGAAGCGAACTATCAGCACCAGCTGAGGAGCATTTACAGACACTGACACCTGGCAGTGTGCTGGGGTTCTGCTGTCTTCCAGAAACACCTCCGCAAAGGCCTTGTGCTGGAGGTGAAATAAATGTACATTAGCTAGAACATACAAAGCAGTTGTAAAGGATACAGAATGTATTAGAGCAAAGAAAGTAATGATAAGGAAATGTCTTACTAGGCTGACATGTTTGTTGTAGGAGGTGTACATGTGGGAGGACATGGGTTCAGTGGTGACCAGTTTCTGAGGCTGGAGAAGGGAATTGAGGCGGTCTACGATGCTGATGTCACACTCTGACTGAGCCTTACCCAGCTCCACCTGAAATTCTGCTTTGCGGGGCATAGCACTCAGACGCACCTGCCCGCCCTGAAACAGAGGAGAAACTGTGTGTGTGTGTGTGTGTTGTGGAACCATCTATGTGCATCTAATGGCACTACATTCAGATAAACTTAGTGTCAGTTACTTTGAAAATGTATTTTTCATTAGCCTTGTACATTAACTGCCAGTTGCTCTGAAGTATTTTTCCCCCAAGATACTCACCTGCGGGCCTCTGCGTTCAGTTAGCTTGTAAAGTAGATGAAGACAAGTGTGGGTGGGAGACTCACTGTTGCTATCCACATCAAAAGTCAGGAGCTGTTCAAAAGAGAGGAAAACGCTTATTCAAGAACAGATTGGCAGCAACCATATTTTTAGTATCCTGATTCATTATACACTGCAATTTAATTAAAAAAAGACATGGTCAAGAACCTCTGTGTACTGTACTCCACTCTGCATGGCACTAGTGCCTGAGTTTTCTGTAGGGTAGAGGCATTCCAGCAGTTCCATACAGGTGAGAGACAGATCCGTACTGAGTGTGCGCAGACTGGACCCCTGGCAGTGCTCATACGTCACCTTCAGCCCCTGACCTACAAACCTGGGGGGTTTAAAGACATAAGCATGACTTGACATTCTGTGCAGTAAATGTTGGGCAGCAGTATGGATGACCGATACGGCAAAAATATACCTGGCATAACAATACCTGGCATTTTTCATGAAACAGTTTATTTAATGCTTGCTAAAATAAATCATTTAGGAAAAAAAAACAAGTGGAAAAAAATATAATGCACATTGATACAGATACAATTAGATGGAATAATGGGCTGACACAGAGGGAGAAAAAGCAGTACAGCTGTAACTGTTTAAGCGCCATATTTGTGATATTTTCCTTTAGCAAGTAAAGTTTCGATTACATACATAACTTGTCTCTTAAAACACAGCCAAAAGTATGTGGGGATATGTAATTCATTTTAGCTTAGAAAAATCTCTGTGCGTACTTAACCTATTGAACTGTATACTAAAAACATACTGAAATACTACGTTTTTTAAATCCAGACAGAGTCATCAGCAGATGACTGTTACACAATTTTACTCACGATAAACAATATTTCAGGAAGAATCCGGAAGAAATTAAGTTGACTTTCATGTTCATTTAATAGTCACAGGCAAATTGAATAATTTATATCTTCATTCAAATATAAGTAGCATCATTTCTTTAGGAAAATGATCCATGTTTGCCTACGTATGCTTGTGCGTACAGTTAGTTTGTGTCGTGCAATCTTGTAGTGCAACAAATGAAAATTAAAGGTTCAGCAACTTCGGAAAAAAAAGTGTTAAAACTGTCCCTGGGTTGGAGCTAATTCAACAACAGGTGTTTTCTTACATGTGCATACACAAATTGTGAAAAATATGGGGAATGTACAATCTGTAATATTTATGATACATGTGGTATATTGTTAAGCTATAGAAGCATGTTCAGTAACTGGTAATCTGAACATTATAGAGAATGTAAAAAATAAGGTAACAAAAGCTTACCTGAGGTGGTCATGTGGACAGGCCTGATCAAAAACAGCTCGTGACTGGAGGAACCCTGCCTTGAGTTTCTCAACAGCCATTGTGCGGAAAAACTCTGAGGCCATTGGTGCTAGTGGGCTGAGGGTGGAGTCTGATGGTGGGAGAGGGTCGATGTGGAGCACTGACAGGCAGAGATTGCCCACTATCAGCCTAAAAACCAGCTCAGGCCTAGACTCATCACAGTGACCCTTAGATGAATGAGCTAGAAACATGGGTAATAGACAGTTAGGACGTGACGTACATTAAGGTATGGCTATTAACTCTTTTTACAATTTAATTCTCAATGCAATTAACTGTAGCAATTTTGAGGCATAAAAAAAATAAGGAACCGTTCAAGATACCACTTACATGTTTGTCTGAGAAGTTTATGTGGAAGCTGAGGATCTCTGGAGAACATGGGCATCTCCGGAGTCTGTTTCTCCTTCTGTTTCGGCATGTCCATATACTCATCCCAGACAGTCTGAGAGACAGAGTATATTATACTTATGATAAGACAGCAATTTTATGAAGGAATGTAAAATTCTGTAGGGTGGGAAATATGATATCACAATACCTGAAGATGATTTTTAAACAGGGTTTATACAGAGATTCTTAAGTTGAATTTACTACCTTTTTTACTGCCTTCACAATATTTTTTACTACCAGGACGACTTCAAGCTAGTGTTGCTTTCATCAACGAAAATTATTACTAAATATCGTCGTCAACGAACATTTGTCACGTGACAAAAACAAGACGAGACGCAATGCTGGTCATGTGACGATAACTATACAACATATATAATGTAATATTGTTGACGAATAAGAATGAGACTAAATGTGGTTTCCAAAAAAAAAACTATGCTAAATGTCTCTTCATTTTTGTTGACTAAAACCGAGACGAGACTTTATTTCCTGTACAAGAGGGAGGGGAGAAAAAAAAAAAAAGGGGGA
>JBBPCY010000001.1:35445193-35459316 GCA_037974405.1 Brachyalestes nurse
CCTCCCTCTCTCTCTCTCTCTCTGTCTCACTCTCTCTCCCCCCTCCCTCTCTCTCTCTCTCTCTCTCTCTCTCTCTGGTGTGATTCAGGACCAATAACAGGGTGTATAAGGTGAAGGATGGGTTATCTGTTACTTGTTTTGTGTGTTTTGTTCCTCCTCATGTTTCACAGCAGAAATACACACAAACAAACAAACACACACACACACACACACACAAACAAACAAGCTGTGGAGATCTGTGTGATGAACAAAGACCGTACATAACTCAGTCCACAGCAACGTCCTCCTACTGCCCACTCCATTTCCAAAGGTTGTTTTTGTTGTGTGACATGACTCAGACATTTCAACTTTTTGCCATAATAAATACACTCAGACACATTCTCACAGCCACCTTTACTGGACTTTTCCTGGCTGTTGGGAGGCACCTCCTGATTTTACAACCTGTTTTTCAATGTGTGATCAGCTTCTGTGTGTGTGTGTGTGTGTGTGTGTGTGTGTGTGTGTTAAAGCAGTCTTTAGCTCTAAACCACATTCAGTGTTTTATCAGGACATGTGGAAATGTGCCACATGTGGAGCACCACTGAGTGTGTTTACACATACAGTACAAACTCTCTCTCTCTCACACACACACACACACACACACACATTATAAACAGAAGATGATTAATCAGCTGGTATCACTGGTTCAGTGTACTCATACAAACCTGGGATATGTTTAAAAAATTCAAGCTAGATACTCATCCCTGCCCCAAAAAAGAACAACACTCGAACACACTGTGTGTCAAAACGTACATGAACAGGCCTTCTAATTAGGGAGTTTGACTAGTAACAACACCCTGTAAAGTTAATAATGACCAGTTTATCCTTCGATAACTCCAAATTTAAAAATAAACAAAAATTAAAGATCTTCGGACCTCTGTCTGTGACATGACTTCCTAGTAGCCTTATTCCAATAATGCTGACAAAGCAAATGCATGCCCTTCCTATTGCCTCATCACATACACTCACACACACACACACACACACACTGAGAGAGAAACAGAGAAATAAACAAAAGAGCTGTGTTAACATGTGAGTCTGAACTCATATTGGAGAAATCCCACCCTGTAAACACTATTTAAATACTATTTATATATTCCAAATTAAATTGTGTGTTGGCTGTTTTTGTTTCTTTCAATGTTCGTTTTATATTTTCTTTTTCTGGAAAACTCTTTAGTCTGTCTAGGTCAGGCAAGACCTAGACAGACTAAACTGACATGATGGACAGTTAAAGAGAGAAAGAGGTCATTCTCTTTCTACATCTGTCTCTCTCTCTAACTGTCTCACTTGCTCGCTCTTATAAAACTCAGTTTCCATGAGATTGGAAATAGTACACAGGCATCCAAGAGTCGTTATCAACATGCGGGAGACCCCCAGAAGTGTTAATGGACTTATATCATTAACTGATTGACTCAGCTTTTGTCTCATGCTGAAGTCAGCAGCCAAACACATTGTTATTATCATTTGCTTTTTAGAGCTGTTTATCCTTAAACAGGATTACAAGGGTTGCTGAAACCTATCCCAGAGCTCCTGGGGGCCAAAGGAGCAGAAAAACCCTGGACAGGTTGCCTGTCGACCACAGGGAAAAACACAAACACACAGTCACACACACACACATGCACACACACATACAAACACACACACACACACAAACGCATATAATCACACACAGACTAACACCCAGGAGCAATTTAGCTTTCGACTTCCCACATGCTCCTCCCCCATTTAGGGGCAACTGCTGTTCAAAAGCTCCTGCAGAGACTGTTGTTCCTGCTGCTGTGGACTCTCAAGCAACTATTCACTCAGAATCCAACAAAAACTACCTCTACTGACTCTTAAGTGTACATACTCTGTTAGCTATAGTCTGCAATTTGCTCAGCAGTGATTACAGTTTTTTCCAATTGCTAAAACACTAAAATGACACGTATAGCACAATTATTTAAACAGAGAGCAAAACCTCATCTCAAGTCTCCAAAACTCTAAACACATTTCCGGCTTTACACACATTTTGCAATTCAAAATGGCACTTTTTAAATGCACTGAACACGGTTCTCTGCATAAGACACAACAATCTGACATAAATTCACATGTTTGCCATTTCAAAACGCCACTATTCAAAATGACACTACATGAGCTAATTGGTCAATATACGTGCCACCTGGCCAAACACCTCCATGGTTAATTGTTACCATTTCAATCAGGAAGTAAGAACTATAAAAACCACAGGTGAGCACCTTTTTTTTACAACAACAATGGAAGATGTTGCAGAAAGAGGAAGAGGAAGAGGGAGGGTGAAGATGAGAGGGGGAGGAAGAGTGAGAGGTAGGGGTAGAGCTGGTAGAGGAGTTTGTGGCCAAAGAAGACAACAACTTTCAAATGAAATCAGAGCAACCTTCGTTGATCATCAACCATGGGCTGACAATGTGAGAGGCTGGACAGAGAGTGCAGCCCAACTTGAGCTGTTTTACTGTCGCCTCTGTCATCCGGACATTTAGACTGGAGTACAGGTATGTAACCAACATTTTTTTCATGTTGTGTAGTACATCCCAGGTCATAGTGTATCAGTTGGGTGACACCTGTTTACTTCATGCATGGCTAATGTAATACACTAACTGTACAAGTTTCCTGTACAATTTACTCTGCTGTGGGGAAAATATATCTTTAGGCTGCATCGTCCAAGCCCTTTGTTTTTCTAAAGTACTGAGAGACGCAACCATGGTGGAGGAAGGGGCCAAATGTTCACCGGGGTACAGGAAGCTGCCATTGTAAACGCGGTTGTGGAAAATAATGAAATCAGATTACAAGAAATTCAAAGCCACATCATCCAAGACAACACCATATTCAGTCTGTCCACATTGGTTTGAATTCTCAAGCGAAAACAAATCAGACTGAAACAACTTTATAAGGTGCCTTTTGAGAGAAACTCAAAGAAACAGACGAGCAAATGCGGATGTCAGTACAGTATTAACTGCAACACACTACACGCAACATTGTTTCCCAGTGTACTGGATAACACCATATTGACTGATTTTTGTTCTTTGTTTTCAGGGAGTAATGGAAATGGATGCTCATGCAATCCCACGTGAGTTCATCTTCATAGATGAGGCTGGGTTCAAGCTAGCAAAGAACAGAAGAAGGGGAAGAAACGTCACCGGCCACAGAGCCATTATAGACGTTCCTGGCCAACGTGGTGGGAACATCACAATGTACGCTGCCTTCCCCATACGTATGGTGTCCTCCACTGTAATGCCAACCTTGGACCATACAACACAGCCCATATTCTCACAATTCTGGACAGACTGGTAGGTTGTAGCATGGGACAACGTGAACTTTCATCATGCAGTCCCAGTCCAAAATTGTTTTTTTGACCACCCACTCTTTCTCCCACTCTTACCTCCCACCATACTCACCATTTCTGAACCCCATAGAAGAGTTGTTTTCGGCATGGCGGTGGAAGGTATACGACAGCCCTTTGTGCACATGTCTCTTGTGCAGACTATAGAAGAGGCATGTGATGAAATTGATGTGGGTGCAATTCAGGGATGGATAAGGCACTCCAGGCGCTTCTTCCCTCGATGTCTGGCGAGGGAAAATATTGCCTGTGATGTGGATGAGGTGTTGTGGCCAGACCCAGCTGTGTGGCAAGGTGCTTCCTAATTATTTTTCTTGCCTCTTTTTTCAATATTTCTTTTCTGCACATCTTTTCTGCAATTTTCATTTTCAGTTTACTGTTTTTTTGTTAGCATGTTTAGCATTTTTGTTAGCATTTTTGTTAGCAGTAAATATAGCTGCTGTGCATATGTTGCACTGACTCGTTTGTTGAAAAATAAAAAATAAATGCATGTGTGTATCTGCAAATATTTCTGTGCATGTGAACAATCTGAAGAATTTTCTACAATTTGAACTATTTTTGTTTTATGGCAAAGCATAATAAAGGTGAGAGTGCTTTTCATTATGCCCAACAGTGTGTATGTGGTTAGACAAAATCTGGTAATATGAATGACGTGTGTGCCATTTGGTGCAAAAGTTTGGTAATTCTATGTAGTTTTTGTTGCAGTGCTTCATTTTGCAGGATATGAGGTATTTTGCTGTTTGGGTGTGTGGTTTCGTGAATTAAGCATTTTGATTTACTTGTATCAAGCACCAAAAATGTCACAAAATGACCTATTTAAGTGGACATCATGTCAAAAAAATGTAGAATAGGTTGGTGCTGTCATCCCACCAGTCTCACACACTTATTCAGGTTAGTTTAGGGTGGAGTAGAGGGGCACTGATGTCCGAGGAAGCCCCCTGTGTCTCTATGTACTCTCTCCTTCTGGCAAGGCTGATACAGCTTGGCCTGTCAAGGTCACTGCTTGTACCTTGTTTAGTCACCTCAAACAGATCTGCATTTTTCATTGGTGAGGTGAACTAATTCTCATCCTGGTGGGTGTGATGCTGGTGCAAGATGGGTCTTGCTCCTTTGCCCTTCAGACCAGTTTGACCACCATGGAGCCACTTGCCTGTGCAAGAAGGCCTCACCTGCATGCCCCACCCCACAGAAAAAGACATTTCAAAATAAGACTCTTCTTTGTCCACGTTGTTTCTCCTAGACATAACTGAGCTCAGTTTAACATTCATGTGAGATTTTGATCATTTTCACACACTTCTTAAATTCAGCTTTTGAAAAAGAGCTTTCTCAGTCCGATCCCCATTTAAGATCTTAAAATGAAATTTCCCTCACTGCTCTGATCTTTATTCAGCTCAGATCACATCTTCAGATAATCCATATCACCCAAACAAAACCTTAGTTGTATTATAAATGAGCTTGTGCAACATCTGAAATTTGTCAAATTCAAGTCTTGAATACCAAAGTTAAACATTTTTGAGATCTGTTGAGAAGAAAACTGACAAATCGATGAGAGAAGCACAATAACTTCTGTCTTGATTGTTTCTTTTTGCTCCTTATTTCACCTAAAGGGGTGTTTAGGAGAAACAAGTCAGATTTCAATATAAGATTATTTATTTCTGATGAGACAAAGACAAGACTGGGACCCACCCTCCTCTAAGCAGAACTATCCCATTTAAGACATTGTTCACCTGCCCGTCAGTATACAGAGTTTTTCCACATATCCATAGTGACCTGGTGAATCTGGATATGTATGTGTAATGATAGTTAATCTCCCAGCAACAATCATTGCTAGGCTTCAGTGTGTTCAAAACTCTGCTGCTCATGTTCTCACCTATACTAAGAAGCAGAATTGGGTAATCCAGGTCCAAAGAGTAACAAACACAAGTTTTTGAAACAAACACAGAAAAAAACACAAGATCTCTGAACCCGGAAGAACTTTCAGGATAGTCTCCGCCCACAAGTGGGAGGGGAAACCTGCAGAGGGAGGGGCTCTGGAGAGCAGCCGAGTGGTGGCCCGCCAAGAGAACAAACACCGGTTCTAGACTAATTTATGTCTTGTCCCGGGGGGTGTCAAGTGTGTATTTATGTTGTTTTGTTGTTTGGGGGGTTATTTTGTGCTGGCGGCACCAGGGAGTACTGGGTCCTGAGGGGCCCCACCCCAGGGACGATCGGTTGACTGGAACCAGCAGTAACAAGCTGGGGGGCGGGGCTTGGAGCCTTTATAAACGTGGGAGAAACCATGCTGTATGCACACGGTTTTCTGGACATTTTCTGGGTGAAAAGCCCAGACTGTGTGCTGCTGCCTTCCCCTGAGTGAGCTGTGCGAGCGGACTTGAGGTACCAGAGTCCGAGTCGAGGCCGAGGTCGGGAAAGGCGAGCCAAGTCACGGTGGACGGTGTCTCTTTTGTGCTCTTTCGTAGGTACCCCGCTGCCAGAACAAGACTACCAGAGCAAGATTCGAGGGCTGGAGTAGCCTCAAGGAGGCAGACAAAGTAAAGGAACCAGCACAGAGACAAATAGCGATCCCCAGCTGACATACAGGGAAGAGGCTAAGCTACCGGGTGTGTGTGTTAGACAGTCTTGGGTCAAGGGGGGAGATGAGTGGGCTGAGGTTTCTGTGCGTTTGTGTTCCCTAGAAGCTTGATTGGGTCATACGAGGGGAGGATGCCTGGGAGGAGGCCCAGTGGAGTGTTGCGGCTGGTGGGTTGGACGGACGCCGCTACAAGATGCTGATAGGAACCCGTGAACGAAGGGACAAAAAAATTGCATCAGGTTTAGAACCATGTGCCAGATTGCACGAGGGACAGTGGTGCTGCCGCCAGCCAAGGGGTTTTTTTCTTTATTTATTTTGGTTAAGGGCCTCGAGGTGGCAATCGGGGCCCGAAGAGATTAAGTTTTTTTTTTTCTTTTTTCTTTTCTTTCCTTTGGGGTGTCCTTTATTAATGTGGTAGTTCTGTTTCAAGTTAGTATGTGTTTGTTTTTCTTGTTTGTTTCCCCTTCCCTCTTAGAAACCTTATTGAATACTGTGCTTTACTGGGAGTGTGTGCAGTGTATTTACAACTATTTGCTGTGGATTGTAGTGTGAGACACACACTCTAATGTGTGTTGCCTTGGGTGTTTTGGTGGTAGGTGGAGACCAGAGGAGAAACCATATATGTGTAAGACACAGAACCTGCTTAAAAAAGGAGTGATAAATATCAGCTCTGAGGTTGTCGACTTCCTTGAGGGGTAAAAACAAACTTAAGAGCAACCAAAATAAATACTTTTGGGGCCTTTTACCCCAGGTCACCACATTTACATATTAGTAGTAGTAGTAGTAGTAGTAATTAATAGAGCAAATACAGTGGTAAAATAACAAGCCCAATAAATATGACCTCATATTACACTTAGTGTCTCTATTAACACCTGTCTATTTTGTATTGTTTGTTGATAGAGCTCCACTGAGTGTAATAAAAGGTAATTTTATTTTAAAAATCTACAATGAGGTGTGGGATCACACGCACACACACATACACACACACACACACAAACAAATAGGTACAAATGGGCTGGGCTTAACTTTAAAATCAGATTAACAAAAACTATCCATAGGGCCAAAAAGAGAATCAGACAATAGAGCAAAGTAAACAGAGTGGTGTCACTTGCAGTCCAGGGATTCGAACCCACAACCTTGTGGTTGCAGGGGTCAACGCACTAACTACTAGACCATCAGCTGCCCCATTTGTTCCTCCATTACTTTGCAGGTAGATTTTTGTCAGAAGCAGTCTACACACACACACACACACACACACACACACACACACACATATATACAAACACACACACACACACACACACACACACACACACACACCACATTTTGCCTTTCCCATATTCATGCAAAAAAAAAACTGATCCTAAATTGTTCTGATTTGGTTGTGTAAATTCAGGTAAGTTCAGGCCAACACACTGAAGGTGAAGACTTTTACCAGTTTTAAAATGTGGGTTTTATGGCAATAGACAGACTCATTTTCATTTTATTTGCACTTCTTAGTGGTCTGATATTTTTTTATTTTTTTATTTAAATGCACATATTTAAATGTACGTGTGTGTACTTCTAAGTTCTAACATGTTTGGTTGGCAAAATAAATGTCGTAAATTCAAACCAGAATACAGTATTCTTGAGTCAATAAGGTATAACAATAATATTAAATAAGATAACCTTGTCTGAATTGTGAAATAGTTTTGACTAAAAGAACATTTAGATTTGTATACTTATACTGTACTGACTGGGTTAAATAGGATTGCATTACTAAAAAGAGACTAAAATACAACCTTCAATGACTAAAACTAGACTAAAATTTCATCAGTTTTCACTGACTAAAACTAGACAAAAATAGTCGTAAATAATTCTGACTAAAATTAGACTAAAATGTTCAGACTTTTAGTCGACTGAAACTTGACTAGACTAAAGAGTATGGACATGACTAAGAGAGAGAGAGAGACGGAGTGAGAGAGAGAGAGAGAGAGAGACAGAGAGAGACAGACAGACAGACAGACAGAGAGAGAGACAGAGATAGCGAGTGAGACAGGGAGAGAGATGGAGTGAGAGAGAGAAAGAGAGACAGAGAGAGAGCGAGAGAAACGGAGAGAGACAGAGTGAGAAAGAGAGAGCGCGAGGGATAGCGAGTGAGACAGAGACGGAGTGAGAGAAAGAGAGAGAGAGAACAAGAGCGAGAGAGACAGTTGCAACATACTGACGTAAGCCAGTCTTTAAACGTTGATTCCTCCAGCCAGAGGTCTGAAAGGTCTTTGCCCATTTTTTAAATAAACTATTAGCGAACTTGCGCAGAGGTTTGGCAGCAAGCCAGCCGGGTACCCGGATTGATTCAACGCGCACGCGAGGTATACGTGACATCATTTCTATTATCCAGGTCCTACTCGCAACAGAAAATTTAATTCACGCAAGTTTAGTAGTTTAAAGAGATAAGCCTGCACGTAAGTTATACAAATTGAAAAACGCCAAGTTGGAGGTGGGGTTCGAAAAATTTACTACCTTGTCAGATGACGTTTACTACCTTTTACTACCTTTTACTGGCCTTAATTTGGCCTAATTTAATTTACTACCTTTTACAACCCCGCGGCAACCCTGTTAAAACACATATTGTACTATTGTCAGCAATAGTGCCACATTTAAAGGTGACATATTATACCTCTTTTTAAACAAGTTATAATATGTCTATGGGCTACAAAACATGTTCATGAAGTTCTTTGCACAAAATCACTCTCAAAAAAGAGATATCACCAGCTTTATTCTTGACAGTTTCAGTCCCTTTCAAAATGAGCCGTTTCAGGGCTCTGTCACTTTTATGCAAATAAGCTCCTGCTGGCCACACCCTACCCATCCCATGCTTACACTGCGCGTTTTCCACACGTGAAAATGGCAGAAAAGAGAGGCACTATCCAGCTCTACATGTTCGACCCCAAGTCGGATCCAGAGCAAGATGAACACAACACTTCATGTGACTTGCCTTCGCCTGTAGCTGTAGCGCTCGGTGTCTTATGTGTGCTCGTAAAACCAGCAGACAAAATTGGCGCATCTTCAACTAATCTAGTGGGTGGGGGCTCAACAGGTGATGGGTGGTTCTATGCAAATTTCGTTATTCTGACATCAGGATATGGGAGCCGTCCAAATGGCTCATAGAAGCATATGATTCTTGACACCAAAATCTTTCAGTTAACTCACAGAAAATGGATGGATGTTTTTTTCGCGCTTGGTGTGTTTATAGGAGCAGTAGAGACCGAAATGGAAATACAAAAGGATGCAAAAAGTGAGTTTTGCATAATAGATGTCCCCTTTAAAAAGGGTATTTTGTTCCAACAGTATCCAGTCACACTCTTGGGAATCATATTAGAAATATGAGACCTCTGTCTACCATGCAGTTGGTCCTGCTTGATACTGATGGAACACACAAAGTGCCATGTAAGACTTGCTATATTGCTCATCACAGTTTGCCATGCTACCGAGCATGGATGACTCACAGTTGCATTGCCAGAAGGTGATTCCCCCAGGGAAGCAGAGTAGTTACTGTTGAGAGACAGGTCCAGGTCAACAGTGGGTGGGTCTCCAAGAGGTGGCAACGATGATAGACTGTGTGACATGTCCATGTCAGCCATGGAAAAAAATACATCCTCTGTTTGAAAGACAAAGTAACAAAGTAAAATAGACTGCATTTCCACAGAGAAAAGGCAAAGTGTGCTTGCTCAAATGCAGAACACAGCATTAGTGTTAGCGTTAGCATTAGCATATCAATAGCATTAACCTAGCATTAAAATAACATTAGCCTACAATTAGGATTAATGTTATTAGCATAACATTAGCACAACATTAGCATAGCATTAGCATAACATTACTGTGTGTGTCCCAATACTTTTCTCCACATAGTTTTGTATGACAGCTCTGTCCCAATACCTTTGGCCATATTGTTCAGTTTAAACAGGAGAGTTTTTGGGGGGAGTGGCCTGAGGTGTCAATGAGGTTTCATAAGGCTTGGTCACTGTATGGAGCCTGAAAGGCTCTTCTTCTGAAACTGCATTCATTTCAATGGAGTTAAAAATGAATGGAAGTGAATGTGGGGGGGAAAGGGATGAGCGAAAGAAAAATGGGAATAATAACCGAACGAACGACAAGACGTAGCAAAAAGCTGTGAACAAGCACGCTATTCGAGATCGGTCCCGACGTGTCAGAGTTGGAACGGTGTCTCTTTCCCGCCCTGGGAGGAGTAGGGTGCCAAAAAACAGGTGAACAGAATAAAGACGAAGATAAAACTTAAGAACAACAATAGTGTTCTTGCAACCTTACACAAACCAATGGATGTGTTGCTTTTTTAGGCGGATAAAGACAGAGATATTTAACCAAAGACAGAACTAACCTCTGCTAGACACTGTCCTAGTGGCCTGACTCTCGTATAAGTCCTGTTCTGTGCCAGCAGCCATTGGCTCCTTTTTTAAGCAGCGGTTAAGCTCCATGTGGAGACGATACTCATCCTCTTGCTGCATGGGCCGACTCTTTTTATCCTTAGCCAAACCAGACCATTCTTGCCCTGCTACACAAACACACACAGGAAGTCATTCAGCCAAGAGATGTAATGTAATCTAATTCATACTGAAAATCATAGCTCATAAGGTCTGCATGTGTTTAACAAATTAGGTCCTTGGGTCTGTCACCTGAGCTAGAGAAAACTCCAAACATATCCAGCAGGAGGTGAACTTGCCGTGGTGAGAGCAGCATGATCAATGAATCAATCTGTCCATCAATGTCCAACTGCAAAAAATACAAATACCAATTACCAAATAGTAGCTTATTAGTGGGCTTTAAAAAAACAAGCTCATTCTCTGATTCTACAAAAGCACAGGCCATAAAACTTTAGCAGACCTATCAAGAGACAAGATATTTATTATTAATTAAAGTGTGTAATGAAACTAAGTCTGATGCCAAGGAATCAGTACCTTGGCTCCAGGCATGGATTCATTCTGCTTCAGCACCAGGGATAGCTCCAATCTGCCACTGAGGGAGCCCACCTGCACAGGTTCAAACGCAGTGCTGGCACAAACAGGTTCTGTGAACTGAGGGTGAGGCTCACAGATAATTTTTGGATTCCAGCTTGGGGACAGTTTAGGCTCAGTTTCCTGCAAAGCCAATAAAGAGAGCTTTATGTATGTAAACAGCATAAGTTGAATCTTACTACAGCATGTGGATTTTTAAATTTAGCCAGAACTCCAAATATCCGACCTGTTCAATAAGGTAAGAGCTAAGGTGTGTTCCTATTGGACACTCCTCGCCTATTTATTCAGCTTACTGCTTTGTAAAATGTCTCCTAAGATCTATCAAGATTTATCAATATTGGTTTAGACTAGGCCATACCATACAAAGCAAACATAAAATACATTAAAATACATACTGTACAAGTCCTGAGCTGCCCCTCATTTCCTCATATTTTAATTCCAAAGAGCCAGACTTTCTTGAATTTGTAGACTTGAGGAACTGTTCTCCAGGCTTCCTGAAGGACATTTTCAGACTGGTCTCTGAACCTGACCAGTTTCCGAGGAATGCTTTTTGTTTGCTAAGCTACACAGTGATCTATGCATTAATCACTCAAGCATCACAAAGTCCTTTCATGTCAGGCCTGAACCAGTGAAGAAACAGGTGTAGATGATTCCAGATGATCAGGCAGTGATCAGTATACTGGTGGTGCTGAATACTGAGTGGCTGGAACACCTTTATCTAGGCACCTTGTATCTTTAAGCACTTTGCATCCTGTTACAGTAAAACATTCGTTCCCATTTATTTTATTTAATCTACTTAATATGCCAAATATAACACAGACTGACAGGCATAAAATTGTGTTTTGTAACAATAAGTTGATTCAAAGCAAAATATAAAGAAATGAGGGGTGGCTTAAGACTTTTACACAGTAATGCACATCGATATGTATATGACAACAGCTCCACATTATGAAGCACTCAAATTGATGCACATGATAATTGCTTGGACAAACTCACTGACTGAGTGGGGGAAGATTTGAGACTGGCACGCATTGCATCTGAAAATTCATCCCAGAAAACACTAGCGCCCTCCAGGATCAAATTCTTATGTGCAAACGTGGTGGGTTGGTGAATGTTCACACTGGAGCCTTCTTCAGCAGTCTCATCACAGTAAACCATCCTAAGTACGTAGAGTAAAACAAGCTTTTTTAATAATTCACAGTAATGCAAGAATTTCATGAGTTAATCAGAGAGTCATTACTTCCAGTATATGTTTTCATGCAATTATTATTACTGTTGTTTTTAACGATACTAATAATAATCGCCATAACAATGTACAGTACAAAGATAGTCTCTGAGCAAGCATTGTGATGCAAACTCACTCTGCCAGCTACGGCAGGCACAATGAGACAAATAAAAGTAACGAAAAACATTGGTCTGGCGAAAGCTACAGAGATGGCAGATTCATATACAGCCTTTAAGACACTAAGCACAAGTCAGTTTTGAAAAGAAAGACACGTCACAATCTGTTGTGGCAACAAAATAAGTAGCCTGTGAAAGCCTGTTTTAGTGATGCTGCTGCTACTAATTAGCCAGCAAGCTGCCAGCCAGGTCAGTTAGCCAATTTGAGGCCGTATCTTAACTTTTCTTGGTGAAAAATGTGTTCAGATTGTGCGAAGTGTGACAGTTTAAGTTAGCAAGCAGGAACAGAATTTTTTCTATGAGACATTTGTCTCCGCTGCCATGTGAGTTGCACACCCCCTTGTACCTCCATTTTCAGCAGTACACATCAGAAATGAGCTTCTGTGAATGCTGAGTGCAATCACACTTCACATTTTCTCACACCTTGAAAACCACATGAAAAATCCTAGAATCGTAATTCGTAGAATACGTAGAATATCATAGAATAGTTATGTTAAAAAAAAGCCACTTTTCTACTAATATTTTAAAAATCCAGTCTGGTTTTGAAGACATGTTGTTAATGAGCTGATTAGTTGGATCAGTTGTGTTGGGAGCAAGGAAGAGCAGCTGGCCTCCAGGAGCCAGGCTGGGAACCACTGTTCTATAAACCAAATTACAGAGAAAATACAAAGCTTGACACATTGTGCACAGCCGCTAAAACTTACTTATTGATTCGGATTTCTAGGGCGATACCCGTTTTGGAATTTTCTGGAACATGTTCAACCCTCAGGACTGTATCCAAAAATGTGACCTTGACTCTTCTCAGAACTAAAAAAAACAGAGAGGACAGCAAGCAAATAAAGTTACTAAAACATCACCCATCACATTTTACATTATTTATACAGACTCTGAAACAAGCCTTTCTTCTGAAGTTAAAACCTTTTTAAGACCATTTAAGACCAAATTCTTTGTATATTTTTGACTGACTTGACCTAAAACATGTCATCCAAAGCCCAACTTTTGAATTACATGCACACTTTTGGAACTCCAGTCTCTATTATTCCATACCTGTCTCTATTGTCTCAGCAAACTTCTCGAGACCCTCTAGAGGCTGGAAGCTTTCTCCCAGGTCATCGGTGAGCCTCTGACTGAGACATTCTTTTGCCAACTGCATACTACTGGTCATGAAGCTAGACCAGTACATCGGCTCCGCGCCAGATGCTGACATAGACAGAAAAATAACATAAGACAAATGTCAAACTGATATTTTACAAAAGTGATACAGCCAATAAATAATAACTACCAGTGCTGAAAAAAAAATCTCTTACTCATACGAGGCCTTGGCCTGAAAATCATTTCCAAGCCTTTCACTTCCAGAGCACAATTGTCCTGAAGTAGTGAGGCCCATGGGACAGACAGGGAAATGGCCTGGATGAAGCCCTGAGTAACTTCAAAAGGAGCATCCACTGACTCCAGGATATCATTCAGTGACTGTAGGAACAGAAGGTCATCAGCCACATGGTCATTTCACGTGTGTTATCGCTAAATAAATAAATAAATCAATAAATAAATAGATAAATAAATAAATCAATAAAATATACACACAAAGTTACATTCCAAGAGCACCTGCGAACTGTGAAAAAACGCAAATTTATGATGTGGTAAAAAAAAGCCTATTTTTACAGTGTAAAATACCCAAAACACTTTAATTTCATTTTAAACTCAGCTTGATAAAAAATGTAAAGGTAAACCCGTATTCAAGCTGTAC
>JBBPCY010000001.1:35466095-35486327 GCA_037974405.1 Brachyalestes nurse
CACACACACACACACACACACACACACACACACACACACACACACACACACACACACACACACACACACAAAGGACTATGGAAGTGTTGAGATAGTCCTGAGATAACAGTAATGGCTCTGGCAGGTGGGTAGTTTTCTTCTGTATGAGGGTAAGGTGTGTCCATCCCTGGTTTCTGTGCCAGACTGTGGCACTCTGAATGGCACCCTGCCCAACCCTAATGATTCAGGGAAATTTAACACTGTGTTAATGCCAAAGCCAGGCTGCTATGCCCGACACAATATTCACAGCACTGAAGAAGTTTGGTAATACAAGTGAAGAAAATTGTATGTGAGGAATTCTGGAATTTTTAGATTAAAAATAACCTTATTTGATCAAAAATCGTGGCTCAATGTGCTGCAGTTTAGTAATGCCTCTAATCCAGAAGGACCGTTTTGTCACCAGTCATGTCATGCAGGGTCACATTTACAATTTTACAGTACTTCCTACATGCTGTGAGATCAGTTTTGTTAACTGAATATGATGAGAGAGTCTTGGCTGCCCCGACTGAGCCCTCAATAGGTCAGTGTTTTCTGAGGCCTGTGCAAGATCCACCCACAAAGGCATAACAGCATAGAATCTGTTGCTGCCTCAGTGAGTAGAAGTTTGTGGCTGAAGTTCAATGGCTCTCAGTGTGTTTGCTCAGTTGGTCCACTTTGGTAATTTTTGCTGCACACCAGCAAAACAGGGAATATTGTATTAAATACTGTCATCGTTGGAAAAAATAAGCCCAATCCATCAGAACTGTAGACTGTAAATACTGTAAATACTTGTAGGCTGGCTCACATCATTCAGTACCATTACTAATCTTCGTGGACAGGAAATGTTAAGAGAAGGCCAAAATGATTTCACTTTATTGTGTTCTACAGAACATTTATGTACTTCAGAAGATGCCTGTTGAACTGATCCAAATGTTAGAACAGGGCTTAGGCGAAGACTATCTTTATATACAGTTCATGTTTTAATATCGGGAATTTTATGCGTCTACAAATAAGCTAGAAAACGCAAAATAATGATAATGATATAAAAAAAAACTGGAAAAAAATTACTGATACTGTCATAAAGGCCAATTGTTTTTATTTGTTTAATTATTTTATTATATTCAAATTGCTATTTAACTTTTTTAATCTGCTTGTTTCATTTTTAAACTGGGTTCATCATCACTTTTATTTATTATTTACGTCATGTTATGATGGCTGGAGAAAATGAACACACCCATATTAGCCGGCATGAGCCGGAAGTGTACAGCTGCAGTAGCCCAGGAGGAGGAGGTTAGTATGTAACAAATTAATAACATGAAACACTTAACAGACAGTTTAACCCGTGTTACATAGAATGGTATCCGTTATTTTTTTTTTATATTTTTAGCATCTTATTTGCCTGTTTTCATAAAGTTGACTGTTATAGGTACCGTTGTTTTGCTAGCTTGTTGCTAAGGAGCTGTTTTCAGTCGAGACTGAGCTTCGCTTCACACTCGGATGTTTCCGTTCCACCTTAAATTATGGAGCATTCAAGGTGGAATGGAAACATCCGAGTGTGAAGCGAACCTCAGGTTAGCATTGTTTGTAAAAGAGCTGACAAGCCCTGTTTAACACGAAATTCTTCATTCGAACTGTCCGTTCCACCTTAAATGGCTCAGTTGTTGCGCTAACGTTGCCCCGCTTAAGGTGGAACCGCAAGTTTCTTCGCGTTTTGCATCTAGCGAAACATTTCATACTAAACAGAGCAAGGTATTAATGTATATTAACTTGTCTTCTCCGTTATCCCTCAGTAATTTACCACCACCATATGCTATTCAGTTTTGACTACTGTTCAAGTTTTCTGCATTTTTGAGGTTTGTCTCCTTAAGATAGCTTGTATATGTGATTGCGTCAGATTTGTCTCCATAAATCGAATAAGAATAACAGCTCAGCATTTTGTGTTTTTGTGTTTAGGGGATGGAAGTGGACTGCCAGCCAGAGGACCTGTCCAAGTCCCTATACGAGGAACGCTGTGCAGATCTCGGAGGCGTCAAAGACATGAGGCTGGAGGCTGAAGCAGTGGTCAACGATGTGGTTTTTGCTGTCACCGACATGCATGTGTCCCAAACTCTCACCAACGCCTTAGATGTGGCTTATATCAACGTAGAAACAAGAGAAGGGAACCGATACTGCCTGGAGCTCACAGAGGCAGGGCTGAGAGTGAGTGAAAACGGAAGATTGTCTCATTTTTGGTACCTCATATGCAGTGTGTTTTTACTCTAAGTATGTAGGGAGAAGAAAGGAAAGAAAAGGAATGGAGGTCAGTAGGACCAAGACAGAATACCTGTGCATGAATGAGAGGGAGGACAGTGGAATGGCGACGATGCAGTGAGTAGGGCTGGTTATGGTGGAGGAGTTCAAACAAATGGGCTCAACAGTAAGTGTAAAAGAAAGGCGAAGGCGAGTGCAGGCACGGTGGATTGGGTGGAGTAGAGTGATTTGTGACAGGCAGATACTATCATGAGTGAAAGGGAATGTGTACAAGATGGTAGTGAGACCAGCTGTATGGTTTGGGGACTGTGGCACTGACGAAAAGACAGGAAGCAGAACTGGAGGTGGCAGAGTTCAAAAATGTTAAGATTTGCCTTGAGAGTGATGAGGATGGATAGGATCAAGAATGAAATTATTAGAGGGACAGCTCGAGCTCAGAGAGGCGAGATTGCGCTGGTTTGGACGTGTGCTGTGGAGGGTCTCTGATTATGTTGGGAGAAGGATGCTGAGGAGAGACTGTGAATATGTTGGGAGAAGGATGCTGAGGATAGAGCTGCAGGGAGGAGGAAGGTCTAGTAGGAGGTTTATGGATGTGGTGAGGGGGGACATGCAAGCAGTTTGTGTGAGAGAGGAAGATGCAGAGGATAGAAGGTAATGGAGATGGTTGAGCCGCTGTGGCGACCCCTAATCGGGAGCCACCAAAAGTAGAACAAGAAGAATGTGTTTTACTGAACAGATGTGTTTTTACTGAACGGTCCATCTCTCGTTTCAGGTGGTGGGCTATGCCTTCGATCAGGTCGATGAGGGGCTGGGCACCCAGTATCATGAGACTGTTTACTCACTCCTGGACTCCCTCAGCCCTGGCTACAGAGAAGCATTTGGGAATGCCCTATTACAGCGACTCGAGAGGCTCAAACAAAACGGACAGTGAAGAATCCAGCACCAGAACCATGAGTTTGGCTATTTGAGAACCTCTTTGCTCGCGAAACGTGATGCTGCAGTTTTTGTGCAACAGTCAGCTTAAAGCATCAATGGTATCCTTTCCACATCAGTAACATCTATTGCCTGATTTTACTTATGCATTTTAACGATTCTTCCCAGTCGACTGCTAGATATCTATCTATACAGTTACTTGGCATTGTTTTTATTGTGTTTTAGGACATGGTATAGAGAAAGTGCTGCAAGAGTTCAATACCTGGGTCTATAATGAAGTAATATCCTGCATTTACCAGAAATTTTTAAAAGGAACAGGACTGAAAATACAATAGCCACTCAAAAAAAATTGCTAATCACTTAGGCAGCTGATATTATTTTTAATAACAGACTGGTTGTGTTGAGCAGTGGTTCTCAAACTGGTACTCAAACTGGTTGTGTCTGCCACCTCTGTATGTGGCTGTTACAAGATTGCTTGGAGCAGAAGTGTGGAACATCTGGAAGGCCCTGAGGACTAGGTTGAGCATCACTGTCTTAAAGTCTTTGCTGCAGTGTTCTTTTATTCCACACCTCGTTCAGCATGTTTGTCAACCTCTGCTGGATGCCAGCTCACCAGGGCCTGAACTAAAGAACTCTGCTTTACTATGATGACTAGCACTGTCTGTTTAACCTGTCTGCAACATAAAGGCCCCCTGAAATCCCCTTTCAATACATTTTTATTTGGGAAAGTGATTCAGTGATTTATTGTTTGCAGAACCAATTCATACCACAAACATTCTGGTTTGCTGGATTGTTTACCTTTTTTAATTTTATCAGATACCTTATATTTGGCATTACTTCCCATGAATAATATCTTTAAACTGCAAAGAATCCCAACTATTTAGTGTTCTGGTTCCAAAATGGAAGCTTAATCATTTAACCATAACCAACCTGAGATAAAATGTGTTTTTGCTGGTAAGATAGGACTTCAGTACAATCTCTTTGCAGTTATACACCACTTTATCATTTTTCATTTACGGTTTGCTAGTTTCATTGCACCAGCCCCTTCAAATCAGATTACATTTCTGTGTTTCCTTTGTTGACCCTTTTTATATGTTTTAAAGGGCAAACTGTCCTTTGCCCTAGAACATGTGTTCTGTACGTTGCACCCTATCACACTTAAGGAAAGAGAGTAGCCATTATCTTTGATGTTTGAAAGGGCTACTTAACCATAAAAGGTTACATTCCGTTCATTTTTGTTCATAGATGACGAATTTTAGATGGAGAGAAATGAGACAATTTTTGATATGAATATATAAACATGAAAGGGTTTTCCTCGTGTTTTTATGAACCTGTTGAAATTCAACCTACATTTATAACGGCTTTGTCGGAGTTAGGTCAATCATCAGGCTTGCACTCATCTCTGAAAATTTTCCTGAAACCAAAAAAAATCCATTTTGAACATGCCTCTAATTATTGTAGGGAGTTTGTTCAGAAACACTAGACAAGAAGAATGAAAATATGTGTAAGAGATGACTGGACTGAAGTTTTGCTGTCTCTTGAATGGTTGCTTACTTATGTTTCCATTTAATAAAAGCACACATAATGAACCGTTTTTGCTTTACTGTGGATTTGTTTTACCAAGAAGTGTCTAAAGCATTACACAATTCTGCAGGAACCAAGGAGGAATCATGATGTTTGTATGCTGTACAGCATGTGTCAGACACAGGTGCTGCTGGAGATTTTTAAACACCGCACGTACTGTCCACCTTATTACAGACATTTCTGTTTGTCTCTCTTACACATATGATGGTACTGATTAACTGATTCTCTAGTCCCTAAATACATTTCATTTCCGGCCACAAGACACTGTTGTGTTTCATATTAAGTCTGTTTTCAGCCCCACAGTGACACTGGGGTGTTAAAAGAAAAAAAAAAAACACCTCCAGAAGCACAGCTGTGTGTGAGACAATCTGTGACACACACACACACACCCACACAACTTCCATGTTAGTGTCACTATTATGCTGAGAATGATCCACCACCTAAATAATACCTGTTCACTGGTGGTCCTGAACACCATAAAGGACGTTAATAAAAGATGCAGAGACATGGGAATGGAAAACAGCCTGTAATTTTACATTTACAAATGCACCTATATGGTAAATAGAGCTGATTAAATGTGTGCCTGCCAATGAGGAGTTAATTTAGGAGGTTACTACAAACTATTTGACATACTTTGGACTTTTACCTTTACCAGAGCACAAGAGAAAACAAATATTAATTGAGAGACAGAATTAACTCCATTATGCTTACTTAAAAGTTCTTTATTGCAGGAACATGAGCATTATTTTAGGATGCCAATTTAACAATGAATTGAAATCACTCAAATGAGTACATTAAGAAGTTAGACATGCACAGTTAGAAAGTTTAGATTACCACAGTTTAGCCACACAGCAGCCAAGAAATAGTGGGGAAAAAAATGTTATCAACACACAAAACATTAGCCCAGATGTTCATTACCCTTTTTAATAGTCTGTTTACAGTAAATTAAAGTAATCAGAATTTAAAATGACTGAAAACAATTAAAAAACATAACGAAATCTAAAATGGTGAGTTCGTAGAAAAACGCAGTAAGACTCTTGTAAGGAACAATAATCCCTTTTGAAGCAGCTCTGTTGGTCTCTGTGTCGGCTGAGTCAACCCTCAGCTTGTGATCTGAACTGGAAACTTGATGCAAAACAAATCTTTGCTGGAATCGTCCCTCAGTTCCCATTCTACAACCAGTTTTATCTAAAAAAAAAAATGAGGAAGTTACTGCACCATCATATGACAGCAGATGAGTTCAGCGACTGTTGAACAGAAAAACAGTAGTGAGGCGGAGGCTTTTTGTCTACCATTGCTAAAAATTACTTACTGATGGGTACTCAGACTTTACAGGCAGCTCGTTGATGTAATTGTAGCTGCTTTGCTTCTGAATAGGGCAGCTGATTCCAGACTTACAACCGTCCTCAACAGGGATAGGGAAAGGGACAGGGACTCCTGCAACCACTCCATGCACAATGGCTTTGCTGGTTTGACTTTCAACCTCTACAAACAAGACAGGCATAAACACATGACCAGATTCATTTGGTTGAGGTGATTAAATCTATGAACATAAAGAACAAAGTGTTTGTTTATATCATATTAGTGGTAAAATAATTTGCACTAATAGTGAAAAGGGCAAGGCCTCTAGAGCAGCTGGAAGACTCAAATGAATTAAACCACATTGGAGTGGAGCGTAAAAACAAAAAGTGTTGGATATATTACCACTGGTGAACGTCACATTTACGGAGTAGCTCTGTCCCTTGTGAAGCTGGCATGGCTGACTTGGGCAGGGGTGAATATCAACCTGGACTACCTTTCCAACTACTGAGCCTGTTGTGAGGAAAACCACAAGCATGAAAAGCTGCAAACAGCATGACTCACAGTCCCACTGCAAATGAATCAGGGGTGTGGAAAGAGACCAAATATAGAGCATTTAGATATTCATACATAATTCCTTTACGAATGGACAACACAGCATTGCAGAAATTTAAACGCATGATTAACCAAATTAAATAGAAAACGCACAGATTGCCCCCGACCCCAAACAGTAGATTAAGTAAGACATGTTAGAAATCTGAAGTTTGCCTCTAGTTTTGCACTTGAAAAAGACTTTGGATGACTTTGATTCTCTTTTATAAACACATTAACCTCATAACTGTACTGCAAAACAAAAAAAGCAAACTTGGGATGCCAAATGATTATACCACACACCAACTACATTTGGGGTAAAACTAGCTTTTTTAATAAGCCATTTTCTCTGGGCCAAATAAAGGTTGCTGATTCTGATGCCATTGCTTTAAGGTGTATGAGAGCTGTAGTGTGAGCTGGTTTATTATAGAACACTACACTCTAAAACTCAAAACGAAGAAAGAAAACAAGACACACTGGGTTATTGGTTGACATCCCACAAATTAAATCAAGGTCCATGACTTAATTCAATGTCAAAGTTATGAAACCTGTCCCACTTTTAAAGAGCTGGAAAAGCCTACCCTGTTATTGGATCACCCTTGATTGAACATTAAGATGAGATCAGAGAAGAAGTTTCACTCACCACAGTCAACAAACTTCACCGGCTCGGCCTGAGTGAAGGCAAGCAAGAGGGGCAAGAGGACGCAGGTCAGGCGGAAATCCATCTCTCATGTGAGTTTTAATACCTGTTTAAAGAGTAAAAGATGCTGGTTAAAGTAAAAGAGTGTGGTTAAAGTAAAACTAGACAGCAGGTTTTTTTTCGAAACTAGCCTCATAACTAATCTCCAGTCAGGCAGTAAGTCCTCAAAATCCGTATTGCCTGACAACCGCCCAGACTGACTAACCCACTTTCTGAAATTTGTTGAGTTTCACTCTTCTAATTTTCTCCTTTTTAAGTTGTCAAAACGTGAGGGACAAAAAACTACCCATTAAATTACAAGATAAAAGGGCTACGTTTAAACGTGTTTTATTTATGTGATTAATCTGATAAAGAACGTAAAAATCTTGGCTGAAAACCAAAACTGTATACGAATACGCACCAACCGTTTCCCCTAGTCCTGCTCCTGCTCCTCGTTTCCTTATCACGAGACGGACCAGCCCAGCGTTCGACTTTTGATGACATCCACTAAGTCGCGTGACGCGTCCACGAGTTCCAGAACGATTTTAGCCAATAGCAGAGGACTTCATGAAGCCCCCTGTCCAATAGAATCGCTCTCCTTTTGAAAACAACCCATGACGCCCCATTTGAGTTGCCAGATCATAAAAAATGAATAAAATATATAGAACAAAGCTACCTATATTTGAAGCTAATGTGACATGGATGCTGACACATTTGAGTTTTGACAGCACACATATTTTTTACATATTTAAACTTTTTAATGTTATATATTTGCTAACGCCCATTTTGGGTTTCCAGGTGCATAAAAGTTGATCATACAAGTAAAACAAATAGGCTGGAGGTAAAAATGTGTCCGTTATGGTGTGAAATTTGGGTTTTCACTGAATCATTTTTTTAAAAATACATTAAAAATGTATTCGCCTCACACTTCAGGAATGGGTGAAATTTTGAGATCTCCATAAACCAACAAACCTGGCAACCCGTCTCCAGTCTGTTGTGGAATATGTCACTCGGCCGAGCCATGATAAACGCGTCCAAAACAAAAGCATGGGCAGTTTTAAAGTAAGTATTTGCTTGAATGTCATGCTGTGAATTGGGTGTGAGATAGAGTGCATGTGTTCTGTGGACGCTCTGTGTTTTAAATAAACGTACAGAGTCATCCATTTTTGTCACTGGTTAGGTTACCTTAGCAAAGCTATTAGCTAGCCGGCTATCATTTCCAGTATAGGAGTCAAGGGCAAGACTGTGACTGTGTCTGCAGCTGTAAACAGAAAACACCAGAAAGCTTTGACGGCAAATAAACACACTATATGACCATTTCAGATAAATAGTTGTGCAGAAGGACAGTTAAGCTACTAAGTACACATCACAACACATGAACTATTAAGAGTTAGTAATAGTAGTTCCATCCGGTTACCCACGCAGTGCAGTTTCCAACCTGAGAGATATAATCTCCAAATCAGCATTTATTTTTTATTACAAAATTAATGTATGGATTATGTAGATTGAAGTTGGCTGCCAACTTCAGCCTCGTATACATTAAACAGTACAGTGTTTACAATGCCCGTGTATGTCTCTGTAATGCATTGTTTAGTGTATTGTACATTAAACAGCACAGTAGAATGCCAGCGTATGTCTGTTTAATGTACTGCATCCTTCTGTTTAACCCATTCATGCCCATGTCTGATTTTTTCATTTCTCTTGCTCCAATTGTATCTACGCTTTTCTGGACACAAACATGAATATATTTATTTTGAAACCTAAATTTAGATGCATTTATTTACTGTTATAGAGTTTCTGAGTTTTAACAAAATCATGGCAACTCAAAATTTTACATTGACTCTTATAAGTGTGAACATAAGTCAAATTAACTAAAAAAGTAGGTATTCTTTGAACTAAAGCAAATTCTTTGGCATTTGGATTGTCAAATTCACAAGCCCCCTTTGTCGTGACCTTCATTTTTTGCGCCAGCTGGTGACTTGGTGGTTGGGGTGTTATCCCTGCAAACAGAAGGTTGTGGGTTCGAAATCCAGGATTGCTAGTGGTATCACTGAGATACCCTTGAGCAAGGTATCGTCCCTACACATAGCTCCCCGGGTGCTGTGTTGCTGGCTCCCCACTGCTTCACTTGGTAAATGGGTTACATGTAGAGAAAAGAATTTCATGCTGTTCACACTGTGTGCTGTGCTCTGTAAGGGGCCATTCTTCTTTACTTTAAAACATTGCTATTACATAATCCCAGTTTTTGGATGTGAATGTGCTATTAATGTTCAGTTGGATGCTTTTTAGATTGCATTTGGAACAGTTTGGTAAAAGCTTCTGTTTTTCTATTTAAGCATGTCCTCCACGATGCTCTCTGCATCCCGGCCTGTGAGGGTAATGGGGGTGTCTCAGATGTCCCCGCTCATGTGCACAATGAGGTACAACCACGTCCCAGCTCAGGAGCAACACACAGCAAGTCCAGCTGAAGACAAAGTTAATCTCACAGAGTCTTGTGTTAAGGTTGGGTTTGTATATATTTTTGAACCCAGTGATCAACAATATCAAAAATAACAAAGGCATCTCATACTCTCACATATGATTTCTGTGCAGAGACTCACTGAGATCATGGATAAGGGCGAGTATTTGAGGATACACGTGGAAGGTGGAGGCTGCTCTGGCTTCCAGTATAAGTTCTCAGTGGACACAGCCAAAAATGAAGATGACAGGTAATGTAAACCACACACCTTCACCAACAGTAACCAGTTTTTAAGATAATTCAGTGAGAACAGTTTTTTTGATGCAGTAAGCATCTATTAAAAGAAAAGAGAAACAAAAAGCTGTACTTGATAAATCTTTTTTTCACGGCGAGCTATTATTGAACAAAAGTTCACTGTGTTGCTCAGCATAACAATCAGCCATTTTTTAAACAACAGGGTCTGTTTTCACAAACTGCCTCAGGAGTAGGAGTGCTGATCTAGAATGGGTTTTTGTGGCAATGATCATTGTAAAAACAAAGGAATCTCACTTAAGGGGCATTCCAGACTGTGTTCTTTGTCATTATGCAACATTCTGAAATTCAATATTATATCCTTCAAAATTGTCACTTTTATAGAATTCACAATTGTATATAATTTTCCTGTTTTGACTCATGTATTCTCTCACTATAATAACCAGTATGCATTTTGCAAATACAAATTCCTTTGTCGTCAGCTATTCCTGCCTTTAGTGTAGCCTCTGAGCTATCGCCTAATACATATGTCCAACCATGCTAACTTACTGTTTTTAAGACATGTTATAGAAGTTATACTGCTGTTCAGACGTAAATACATAGCTATCTGGCTCCCTTCTGCATTCACCAACTAATGAAAATAGATGTGCCCCAAAAATCCACCCCAAAGCAGAATTTTAATTCCACCTTATACATGCATCATCAGAAGAGGGCTTTTCTAGACCTTACACTGTAATGTCTCTTGTTACTGCTGCAACAGCTCTGTAGGATGCGAGTAAGCATGTTTACAACAGATGTCTGGAGTGTCCTTTTTATACCAGTCGCACTTGTCTTCTTTATCTGTCTACACTCTTGCAGGGTATTTGAACAGAATGGTGTTGGCGTAATTGTGGACCAGGATAGTCTGGAGTTTGTTAAAGGAGCCACACTGGACTACAGTCAGGAGCTCATCCGCGCTTCTTTCCAGGTCCTCAGGAACCCCCAGGCAGAACATGGCTGCTCTTGTGGCAGCTCTTTTTCTATTAAAGTCTGAGAGTTGTCCTCTGCATAAAATAAATTTAACGGTAGTTCTCAGCCCCTGTCCCAGGGTGCACATGCATTCCATGTTTTGTCGTTAAAGATCAGCTGATTAACTAATTTGAACTAGGTGCATTGACCGGGACTGAGAACAACTGATTTGAAATACCCTCACACAGTGTGCTCCACAGACTGTGTGCTTATTTAAAGTCAAGCTCAGTTTTCATCAGTAGTTCTGTGTTTAAGTAAAAGGTTGTGATATTCATTTCGCACAGTTAGTCAATAAGCATGCCTTATGATTATGGCACTATTTAATATTGGAGGAGATTAAAAACTATCAACATGTATTGTAAAATGTACAGAAATACATTTGTAAATAGTATATGTTTATAATAAAAGTATAGTGCTAGCAAGGTATTTTGTGACTCAGTGTTTCCCTGTATCTTGTGCCTGTATATTCTACTCATTTTAGACTGGAAATAGCAAAAGTATCATCACATTCCTTAATCAAATATGAAAGGCCAAACTCACATTGCTGTACTTACAAAAAACTTTTATTGTACACTTTAATTTATACACACTAAACAATGCCCTAGTGGTTCTTTGGGTTAAACTATAGCGTGGGTGGTTTGCAGTACTTCAGACCCTGACACTATTAATGATGTAACCCTGGCACAGAACAGCCACAGAGCTGTTGAGCCCTTACTGCTGTGGTCAGCAGTTAAAGAGTTAACCTCTTAAGCACTATTTGAACTGTTGAAAGTCTTCAGACCATTATAATCATGAGTAACACAATCAAGTACCAGAAGAATGTGAAGTGTCATCAGAGCTTTTCTGCTATCACTGGAGTAGTTTGAAAGTAAAACAATGGCATTGTTTGGTTTGGAACTGACATGTTCCTGATTACAACTTACCAATAAACAACAGTACATAAGGGTTAGTAGCTGCTTCCCCACTCTGATTTTGATGACTTTTTAATCAGTAATCTAATGTTCCCTGAAATGTATAATGCTGATTATCTGATTTTTATAAAGACCAACCAACCCCTTATTTTCCTACATTGTATCTACATGCATTGTCCTTTTTATCAGTTACACATTAAAAACTGTAGTCCGCCCATATTTCTGCATCATTTGTTGACCCTGACTTGTGGTGGATCATTCTCAGCAAAACAGAGACAGACATGTTAGTGGAGTATTTGTGTGTGTGTGTGCGTACTGCACGCGCGCGTTCACTGCTGGAGGTATTAAATACCTCAGTGTCACTGCTGGGCTGAGAATTGTCCAACTACCAGAAATATTTATCAGTGTCCTGTGGCCAAAAACTGACAGCTGCTGCAGGACCAGAGGATGACAAACCAAAACAGAGCAGCAGCACATTAACAACAGTCACCCCTGTTGAGGTCCTGACCATTGATGAACTGAGTAAAAGGTCTAACAAATGATGCAGAAAAACAACTAGTGAAAACTACAAACTGCTTCTGTATGGCAAATCATGCTGATAAGATGAGTGTAGATTCAAGGTAGGTTTACCTAATGAAGTGTAAATGTATCTGTACTACATTAAATGACGACGTCAGTCTGGACTCATACACACATTTTTTTTAATCAAAGTTGGCCCTTAAGAAAACATTTCACAAAAATATACAAAAGAATGTCTTTACATTTGGTATTTACAATGATATCAGAAAATTAAAATATGCACGGAACACATCCCACATTATTGATTAGTATAACAATAAATGAAATAGAAAACATGTTGCATGTTATATTCTCCAGGTACTTTTATACTTCTCTTGGACTGGAACATTCCAGTTTAAATAACATTACATCTGTTAGTGGAAGGAAAACTCCTAGCTATGATATTTGACTTTAAAAAAAGGCTTTAGCAGCAAAATAAATAGTGATTTTGAATGATGCAACAGTGCATCACAGCACATATTTTCCCCACTTTCATGTTGTAAGGAACTGAATAAAATGGTTTTCTTTTAAAGGTTGTTCTCAGACACAAGATACAGAGCATACATTTCTTACCAATCCCCCCACACGCACGCACACACACATACACACACACACAAACAGTTGCACACAGAACGCACGGTTACTGCTCAAGCTAAAGATGCTACATATGAGGTTAGGAGTGCCACCTACTTTTGTGGAGGGGGTTAGAGGTTTGATGAGTGAATACCATGTTCAGGGCTGACATTAAAGACCACTGGAGAACCACAGTGAGCAGGTCAAGTATACAGTGCATAGAATGCTTTGGCATGCTGACATCCAAGAATATAACGCAATGTTACATTCAGGGAGAAGGCCACAGGAGTTCTGATCTTCAGTGAAAAGAATCAACAAACCACACGAGAAATACATGAAAACATGGTCAACACAAAACATAAAAAACAAGGACGTGAACATATAAAAAGGGAATTTCAAACTGAGAGGTCTGACCTACCTCAATGAAGAACACTCGATGGGTGGTTTAAGGCTAATCGTATTTTGCTTGCTACACCTTTGTTAGTCTTTTGATTGGAAGATCTTACACACCTCAAGGAACACTGACACAGACGCATTTTCACTAAAAAGACATTCCTTCATCAAACTTAGGACCACTGTAAAAGTAGGGAGAGAGGGTATACATATATTTAAAACATCATCTCTGAGTCTGTGGGCAAAACCCTTCCCTTCTCTGAACATGTTTTCACAGCATCACTGACAGTGAGAAAAGACAGTACGGTAGGTTTTAGGCATAGGTAATGATGGGCCTGGAGACTCATTCAGATGCATGCACCTGGTGGTGGAAAAGTCAGGGATTAACCCCAGTTAGGAGCACCAGCTGCTTGCTTTTCTTGTCTTCATGCAATAGGGCTGTGCTGGGTTCTTCACTCTGGTCATGCCGGGAACTGGTGTGAAAAGCCCAGGCGGTCTGCACTCCTTTGGGCCCTGTAGTGGCACTGAGGCACGGGCTGAGACCGGGTGTTCTTCAGTGAGGAGCATGGACACACTTCCATACAAACAGACTGTTTTGGAAAAAAAGGATTGATTACTGACAATAAAACACCATGTTGTCATGATATTTTAGCATCACAAGACAGCATGTCCCAATAACAAACTAAGGCAGGTGTCCTAGTGGTTGATATATTAATGAGTCAGTATAAATAACCCATGTCTTCTTCTTTCTGCTTTCACCTCCCTCTACAACAAAGTGAGACTCTGCATGTCTTGTTTTAGTTCAAACTGTCATAAGACTAATCTCATAGGGTCAAATACAGAGAAAAAGAGGAAAGAGGAAGAGGAACAGGTAAAAGTGAAGTAAAACCTAATCTAATAAAATGGATAGCATAATATAACTTTACAGTAAACAGCTTTGTTCGACATCAGGATGCAGAGACAAATGTGGTAGACACTTTGTTCACTTATCATAAAAACAGTCCACTGCATACAGATTATATGTCTGATTATACGCAGAGAGTACAGCAGCTTTATGTTTTAAGAAACTCTCTGCAAGCTTATAAAGTAAAGAGCACTACAACCTATAGGATAAACCACTTTAAAAACATGTTAAGTAGTAAAATAGATTTCCTGCTCCTACAGTAATAAAGTCCTGACATGCATTATTTTGAAGGCCAGTATTCTAATAACGATTTACAAATGATATATGCTTAGCCCTAGTACCTTCTATCATCGCCTCCAGCACTGACGACGAAGCGGTCCCCATTGGTGAAGCGTATGTTGGTCACATGAGCTGAGTGGCCAAGAAAACGCTTGTGTTTGGCCTGAGGAAAAACATGCAAGCTGTTTAGAAGAATCCAGTTCACATCCGTGTACATGTGGCTATAAAGGCTGGTGCATGTGAAAAATTGTTTACATCAGTATTATTGGTTGGAAGTGAAACCATTTTTTGAAGGTTTGGTACAGACAGAAAGTCTTTCAAGAATCAGAATCTGAGTAATAAATGTCATATCTATTAATATACTTTCTGTGTTATTTATTTCCATTTCTCTAGATAATGGTTTTGTGTATTTTACATTACATCATAGTACTTTAGGCAGAGGTTAATAGTATTTTCTCACTGTTTGGTTTCACAAGCAACCCTTAGATATTTATGGGTAACATACTATCTAAGTAACAATAAAATGCTTCAGTATCATACTTGTATATCTATGCTGGTGCATAATAATGTCATACCTGTCGTGTCTCCCTCTACCCTTGGTGGAATGTTTGTTATGATGTTTCACCAGCTGTCATTACTGCATTACTGTGATGCCATGATGCCATGTCTACTCAACCATGTTACTAAGCTTTAAAGCTTTGTTATAATTGCATATTACTGTTGCATACCAAATGCGTCAATGTTGAGTTTCTATCTAAACAAGGAATTACAAGGTTGTATACTATTTCTTGTTGAATTTAGCCAATACAATTTATACATTATTTATACATACATGTTTAACATGCAATTTCACACATCAAGCGAAAACCTAAAATACTTACAAACTTCTCTGGACATGGAAAGTCGAACAGCTTTACCATTCCAAAGTCATCACCCGTGACGATATTGAGGCCAGAGTGGGAGACGCAGGCACACGTTACGTCAGCTTTGTCTGTGTTGCGGGACCAGATTCCCACAACCTCGTCCCCCAGTACACTGCACAGATACAAACACATAGCAATAAACAGCAGTTACCACTGCAGAGACATAGCCATTATCCATCCTTATCATTGGTGGTGGCTTCACACACACAAACCGAAAACATACATGAACTGAAACTCTATTTACAACAATGTTGCCACAGTTGCAGACATCTGATGTAACCTCTGCAAATAGTACTCTGACTTAAAATATTATAAATGTCTCTACTAAATTAAAAAGAAAGATTAAATGAATTGCAAGACCAAGCTTTCTAAGAGATTAGAGAGGGGCCAGATGAGACATGATGCAATTCTGTGTCTACTTTGTTCAACCAGCATGCAGCTCCCTGATCAACACTGTGAGCAGCCTGAATACTGTCTGAATACTGAACAGTGCATGAGTCATTTAAATAGGTAAAGATTTTGAGTGAATGCAGTCACTGCTTTTGACTGAAATTACCTTGTCCAGGAGGCCCAAGTGATTCTGTCAATCACTGCTTGTTCTGTGACTTGCTTTCCAGAAGGCACCTCATAAACTAGCCGTTTGTAAGCACCAGTGGACAACTAAAGATCAGTGCGGAAAGATATACACATATTATGAAATATCAATGTAAAATATTTGTGGAACAATTCATTATGAGGTAGACAGATGCTGCATACATACTACACAATGTGGTATAAATATCAGTGTACTACATCCTAAGTGAGAAGATGGGAAATGGTCTAATTAAAAAGGCAAAACAAGCCATCTGCTGGACACATTCAAAACAGACCTTTACTACAGAGAAGGACAATATACAGTATGATCATTTACAAACCTGTATATAGCAGCTGTCAGCAGAAAAGTCCATCTGAATGACAAAACTGGGAATATCTCTGCAGCAGTTAATGCGGTTCAGTTGCGGCCCCAGTGTCAAGTCATAAAAATCAACAGCATTCTCACTTGAGCCCACAGCAAGGTAACGTGAATCTGGACTGAACCTGTTGAAGAATGAGGGCATTAAAGACAACCTGATATTTAATTTCAGAAATAATGATAGCAATTATGAGCAAGAGTGGGTGTATATCAGCTGATAACTGCGTTGATGCCATAGAGGGAACAGAATTTACATTATTATAATTTGATCCCTAGAGATATGAGAAAAGTCCATGATAGGGGTGTTACAGTGCATACAGTGAAAATATGTATTAAAGGGAATACATACAGGGGAAATATGTATTCAGAAACATTTGTTGTTATTTAACACAATTCCAGTGCATATGTCCATTTACACAAATTTACACAAATATATATTTTGAAACTGTATTTTGAATATATTTTGAAACAAATATATATTTTGAAACTGCACTTATAAATATGAACAAGAAAGTATGATCATAAACCATATACAACTTAAAAGAAGTTAAAACAAGTAAATAAGTAAACAGTATGTAAAATACAGATTTTTGTTGTTATGTTAAATTACAATTATTGCATAAATTAAATGTCACCAGGCAGTTTGCATGAGACACTTTTTTCAGCATTAATCTCTAAAATATGGTTTTTATTTATGCAACCATGACTTTGTATATATGTCATATGTATAATATAGCATCTGAAAACTATCTATAAGGATATTCGCACTGAAGTATATTAAATAAAAACAAACTGCCTGGATACCCGTTTTCCCTCACTGTATGTTTTAGACCTCTATTCAGTGCCTATCCATAGCTACAACTTTATTAAAAGAGCTTGTTAGAACCTGATGTCCTGAATGGCAGAGCGACGATCTCTCTTCTTGCCCCAGATCTTGAGTGAGGTGACGAGGAGAATGATGAACTCTCCGTTCTTCATGCCGATGGCCACCATGTCACCTTCAGGACTGTAGCTGACAGTGCGTGCAGGATGTCCCAGGTTCACTTTATTCAGCATTTTCTGTTTTGGTGTATTAGAGAGCAGCATTGTATTGTCCTTTTCACATACATCATACACCCTTAAAAAACTTTTTGCTTAGTTCTCCTCAGTACCAGAATGAAATACTCTCATATAGAAAACGGCACATTGTTCTCACCCTCTCTGGAATGTCCCAGAGCCGCACTGTGCCATCCTCTGCAGCAGACAGGAAGACGTCTCGTGTAGGGTGAGCACCAAGACCCCAGATGGGCCCATCCATGTGCCCATTTACCAAGATGTTACATGCTGCATTCTTCTCTCCTACCTCAATAATCTCAGCATTCCGTGTGCCCACCAGAATCTTCCCCTGAACAAGACAACAGAACGGCAAGTGACAACCTTTAGCTTGATAAGAAAATCAGAAAGATTATTTGTTTCTTTCACCAAAAAGCAAAAAGAATGACAAAACATGCTTCAAAATACAATCTTTGAGGCATCCTTTTAGAACTAAGCTTGGAACTTTGTTGTATTAAACCTCTTAGATTAATGTCTGTCTTTATACTTATCAAGACTTGCCAGTGCGCCCAAGCTTCCGTTTCTCACTCTCATAACTACATACTATGTATTAGGGCTGTGCGATATGGACAAAAGAAACCTATCACGATTTTTTGAACAAAATTGCAATTTCGATTTTAATCACGATTTTGCCACACACAGACATGTTTTATTGTGTGAATATGAAACATTTTTTCCCAAAGGAAAACAAATAGATCTTTATCAATTACCTGTAACATGTCTGTAAAACAGACATAAGGCCAATTTTTTGCCATGCTGCCTCAGGTGTTGAAATAGGTTTGTTGTGTTACCCTGTTTCGCCACAATGACAGACTGACAAGTCTTAAAAATTACCTGGCTCTGTGCTACATCATCTTTCCTGTATCCAAAGTAATCCCACACCACAGATGTTGACTTTTTTGAGCACCAAGTCCTCCTGTACAGAACTCATCATCCCTGTTTCTGTTTCTTAATTTGTCGTTAAGCTCAGTCTCCTGTTCTCGCGCTCTGTTTAGGCGTGCTGCGTTGTGTTTGGTTAAAATAGCATACCGTGGGAAAAGTCGGGAGCGCAGAAAAAATCTTGCTGTAAGGCGATTTAGAAATTGTGCATATTCACATTGCAATTTCGATACGATTTCGGTTAATTGCTCAGCCCTAGTAAAGAAAGTTCAGGGCCGTTATAGTTCACGATCGATAGCCTCCCCATAGTCAGTTAGATGTTAGCCTGGTAGATCTGCTCTGACGCCGGCCCTGCGCCGCATGGTAATGTTTCTTCTTCTGTTTGACTGTTTTGACTGTTAGCGACACCTTCAGGCTGAATGAATACATTACATGAAATATTGGTTAGGAAACATCTTCATTTCTGTTCCTTGTTTTTTTCAGAGTCCCTTAAGTGAGACTCTAAACTTCTAAAACGGTATTTGAAATAACTATTCGATATTCGAACGTATATTGAATATTCGACTATTCGAAAATAATGTCTCATCCCTAGTAGGAGAGAACCATACAACCCAGGTTGCTCAGACTAAGAACTACCTGGAGAACATCTGTACTGACTGATTACAGAAATATGAGGGTTATGGCAGAAACATTCTGGAAAGAAAATAAAGTGTGATCTGCTCTGGTCCTATTGGCTGAATAATGAGCTGCTACTGAGCTGTGCTTCTGTGTCTGTGTGTGTGAGGGGGTCTCCTTAGTAACCAAACAAACTAAATAAAACTGAAAACTCATTTAATTCACTTGAATAAAAAATATATTTTAAATTTGTTTGATAATCTGAAATATGACAAACATGCAAAACAATATGAAACCATGAACGGGGCAAATACTTTTTCACAGCACTATATGTAATGTGTGTATGTTATATTTTGTGGTCTCATATTAGTGACTGGACTGATTTACGCTGCATGTGTTGAGTGAGTGTTGAAATCACAGTCTTAAGAACATTTTTACCTGCAGGTCACTGCCCTAAACAGTGTGATAATCCAGCACTGGATCTGCAGGATCATCTGATGAAGTGACATATCAGTGAATAATATCACTCACAATGCAACGCAACATTTCTCCTTCTCTCTCTATAGTCTCTCTTAAGGTGTCCAGTGGTGTCACACTACAGGTTTCTTACCTAAATCAGTGAATATCTCCTGGAAGTAGAACGGAGAGGATCTGTATGAGAATGTGGAGATCAGAGAGACACTACCCTATCAGAATGAAATGTTCCAGAAAAGAAGTGCTCTGACCGTCTCACCTGAGGATCTGGAGAAGAACGAGTACACCTGTGTGATTCAGCACAGCAGTCTGGAGAAGATTCTCCAGGTAGGGCTGGGCGATATAGCAAAAAAAATGTATCACAATATATTTTCCCATATTGAACGCTAAACATTTTTATCATGACTTTTTCCCCCCGATACTGCCAGTTTGAAAGCATCTGGACTGAAACGGAAGCTTCTTTCGGCTACCAAACGGCTCTTAGTTTATTATCATCTGTAGCCTCATATTTTAGCATAACTTGGCAAATGTGAATGCTTTGTGTGTTGATAAACCCTTTTGCATTTAGTGTTTTTATGAGAAGCCTTATAATTGCCTAATTTTGTGT
>JBBPCY010000001.1:35496275-35517741 GCA_037974405.1 Brachyalestes nurse
ACACATACATGAAAATATAAGCAAGAGTGTGTTTACTGGTTAATACACTGCTGTTTATTTAAAATAAACAAAAACAAGCCAAGCCTAATTCTTTAGAACTTTTTGGTACTTAACTTTGCTGTATCATGAACCGTACCGAACCGTGATGTCAGAACTATAGTGTGAACCAAAACGTGACCTTTCTGTTACATATATATATATACATACACCTTATGAGATCTTATGAGATCCCTAGATATAAGTCATACAGTACTGCACTGCGTGGAGTTTAGCAGCGTTTGCCATTGCATTATGGAGAACAAGTGAAAAATGCTTCTCCTAACATACCTTTCATCTACTGATGGCTCTTTCTGTTGTAAGTGGGGCTTGACCCCTGTCATGGTTCGCATGTTGGTAGATAAGGCCTTGATTACATAGTTGATCTCATTCTCTCGAGTCACATCGCTGTCATAACCTGCAAGGAGCAGAGGATGACATTTCAAATCCTATGTCAGCGCAAACAAATTTATTTATGGTGTGAAGTATGACAACTTGCTCTTAAAACCAGGAAGGTGTATAATCTCAACGTCTTTTCAATGTTTTGAGTGGCCACATATTTTGACATTTTAGGGCAGAAAAAAGGTAATATTATCCTCACAAAAAAAGGGAAAAATAGCATTACACTTCACTCAGTAAAATTAATTTCTGGACATTCACTGTATTTTACTTTGTTCCTCTTACCTCCGTCATCCTCACTCTGGATGTCGGACTCCTCGCTGTCACACTGATGTGCCTCCCGGCAGCCCTCAGCTTCATGGCTCCAGATCATCAGAGAGGTGTCGGCTCCACCCACTGATACCAGCAAAGAGTCATCATGCGTCCAGCACACGTTGGTCACATGGGTACTGTGGGCCACGTATCGCTTGAACTTAGCATACTTTCCCTGACCAAAGAAACAGAATGTAAAAGTGAAATCAACACAATAATATGATCATTAAGGCAAATATAGGTAATTCCTGGGAGACAATTTGCAGAAGCAAGGGTTTCTAAACAAATGCCACATTTAAAATGGCATCTTCATAAAAGTTATAAATATTAAGAAGAAAAAAACCATTAGCATAGAAAATGGGTTAAATTTACATTTGCTCAGCACACAGACAAAACTGCAGTGGAATACTAATGAACTCTATTCTTACCTTAACAGGATACCTGAAGAGCTTGACATATCCAAGATCATCACCTGTGGCCAGCACTTGCCTGTCGTTGCTAAGACACGCAGCTGTTACCTCGGTAACCTCACTGACCACTGGCCAGATGCCCTCACAGGAGCTTCCCAGAACACACGTCCATGTGCTCCACTCAATCTTCTCTACCTAGACAGAGACATATTACACAAGTTTAAAATGATGGGTTTCACTTTAGCTCCAACACACACAAAAGATATTAAGTTAAGTGCCTCTGATTGTGTACTAGTGGCCCAATTCCATGCCTCCAAATTTAGACCCACGCAAATGAAAAGTGGGCCGTGTTCTTGCCCTCATGAGTGCCCTTCCTCCCGTTAGACCCAGCTAACAGTAAGCACATCAACACCCAGAGAGCCCTTACCTCTGTGGTAGGAATGACTTGCTTCTTCCCACGAGGAGCCTCAAAAAACAGTTGCTCCTTAGCTGCAGTGTTGACCTGCAAAAGCTTCCCTGATGACAGAAGGTACTTCTATGACAAATACTAAAACAACAATTCAACACAGGAACAGAATGTACTTTGCATCAGTGTAAACTGTTCTAAACAGTACAGCAACAGAATAGCAAGGTTTTTTTTAAGGATTACTGAATAACCAGATAATTAATTTCGTTTATTCTACTTAGAACTATAAGAGTTTTATTTTACATCGCTTAGACTGCCATTTATGTTTTTATATCTTAGAGATCTGTCGTACCTCTTTTGTCCCAGTCCAGATGAGTGATGTAATTCATGGAGCCTTTGCACACGCCCACCCTCTTGCTGCTCATCACATTGTATATGTCCACAAAGCTGTCACCCGATGCCACTGCCAAATACTTCCCAGCACCTGTGACAAGCAGACCCATTTACCAGCTCTTTAAACTGCACACAAAAGTTGTTCTCATTAATATGATAATTTATTCCACAAAATATCCTAGCCTAATTACATTAGCATACAGAATGCAAAAGCCCCAAAATACCTAACGCTATCTCATTGAATATGTTTACACTAATAAATTAATGTCACATGTTTTTAATCTCAAAACGCTAGTTATTCTGAAAAAGCATGTTCATGTTCCATAAGACTTTGTCACACCCTGACAAACTCTATTTGCGGCTCATCTTAAAATAGATATAGCCCCTATCTGATATGTCTGGCTTGTGTGCAGGCACTAGGGTGCTAACTAACCTGGAGAGAAACGGATATCAGAGATGATGTCTTTGCGGTGGTGGAATGACACCAGGTCCTCCAGAGTGTCTGCGTTAACAATAAGGAAGCTGCCATCATTCAGCCCCACCGCCAGAGCTTTGCCATCCGGAGAGAAACAGCAGCAGCGGCCACCTGCAATTACACAATCACATGGCTACATTCATGTGCCTGCATACTAGGGCAATAACACAAAAATCAACTAGTCGACCTCAGAGGCACAAGTCAACGCCCCCTGAGAGAAGTTGACTAGTCGTGTGTTTTTTTCCTCTCTCTGCCCTCGCTTGTGTACACGATGCAATCTCTGCCTCTGATTGGCTTACGCTGACACGCGTTCCTTGACTTAACCAATTATCATAGTCCCTTCATAAAAAGGGTGGTAACTTTGGCGCTTAGAGGGAAATGTATACACAAAACCACAAGAAGACGAGAGACATGTGGAGATACTTCACTCTAGACACACAAACAGCACGGTGACCTGCACAATCTGCAAGTTCTGCATGGCTAATGCTAGCACTGCAGGGAGCCGTCCAGTCCGGAGGACGCAGAGTTGCACCTCGGCTTAAGCTGTTCCGACTTTCTGTTGTACACTTAAATTTACCAGAAGCGTCAAGACATTAGCCTTTGTTTTGTTTTGGTTAACTGCCATGTTGACTGTTAATGTTACAGAGAACTTTAATAAAAGTTGCTCAGTGTTGGACACCAGTGTTCCTCCACAGCGTGTGTGATGACGTCATCAAACGACTAGTCAACTCGACTTCGTCTTTGTTGGCGGATTAGTCGATTTGAAAAAATTTGAAAAAAAAAGAGTTGTTAATGCCCTACTGCATATTACCAACACTTTCCGCTGTTATACCAATTAATAACAAAACCAATGTAGTATATCATGGCAAGATTTTAAAACATAAACAAGTTGTGAAAGCAGAAGGCATCGACTTGGTTTAAAGGAACCAGTTATTGGTAATTAACACAGAAAGGACACAAAGAAGGCAGATTAGCTCTTAGCAACATTATTTGAATTAATCTCAGCTTAATCTAACTCAAGAGAGTTACCTGTCCGATTTAAGAAGTTGATCTCCTTACAATAATTTGATTAAACCGATTTGGGTGATATTACTTGAGAGGCTATAGGGCAGCATGGAGTTGATTGCCAGGGATTCAGGAACTTTTTATTGCTACAATTTTCTTAAGTGCCTCTGCCTGAAGACAGTTAATATGCTCTCAGAATTAATTTGCATTCAGAGTGGGATTCACTCAACTGATTTTTTCAGTTAAAAAGGGTTCTCAGAATTGGATAAAACAGCATGCTCTCTGTGAATGCAAAATATTGGGAGCGTACAGCTGCAGAAAGCATCCATAATTAGGTAGCGGGGTAATCAGACTATAGACCCACTGCGTCCTAACTGTTTCCTATTGCACTAATCAGTACACTTTTACACTGAATTACTGAACCTTTAAAGCTTGAAAGGTACTAGCAGTGAGCACTGTGGTTAATAGTGTAACATCTTACATAAAGTACTTACTAAGACTTTGTTTTCCTGAGTCGACTATCAAGCCAGATGGTCAAGATTTGTGTAATTTGTGTCATTGTCAAACAGCTACATGACATTGGTAATCCCAGACTAGCTTATACACTCTATTAGTAATCTACTGATGAGTTTTAATAAGCTGAACAATAAAACTCTCTTAAAAGGCTTAATTAAGACACTATAAAATATAGATCACCATCTCATCATGCAAATTGACAAATATTTACTGGTTCTTCCTCAAGAAGGCACATTTTATTTTATTTTTGAATCATGTAGGCAGACCTAGGGTCAGTAAAGAGAATGCTTGCCTACCTTTCTTGAGTTTGCGCACGGCGAGCATGCAGTGACTGGGAGACAGATCCCATATGCGCAAGGTCTTGTCATCACTCACGGTGGCGCACAGTGGCAAGTGAGGGTGGGTGGCCAAACCCCACACTTCTCCCTCCATATGACCCTGGACACCAAGAACAGAACACACACTTCAGTTCAACACACATTCTGATTAATGGCATTAAGGTGCCTCTGGGGACTACAGCAGTGAGGTCTGCTTTTCCAAAAAAACAGAGTAAGGATCATCCTTACATACAGCAGAGAGTGTTGTTAAGGTTCTCTGTTGCACAACAGTATTTTGGGGATCTAGGTAAACATCAGCAGTTTGGACAGTACTTGGCATGACTCACAACAAAGTTTGGACACACAGCCAAGACTCTTGAAACAAATTCAACAATGCACTTGATAGGACTGACTTTCCTTTTGGATTCTTCAGAGTGGTGAGTAACACAGCAGTCGAATGAAAATACTTTGAAAAGGAGCTAGCTAAAGAGCTGTGATTGATTTGTTCACTAAAATAAATGATGACTCATGAACACCCACTGTACAAATTCTATTAGCCTAATGAATAACAATAGCAACTTCAAAAGCACAGCCCGCCTGAGGTCTGAGCAACCATCACTGAGAGTTGGCTCAACCAAGCCAAATGAATAAGAAAATGCATGCCCACATAACACCTGCATTTTGCAATTTCATTTTTAAAATCAGAACTGGAACACTCATGACTGGCCAGCCATCTGCAGTGCCTAAACTATGATCTGCCTTACTTAGATAGCTCTATCACAGAAAACCTCTCATAACTGACTTATCACAACCTCACTTGCTTACTCTCAAGTGCATAAGAAACAGTTGCCAAAACGCATAAAGTACAATAACAGCTGGTCTGTACTATTTGAAATAGCCATGCACCGTGTCTAGGAATTACACAGTAATCCAAATTAAGATCACTCATTACATTGAAACAAAACTGTTAATTAGAATGGGGATACTCTATCCTACTGCAGCAATAATTCTGCTTGTGGATTAACATACGTAGTACATAAAAAGGATCTAGTGTAGGGGTGCCCAACTACAATCTTGAAGGTTGATGTCTAGCACAGTTTGAACTAACCAGTTAAAAGTTAGGTTTAGAAAACATTTTTAAGATGCTAGAACCGACTCCCTACACATCTTGTCATTATGCAATCATTTCTACTGGTATAATGGCTTTCACAAAGTTAACAATATTTTAACACACAGCAACAAGGAGCATGCTTTAAATTAGTGTTGGGCAAACCTTGTGAAACATTCTTATTTAACTTTGCTTGATTGACCACACGTGATTTTGTATAACTGTAGACACTGTGTGAGCTCAGATCATTTAATGTTGGCTAAAAAGTAAACATGGTTAGAAAGTAAGACGGCTGATCAGCCACTAATATGGCTATTTTGGGCTTGTTATGTAAATACTGCATAATACGAACACAGATGAGCCACCAACACCACTGACAGGTAAAGTAACTCTGGTAAATACATTACAGTGGCACCTGTCAAGGGATGGGATATACTAGGTAGCAAGTGAACAGTCAATTTTGGAAACAGGAAAAATGGGCAAGTATAAGGCTCTGAGTGCCAAATTATAATGACTAAACAACCGGATCAGAGCACCTCCATAATGTCTTCTGGAGTGTTTTGGTATGGAGCAGTTAGTTACTACAAAAAGTGGTCCAATGTAGGGCAACCCATGAACCGGTGACAGAGTCACTGGTGCCCAAAGTTCATTGGAGCACATGGGGAGTGAAAACAAGCCTATTGTAGTATTGTACTAAGCTGAGAGTTAATATTGCTATGACAGAAAGAACACACAGTGTTCTGCAGAGTGGTAAGATTGCAAGTGGTGACTCTTGCCCACTGTTGAAAGCACCTACAATGGGCAAAAGAGGATCAGAATTGGACCATGGAATAATAGAAAAGGGTATCCTGGTTAGATTAATCCTATTTTCTTTTACATCATGCGGATAGCTGGATGCGTGTGCGATGCTTACCTGGGGATGAGTTGACACCAGAATGCACTATGTGGTGAAGGCAAGCTGGAGGAGGCAGTGAAACCTGTTCTGTTGGGTCTTGGCATTCATGTGGATGTTATTTTGACATGTACCACCTACATAAAGATTGTTGCAGACCAAGTACACCCCTTCATGCCACCTCTTCATGCCAGCGGTATTCCCTTATGGCAGTGACTTCTTTTAGCAACGTGCTCTGCCACACTCAAAAAAATGAAAATGGAATATTGTGGCAATTGGGGTTAGCGAAGAGCGTCAGGAGTTCTGACTGTTGTAGGAGAGAAGTCATTTTTGAATCATCTGGTTTTGGTTAATATTAACCTGTAGCACCTTCCAGACGGGAGAAGCTGGAGATTGTGGTGGGATGGGTGGGATGTTTTATTTATTTGTCTGGTTGATGGTGTGCTGTATATACAGTGAGCCAATTATGGTGCAGGCTTTGGCGACCATCCAGCTTTCTCTTGGTGTGAGTGTCTGAGCTCCAAAAACCAGACAGTTAGAGATGATGTAAAGATGCTCTACATGACGGCTGATAGTTTTTGACACCATACTTTTTTAGATGCCTGAATAATTAGTCTTTAATGGGCCTTTTTGATGATGTGGTTGGTACTGATGTTCTGTTTTAGAGGGTTACTGGTGTAGGTGCTCTGAAATGTTTGCAGTCTGTCAGGATAATGGGCTGGTCAGAGATATGAACTTTGGCTGAACGATAACTTTGATATTTGTTTTCCTTCTAAGGTCTACAGCCTTTTTTATTCCATTCCATTGAGAAAAAGGGTCATTCCTGAACCAATGTACAGCCAAATTCACTTCTTGGCAGTACTGAGTCACGTCATTGTTAAATTGTTAAGTGGTGTTGTCTGTAGACTTGAATATTTAGAATGTCCTGTGGTGAGACGAAACGTGGGGCAGATGAAGAAAAGCAGAGGGAAAAAAGTCTTGTGCTACACTAGTACTGAGGATCAGAGGGCGTGATATAGGGTTATTAACCTTGACAGATCGAATTCTGTTCCTAAGATAGTCCAGTATCCAATGACACAGGGCTGTCTTAAAGCCTGGTGTTGAAAGCTAAGCCAAAATCTTTAAACAGGATGCATGTGTAGGTTGATTCCAGGTGTGAAGAGCCTTTACAGCACTCTGTAAGTTTATAGTACCCTAAGTGGATCTGTTAGCAAATCTGATAAGCAAACTGATGTGGGTGCCTCATTTGGGACATGGCTGACTGAGGGACCAAGATGAGATTACATTTTGGAAAACACAGTGGGGCTGCACACTGTGTTAAAAATGTCTGTGAATTCTGGAGCCAGTTGATCCACACAGTGGCACACCAGTGAGCTGATCTGGCCCTACTGCTTTCCTTTTATTTAATTTTTGTCTGTTTAATTGGAAAATGCATAAAAAGAGCATTGACAAATGATTTAAAGGACTGAACTACAAGGGTACGCTCTAGTATGTAACCCAGCTTAAATTTAAGAGAAGATTTAAATAGACTCATCTGAAATGACTACTTTGCCCTCTTCTCCACTACTCCTGATAAATATAAACCAAGAGCAAAAAGCCTAACCAAAAGCTTTTACCTAAAACATCCTTAAAAATTCTTGACCTTTTATTTATGAAATTTGTTAGTTTGCAAAACGTAGTGAGAATTTGCAGCACAACATCTTACCTGGACTAGTAGAGTGATGGGTCCACTTTTGTCCACTTCCAAAATCTCTCCATTCTTCGTTCCTACAAGTATGTGTCCATGACCCAGAGATATGGCACGAATGGAGGGATTGTCCTCCAATAATAATCCTACACAAGAGATGTAATATATCCTGATGAATGAGTGAACATGACTTTTATAAAAAACAATACATTGGAATATTAAGGAAAATGTTCATAGGACAATAGGAAATTACAGTTAAGAGCTCTAGTAAACGCAGCAGTTCAGTGTCACAGTAGCAAAATGTATAAAGCTCTATATCCAGGTATATGCTCTGGATCATGTAAGATAAAAGATGGGAAGCCTACCTTTGGATCCCGGGGCAAGCACAGATCTCTTGATGGCATATGTCTTGAGGCACCTTTCAAATGTGTCATCCCACAAAGCAACTATACCATCTTTTCCACCAGTCACAAAACCCTGAAGGCAAGACAGAATTACTCAGTACTTGTCAAACAGCTTGTACAGACATGACAGCATTTGACTGCTGTGTTTGATAAAGCTTTGTTATCTAACTACCTATAGCTGACCATCTGAGAGTTTAATTGTAAATATTCAAGTTTACATTTCTCTCTCTACCTAGTACCTTTTCCAGGGCATGCATACTGAAGACTGGGCCGTCGTGAGCTTTGACAGTCTTCATTAGAAACATGTCCCTCCAGATGCAGATATCTCCGGTGCATGTTCCAGAGAACACCATCTCCTCTGTCCAGCCGTAAACTGCACACATCATGGTCTCAGTCTTTCCCATGCTGCCCTTCTTTCCTATCAGCCCTCCCCCTAGTTGAGCACAGAAGAGACACAAACATTCATAATTATTTAATAACTGAGTAACCTAGCTATTATTATGTTCAGTGAAGGAAAAATAAAACAGCCTGACAATGAAAACGTATCTGAATAGCAAGAAATCACATACATAAAACCTTTCATTAAGATTCCAAATAGATGACAAGAGAAAGATACCAAAAACAAACTAGGAAGTCTTTAATATGACCTCAGTTACTTGGAAGGTAAATACGTTTTTTTAACATGAAGTTTAGTCAATTTTCAAACTTTATTAAGTAACCATAACAGCATTTAACATTTATATGTATTTATTCATGCGAATTGTTCGTGAACTTACCTGCTTTATGCCAAAACTTTATATGTTTCACACCAGCGGTGATGAGCTTGTCAGGCATATATGGATTGATTTTAACAACAAATATCTTGTCCTTGCTCCCACTGACAAAAAAAAAGGAAAAATAAGTAATGTCCAAAAATGGAAGAAACATAAATAAATATGAATAAATACTAATAACATGAGGCATGGATGCACATATACACTTGTCAGCTCCAAAAAAGCCATGGATTAAAGCTACTCTCTGTCATAACAGAACAGTTTAAAAGTTCACGGGAGCCACAGCGCAGCTGTAATTGAGCTGTCTGCTGTGCCATTTTTATTAAAGTTGCATCGGCCTAGGCAGACGCAAAGAACTGAGAGAGAGAGAGAGAGAGAGCTGGCATCACTGTCTCCTGCTCTGCATTAGGCTTTGTTGTGGAGCAGGCAGAGCAGTGAGCAGTGGCTGCACTGTCAGGCCCTATTTACTTCCACCCGCCTCCCTACCCTCGCTGCCTGCCAGGGTCCTGTGGTGCAGCTCACAAACGCTCTCCTCTGTTTCTGAGCTCAGGAACTAACAAACTTACATTAGCAAAAAAAAAAAAAAAAGAGAAGAAAGGATACATACTGTGCATTAATAATCATTATACTTAGCACTTAATTTTGCTTGGTTGTCAGCAAGGCATAAAGCTGTTCACTAGATTAACACTAATGTTGACACACTGCAACATAACTGAATGTTTTAAATTAGTTTAAGTCAAACTTTCTTCTGAAATACACACATGTGACTTAAATCTCTAAAATCTAAAATCTAACTTAAATCTGAAGTAATCTCTAGAACCAGGGACACCAGGCTCAGCTCACTCAAGCTCTCCACTGCTTCTGAGCTCAGATATTCACAGACCCACAGTACATTGGCAAAAACAAGGGAAGTACACTCTTTTAATGCATTTACAAATTCCAATAGCACACTTTTCGGTTAATAAACACTGGACACGAAAACATGTTTCTGCACGAAACTGTAAATGTGTTATTATCTTATTAGCTAATACAGAGGACAATTACCTTTATATAGAATTCTAATAATATACCTATTAATTACACCATTCTATGTAAAACATTACTTTTGACAACACCACACAAGCATCTATAGTACACTAATTGCAGACTTTCCGAACTCACTCTAAATATATGTTTGACCGATCTATAATTGCTGTGTAAAAAATAGGCTGTTGAGAGTATTTTGACAGAAGAATTAAGGGGTCGTTTCCCGGGATAATGGCTCATGAATAATCTGCACTCATCCGTCATGTGAGAGAGAACGAGTGAGATAGAGCGGTTTGTTAAGACTGCTGCGATAACGGCCGTGCACGAACAAGACAGGCCTGAATAGATGTGGCACTAAGGAAAGTAGGCTGAGTCTGTTTCTTAGAAAACACACAGGGGAGGAGAGCATGTATTGTAAGACACATATATCAGTAGCAAGATGAATAGGATAGCAATTTGAACAATGGCTCTTACTACATCTTTTATTCTGTTAATAACATCAGTTCTGAATGCCATTTACATTGGTTATGTCAAGAAAATGATGAAACAAAGCTGAACATGTTCATTTTGTGTCACAACTACCATTTTAAACAAGGAAACATATGGATAGGACTGTAATTCTGATACAGAAACAAATCAATATGCCTTTTGCACTATGACACTTCTGAATGTGTGCGCACATTTATTAATAAACCATTACAGATTAGCACACAGAAAGAACCAAATCCACATTCTGATTCTACTATGCTCAGCATGGACATATTTATATTTTATGCTTGGAGTCAGATTTGGATGGATTCAAGCGGACAATGCCAAAGTCTATGAACGTATATCCAGCGACACGTTAGATAAGACAGGGTTAATGAAAGATAACTAACCGGTAGGCTGAGAGCTTTTCTCCCTTCCTCCAGTCCCAGAGAACGACGGTGTGATTGTCATCCAAACCCACAGATGCCAGACGCTTTCCGTCCGCTGAAGAAAAGCACAAAGAAGTATATAATGGACACCATAGCAATGTAATGCATTATCCAATCTCTGCCTTATCAGACTGTGATCACTGTAACAATTAAATTAGACATTAATAGGAATGCATTATGAAAGTAATCATACTAAGGCATGGAAGAATTTCTATCACTCAGTGTTTAAACATGTGCGCAAATTAAATGTTGCACATTAGAGCATAATCTCTGAAATGCAGTAAACTTAGTTTAACACATGGATTGCAGGTTACACCCAGAACAGGCACAATCAGTGTGACTGCTGTGATTTCCAACAAGCAGACAGACAAGCAACAGTAACAGCATTGCTGAGAGTGTCAATATTAAATTGGCTCTGCTATCCACCATTAAGAATACCGTTTCAGAGCTGAAGTAGCTCACTGAAGGTGCATTTTATCCACTCAAGACAGACTACAAAATAAAAATGTAACAATTATAAATGAACATCTAAAATCAATTAAAAGGTATACACTCATATCTAAAAATTATAAATGTAATTCTGGAATAGAAAAAAAGTATACATTTAAATCTTGCACAAAATTGAAAAGCTTGCAAAGTGTAGTAAATCACTATCATAGAAAGATACAAATTGGAGAATGTTCACTGTCATATTACCTGAGAAGTCAAGCGCACATACTCCAAACTGGTGGAATCCCTTGAGAACTGAAAGAGGCTTCAAAAACTCTGTTTCCCAGATGTGTACGGAGGAGTCTCTTCCCACCTGTCCAGAAAAATAAGAATACATGAATGAATCTCCAAACTTGTTCCATTCATGTGAACGGAAAATAACTGGAAAGACCCCTTGCTAGACAGAACAATAAAGCATGCACAAATGTCTTTCCTGGAGAATAACTGGCTCTGACACAAGGCAATAGTGAGCAGACTGCTTATTGCTACAAGGTGTCAGGGTTTAACCAAGACATTTGAAAGGAGTGAAAGTGTGAGTGTACTTGGCCTGTAGCCACGTAGTCCTTCAGGGGGTGGATAGCCAAACAGAGGATGTCGTCATCATGGCCCAGGTAGAAACGTTGTGTGTTCTGCTGTCTGTTATATACCACCCCCACTGCAGCCACGTGGTACACAATCTCCCCGGTCTGAGTGTAGAACAGGTTACTCCTGCAGTCATAGCCTCTGTAACTGAAACGCACCTCGCTACATTAGCAGCAGCCACAGTTCCAACTAAATGAACATAGGGGATGAACAATGGAGTGGAATCACACAATAATTTGTTTTTATTATTGCTGGTTCAATTGCCAGTATTGACTATCTTCGCAGAAATGATATGAGATGGGAATGGCAACTCAATGTATGCATTGCCGTCACTCTAAAACGTGCCAAAACATTTAATTTAGTCTATTTAGTTTAGCTTACCCTTACCATCTTAGCTATTTTAGGTGAATGCATAAATATAATTAGCACTGTCTCTAGCAAAGGGACAGTACATCACCACATAAAATCAAAATGTTCATTTTTCATGTGTATAGTCATAGACCTGAGGTAGTAGAGAACTTCTTACAGTGCCTCCAAACCCCTTTTCCACACAAGAGAAAGTACTATCAAAAACAGAATAAGACCTGGGTTTATTTTTATGGTTCATTCATAGTGGGTAAAAGAAACTTTCCTGATGTTGAAGCATGGAGCCCATTAAATGACTAATATGGTAGATTAAAATTATTGAGAAATGTCTGTAAAAATTACAGTACCAAATAGTGTTTACATATCCAAATTATGCTTTAATTAAAATAGCAACTAAAAAAAAGGTAGGATAGGATGGATGAGATGAAGCTTACCCATGGATAAAGTGCAATCTCACTCCACTGGCTGGAGCTCTCTCCCTCTTCTTCATAGCTGCAGCTCTATGCTTCTCCTTGTACTGCTCTTTAAGCTGAGGTAGATCTTCTTTGTAAACCTGGAAAAAAAAAGGCATGACAGTTTTCCCACCACATAAGTAATTTTGACAAGAGGACAGTGCTGTAATGGCATTTGTTACGTTTAGCTCTGCTGTCATGCAGAAATTTCATATACAACAATGGCCTCACAGACCTGTCGCCGGTATGTAAGCTGTGTTTCCTGCTCAATCTCTGAGTCCATCTCAGGCACATCTGACTGGTCAGAATCCGACTCCTCGCTGTTTGAATCAAGCAACATTTCTGTAAGATTAATAGAGGACATAAAAAAATTAACTGGACCTGAAAAATAATATATTATAAAAGCCATATAAATCAACAAACTGGCAACAACAAAATGTCTTGTTACATAAGACATCTAGAACAATGTATATATCTTAACTGAATACTGCCCGACTCCTCAGCAGTGCAATTAATCAGAATTAAACAGGAAAACGCTGATGCTGGTAAATAGCCATGCCAAACGGGTTGAGAAAGAACCATTAGGAAAATGAACTGCTGTGTGACTATAAAATGTGAAAAAAAAAAAACTCTTCCACTGTCTGTGGAGATTTTTTTCAGTTACTGCAGCCTAACAGGTAATTTACAAGTCAGTCAAATATTCATTTAGTCATAGTGAAAAGAAAATGACTTTACAGTTCCATAATACTATAAATGTGAAATTGTTGAACTGTACCTTGTGGGGCTATATGCAGAGTTTCTTTTGACTTCCTTTCAGGTACAAATTTCCACTGAAACACTGAATGGTCAGCTCCACCAATACTTATCACCCACTGATAATCATGTGACCATCTAACATTGGTTATGTGTGCGGAGTGCCCTAAGTACTTTTTGAATTTTGCACCTGAGGCAAAGGAAAAATAATTTAAAAAAAAAACATTCATGTACAATCAAAAAAGACAGAACATCAACAAGACAGACACCAAAGTTAAAAAACAAACTTAAAACATACCAACCTTTCCTTATGCATGGATAGCGTAATAATTTAACTAATCCAAAATCATCAGCTGTTACTAAAACTTGATTACTGAAGTTGGCATCTACAGAGTTGATATCATTGATGTCAGAGTATTTGGGCCAGATTCCATTCACTTCTGGACCAAGAACACAAGTCCACGAGGACCACTGTACTAGCTTCAGCTCTTCTCTATTAGTCACCTCCTTTCCACCTGCACACAGAAACACCAACAAAAACACAAAAACGTTGGGAGCTGGGAATCTTAGGTATATCTTAATTTGTATTTAGAGGGAAGAAGAGAATGTGATGCACTTACTAGGCATTCTGTAGAAGAGCCTCTTGCCACTGCCATCATTAGTCTGCAGGTATTTGCTGTCAGTGGACCAGTCCATATGTGTGATAAAACTGAGGGAGCCCACACACTCTCCCACCTTTTTATAACGCTGCACCACGCTGTAGATGTCCACTGAGTTATCGTTGGACCCCACAGCTAGGTGAGCCCCATCAGGAGAGTACTTCAGCTCATGGATGGCCTCCTTACGGTCCTTAATGTGCACCACCTCCGTCATGTCCCTGTGGACAGGGCCTTATTTTAGCACTGCTCACACGCTCCTTGATTGCACAGGGTTTTGACTACAAAGTTGAAGTGCAATTTCCACTAGAACATTTAGTGTGAATATTTATGTGTGTGAAGAACATCTCATTCTGGTTTCTCTGTGTCTGGCTCATGTGTGTAACTGACCTCACTCTCAGCACAGTGAAGGAGCCATCTTTCATGCCCAAAGCCAGGTGGATGCCATCAGTGCTCACTGCAGCACAGCGAATGGGTTCCTCCATGTTACAGCGTGCTATCAGTGCATGATCTATAAGGCTCCAGATCCTACACAAGACAAAGAAACAGGAGAGAATGTAATGATCAAAAAGCATGTATGTACTTTTCTTTAGAGGTCATATAGATGTATATAGTTGTGGCAAGTCTGGTCAGTATACTGTTTGGGCAATAAATCCAATGATTTCACATTTTCAGTGGAAACCTAGTAAATAAAGCATTAATTAATTACTTTTAATACATGACAAATATGACACTATTTTGAACAACCAAACTCAAATTCAGTACAGCCCAAGGACAGACACTGTCCTTTCATTTATTTAATATTCAGTAAAAACTGCTATTAAGCACACATTGCTCATTTTTCAGTGTCATAAAACACAGTAAAAAATAAACGAAAGGGTAGACTCTGATTTCTGAATCATATTACATAATTAAAAACTTTCTAAGTTTGTGATGTTTATTTGAGTTGAATGGTTTGGTGAGTTGAGAACTAACAATCCTATTTGACAAATGACAACCAGTCAACAGAGCAGTAACTAAAACTGTTATTTTGATCATATAAACTTATCCCAATACATGCATTATCATTGTCAGCTCAGTACCGGACAGATCGGTCATCACTGCCAGTCATGGCTAGAGGTTTGGTAGGATGGACGGCCAGGGCCCACAGCTCGCCCTCACAGTGGCCCTGCATGATGAGGAAAGGCTTTGTGCGGTCGTGCACTACCACCTCAAAGATCTCGCTGTCCTGAGTGCCCACCAGGATGTGATCCCCTCTCCAACACACACTGCGCACTGACAGTCCTAAAACAGCCCCAAACCGAAAAACATGATGAGAAATTAGATGAATTTTTTTCCTTCATTTTCTAAGTAGACTGATGATCCGGGGAAGACACTGAAGATGGAACCAGGGAAATTTGGAAAAGGCAGGATTACACGACTCAACCAGTTTGACAAATGCTGGAATGAAATTGGGGGAGCAGATACTGAGGATCTTGGGTGTTTGTGGACATCTAGACATCTGCAGGGACTATGGTGTGGGGCATGAAGTACAGTAGGACTCTTTATATGGTAACCTCATCAATGTAACCCACCTCTGGAATTTTCACCTCTAGCTACTGTTGAGTCAAACCAAAGTGCGTAAAAGAGCAAAAGAAAAAACATAAAGCACCAATTAGCAAAAGGAACAGTGAAAAATGACAGTTTCAGTTAATGTATTCAAGAGTTTTCGAAAGAATTAAAGTATAATATTCGAAGTTTCATATAATATAACCACAGTACAGATGCTGGAGCATGCAGTAGGCAGCCAGAAAGGGCTGCTAGACTGTGAAATACCTTTATATCCCTGGTCTGTTTCCCTGAGGTCAATGACAGTGATGGGTTTGAAGCTCAGGTCCCACAGTCGAATGCAGCCATCCCTGCCACCAGTGGCAAAGCCCTCTTCACATGCATTCATGCTGAAAATCCCTGACTGCAAAATAAAGACAGACAGATGCAGACTCTGAGTACTGATGAACTGGACACCAAAAATGAGCAGAACCTGCATTTCCATAGCAAATATTTGAACCAACTGCAGCACAGCTTTACAGATGAAGAATGATTACACTGTTACACTGCAGTGTTTCATACTATGTGAGGATGTACTGATACATATATACAGTTTATAATTCTGAGGTCACGATATTTTATGTGCTAACATGCCTTACTTTTACAGAACTCTTAGCATAAAGAATCACAAATTTATTTATAAGCACCATAAAATAATAGCACAAAGAATTGAAATGAGAGGGTTAATCAGTGATGCCATTTTCAATGTACTCAAACATTCATATTTTTAATTTCTTTATAATGTACTGAAAGGGTCGCATCCTTAATGTATACGGTAATGGTACGTACAGACCAGATGGGGGAGTTTTTGTATCAGCTGCCAGGACCACTCTAATATCTGTGCACCAAAAACCATCCACTACTACGCATCAGTTACCATTAAGTGAACTGCCATGTCACTAAAGGAAGCCTTTGCTATTTTGCACAGCAAAGAGAGTGTATGTGAGCAAATGTCTTGCAATACTGCGTATATATGTGTGCTGATACTGGATGTGGAATTCAATCAGAGATGAGAGGCAGCATTTGTCATCATCTGACCCACTGGGAGCTGGACATGCCAACCAATATGACAGCAGTACAAGAGCACCAGGAGACAACTATTCCCCTCGGGAAACCTTCCTAATAACTTCTTTTTCCCTCTCACTTCTCAGCTTCTTTCTTTACCTTTCTCATGTAAGAACCGGCTTCTGTTTTCAAAGAAAATTTTGAGGTGGGCCTAACAGTACAGCTTCATAGAACAAGGCAATGCAGTGACAAACAATTTCCATGAAATGCAGAAATTCCTTATAGCCATGTCATTACAGAAGACGTTTCAGAATCCACTTCCCGAAAAAGCTGACCCAACACTATCTTACCAAGCAGCTATCAGAGGTAATAATCAAAGCTATAAAAAGCAATGTTTTATCACCTCTGTAACCCATGTATTTCAGTCATGCAGGTTTAAAAAGATGATCTGTGCAAAAAACATTTAATACAATTTTTTTTCATTCAATTTTTCTTGCCACATATATAACAGATCAGCTAAGGCAAGTTTGGTGGGTGTAATTTTGCTGCTGTAGTTTTGCCCAGCATCTATGAGCCTAATGTTACTAATGAGTCATTGAAGCGTATAGGAAAAATTAGCATTGTGCAAACTGTAGGACTAAATGCATACCATTGTATGCTGAATGCCCAAATGATCACACCTGTTCTATTCCACAAGCGAGAAGTTATCTCTTAAATGATCACTTAAGTAATCTCATATAGACTTGCCTATTTAGCCTATACAGACTAAAAGCGGTAGAAGCAACCACACTGAAGCCTAAATTTAGTCTGTATGTTTGTCAATATTAACAAATAATCAAATAACATAAAGTGCCAGAAAAGACATAATCAAGTTGAGATTACTTTACAACTCAGCAGAGTGAACGTGTACAAGGATTTTGGCATGAAGTTTGCTTACAGCTAAAGCTTCCATCACTTCTGATCTACATTAGCTTCAGACAACAAACATGTCTTGACTTTTGCAGTAAAATTGTGTCAATGTGAAATTTAACTTTAATCCGACTGCTTACCCCGTGTGCCCCCTGAATTGTTCGTATCAAGTTGACTCCCTTCCAGACGTAAATATCCCCGTTCAAGGCACCTGAGTATGTGATCTCGTCTCTGGCACAGGCCACGCAGAGGATGGTTTGCAGCTCACCTGTTCTCCCAAACACACCACGTTTAGGAGTCAAAGCGTTTCCACAGATGCTCCAGAACTGAGGAGGACAAAGAAAAAAAATGATTATGGACTTAAAATTTTAATTGTAATAGTGATGCTACTGTTAACAAGGGTGACATGCAACCTGAATATGAATTTCCAAAAATCTGCTAATCTGAGGCATAGCAAAACAGGTCCTACAAGGTTATAACAAGGCCTGGGAGAATGAAAGTGTGATTCATTCTGACAGTGCAAGCAACCAGCTGTGCATCATCATAACTAATTCTACTCATGAAGAAAATGAATCTGTGCGCAACAGCTGGTATAGGACACGTGCAGACATGCACTTCACTGATGTACACACACACGCACACACACACTTGCGCTTTGTGCTATCATTAATAAAACAGCTCTTTAAGGTGCACAGTCACGATCAGCGTTCCGAGGCAACACTGATAACGCACATGAGGACACTGTGGGCATAACAATTGGCTCATGGCATGGGACTGAGGTTTGCATGTGTGTGCATCATTTTTCCAGGTCACACACATCTATGAGAGAACGTCATGATTTATGTGTGTGTTCATGTGTGCGAATGCGAGATAGACACAGCAGAGCTCCATTTTTCCAGGTCACACACACCTGTCTGAGAGCACACCATGAGACTGACAAGGTCACCTGTGTGTGTGACCTCATCTTGCCAAGCGCTAAACTCACCGTGACAGAGCTGAACTAGGAGAGGAATAAATATTCATCCTCTCATTCAGGGAAGGCTTTTAGCCATTTAGGTACCCCTCCCCCATTAATTAAGCCAAATCTTAGAGTAAACTGAAATACAGCTAAGAGTAAACTGCGCTTCACCAAAAAATCTACTTTTTGTCTCAGTTTAGTGTACTTCATTCTATGTACTCATGTGTACAAATACGGTGAACTTTATTATGGACTGAAATATGAAAAGGGCTGCTCCAAATATATTCCACCATGGGGAAACTTAAGAAACACTGAGAGTCGTGTTAGGTTAGGAACCAAGTATCTACTTCGAAATTTTCCACTCTGAAAGTGGACAGTCAAGATTAATTAATAATAATCAATTAGTATTAAGAGTGCTGAAGTAAGGCTAGAAAATTCACTTAATAGACAGAAAAAGATAGAGAAATAGGAGGGGGAAGGTGAAAAGGAGGGAAATTGAGGGCTTGGCTCAGTGATGAGTGTGTCACAGCAGGGTGGACACTGCTCCTGCCAGACTGACTACATTACGTTAGGAGAGCAGTGAGCCTCATTGAATCACATGCCTTGGGTTTGCAGGTCTGCTCTTTGGAAAAGCTTTTAATGTAATCAAAATGAGTCACCGCTATTTATCTGCCAAGCCCCTCTACACACAAACCCTCTCTCACACACACACACACAAACACACACACACACACGTACAACACCGCCGCCCGTTCTCTCAGACTACCCATCTTGCTGCATTGCGCACACAGAAGATCCTTTTAACTTCATTTTCCTAGAATGGACTGATGGAAAAGGTTGACAGTTTCTTGGAGTAAAATCTTACCATTTCACAGGTTAAGATAATGTATCTTATAAGGCTCTTATTGGCAAGAATATTACAAGTAGATATGTATCATGATAGATGATAGAGGGGTAATATATTGCAATTTTCTAAAGTTATTTTAGGAAAACAGTCTCTACAACATCCAACACTATTTTGTGCACAATCTGAGCAAAAAAAAGGTGCATATACTTCTCACTTTGTGTGGTACAGCTTTATGTTAAATTTCCCACCAAACATTTCTACTTAAAGCCTTTGAAAAATATTGTATTAGCCTGCCAGCATTACTTGTGTGCACAGTTACTACATTGTGTGAATTGATTTAGAACCTTTCAACAGAGAGTCACGGCATATCTAAGAATCATTTCTGTAAACCAGTTCGCAATTAAATCACTAAATTTAATACATTTGCATTTGCAGACATTACACAATTTATTTTAATAGATACAGAACTTCAGAAGTGGCACAAGATTTGAAGTAGTGGCGTGGTAATGTGGCTGAGCTGTGTGAGCAGAGGAGCAGTCATGATGTGTTTCATAATGTGGCAAAGCATATTAAGCATGCCTCGGTTTGCTGCAATATACAGGTGAAGTTTCTTCTCAGAGAAGCTTAATGTGCTACTGCACTGAGACTAGACAGTGACTGTGTACGCATGTATGTGCGTTTAAAATGATCCCAGGGGAGGGTCCCATACCTTGAGCACACACATAGACACACACAGACATTAATCCCTTCACTAGAATGCCAATTAATAAGTGATAGGAAGTTCAGATCTTTTACTAACTTTGGAACTTTGAATGTCATTTAGTAAAATGACCTTTTTTCAAATTATTTATTCATTTTGTTCATTGGAACCAGTGTGGCACTGCACCCATGATGTTCAGAGATCATTAAATAAATCAAATTCAACTTTTGACAAAATATTTATGTCACCTCCTCCCAAGGCTGTAACTGCCATATGAGTGAGTGAGAAAAAGAACGGTTCTCAAGCACTAAGCCTATCATAGACTAGTGCATTATTCAGTTTAAATGACTGGTTACTTCAGTTGCCTGTATGAAAGAGTTGCGTCTATTATTCTACTCTTTTAATGATAGCTATTCACTTTGGCCTACCTGGTCGTTTAGGACCTCTAGTGTATGAACAAGATTAAACACTCTTTCAATAGTTACATTCCACACAGCTTGCTAGTTCTGCTTGACCAGCTAAATGTTCTACTTGATCAGCTCATCCATAATTACACCATTGGTCCTGTTATTCCTGTAACCACGTCAATAAGAAAGAGATTGAGACTCAAAGACCTGTATTATGAATCATTTGTTTCTTCACTGAGATATGCAGTGGTCAGTCATTCCTACAGAGTGTTAAGAAAAATGACCAAAATAAAGACCCATTCGTGAACGAGCATGTAGCTAAGCTGCCACAATTCAGGCAAGTGGCTCACATGTAAAACGAACAAATTGCTCACTGAAAAATTTCTGAATCATTCACAAACAACACATTACTACTAACAACAATCACTGTTGCCACTAAAACTCAACTCAACCATGTCCATCTTCTAAAACTGAATTAACCAAGCTCAATCTTCAGTTTCTCTCGCTGTAATTATAGAATGTGGTGAATGCTGTCTCACAAAGCTTGTATTTCCCTATGGCTGCCTCTCAGAAAGAGAGAGGGAAAAGGAGAGAGAAAGAGAGAGATGGAGAGAGAGAGAGAGAGAGAGAGAGAGAGAGAGAGAGAGAGAGAGAGAGATTACTCCGGGCTAAATCTCCT
>JBBPCY010000001.1:35530782-35557777 GCA_037974405.1 Brachyalestes nurse
TGGGATTACTGTATAAGGGTCCCTGCAACCACGGAGGCGTGAGCTGTCTGGTTTTTTTAAAAAGTTTGTTTTTAGCTTTTACAGAGCTGGTATACTGTCAGAGAAAAAAACATTAAGCTTAAAATACATTGCAGTAAACAGTATGGTTGTTTTTTAATTAAAGTAATGATGCAATTCACAGTTTAAATAAAATTGCATTATATAAAACAGTTTCTTTGTTTTTGAATTTTTATTTATGCATTTCCAGATACAAATTGCTATATTGTAACAAGTTAAGATCAGGAGTCTCTGTAATTGATTGATTGATTGTAATCTGTGTGCAAAATGAACACACAGCCAGTCTGTGGGTGCCAGAGCCAGAGCCAGAGTACTTATTTCACATGACATACAAATTAATGTAGAACTTTTATGTAACATGTTTTTTCTTGATTTTAGGTTTATTTTCTGTCTCTCTCCATAAAAACGAAACTATCTCATAAATTGGAGACTTCATTTTTTTGTAAGTCAGCAAACTCACAAATTCAGCAGGGGGTCAAATAATTATTTCCCCTCACTGTAAATAATAAACAGAGGCATAAAACCATCTTAAGCAGTTTGTAGAACTCCACTGCACTCTCACAGAACACATAAAATGGTTTTAGTGACTGTAGCCATTACATGGGGGATTGTTCAACTTTGAAAAGATTGTAAAAACACTCATGCACTGCAGAAACCTCAAGCACTCCATTTGCGGGGCTCTATTGTACTTGATCCACTCAATTTCCATGCAGTCTTAGTGTTCCTGAGAGTGCTTCGGCTTCCACAGTCTGAGCTTATACGCAAGCCTTTCTGAGCCTGCCAGGCTAATTCTATTCAGCAGCGAGAAGGAGTAGGACTGTTTGAAATCACTGGCTGAGCCAGGCCATTCTGGGGCATCACTGTGCTTCTGCCTTATCACTCTCCCTCTCTGCTTCACCTTCAGTGAGAGGTTTAATACCATTATTGTACAAATTATGTAAAGCTATTATGACTATCTTCATTGATTACATCATTTAGATGCCTCATCTTCCATATGCAACCATTTTAACTTCAATTTGAGCTAAATGTGGTTGTTTTTGCCTATTATTCTTTTATGGCCTATCAGTTAAAAAACAGTAGCACATCTCTATAGTACTATTTTCAGTGTTTGAATGATTGCTGCTTTAAAACAACCCTTGTACAATGGATATCTTTGTCTGCTTCATTTTACAAAATTCAATTTTTTTGAGTGAGCAGGTAAAAAAAAGAACCTGAATCTAGGCTGGTGTGTAATGACCTGCCCTGTGGATCACTGCAGAGAAAACACCTCTAAGGCAATCACTAGTCTTCATTCCACCCTCAACGAAATACATAATCTGTAACTAAAAATAGAGCAAAGGCATTGTGCTTTCTGGGCGGGGGATAGGCACAATATTTAACCATCTGTATCTTTGTCCTTTTTCATTATCTATTGTGATAGAAATGATAAGTTAAGGAGCAGAAACACAAGAAAAGAGCTATGCCATTCAATTTTCCAGCTTCCTTTTTACATCAGCTGCAAAGACACAAACTGCTGTGGTGTACAAGAATACCAACCACAGCAAAGATGTTCAGGAAGAAAAAGGACTCAAGGCACATCAGTAAGACGATAAACTTTAGAGTTGGCTGTAATTTGCCTGGTGCTGACTGTCAGGATTTTTTAAGAAAAAGACAATAAAATTTCACTCAAGAAACAAACTCTTTTAAAGATTCATCATAAAATATCTAAAAACATCTTGTGGCAAGAATGCATACTAATGATATGCATTATCATAATAATAATAATAATAATAATACATAAGTCTGTTTCTTATTGTAAGCAACAGTAAGTAGGGGAATTTCAGCTTTATTATCAGGAAAACTGCCAGCTAATCATTGCCAGTTCATCAAGAATGTCATTTTTAATCAATGTTTTGAATATGTAGTTTAATTTATTTGTGACGTTTTGAAGAGTAGATTTGAACTAATTTAAAGCAATTTGATACCATTTTTTAAAAGAAATGAAAATATGTGTTTCATGCTTCTGGCGGCACATTTTTGGATCTACAGTACATGCACAGCCTTAGAGTCTTGTCTCAGGGCACTTACAGCTTGAACTAGCTTCACCCTAACATCCCCCTGCATGGTGGAGATTATAGCAATCAGGATACTTTCTGCAGCCTTAAGGGTGCCTGGTGCCAAGTGCAGAGGGACACAAGGAAGATGGAGGATTAACCCCAAACCCCTCAATCGGCCCACCCACAGAGACAGATGGAGAAAATCTAAGAGTCCCCATCCCATACACGCCCCCACATACTGACACACTTACAAAAACTCATATACACAAATCATAACAGAGTCTGACATCTGCTTTATTTGAAGACGGCTGGGTTGTTTAAACGAACGTTTGGAAAATCTTTGTCTTTAAGGACACTATTCAACCACCAAAATTGTGTGTGTAATACAGATATATTAAAAGCATAATGAATATGTAATTCCCTTCTAACTCACTAAAGAACCAATTTGGCTTTTAGAACGGTTTTGAAATGAAAGAGCCTGTGTGTGCGTTTTTGTTGGACCCGTGCTAGCGCTGCTTAGTGCGGGCTCAATCTCAGTGCTGCAGGTTTACGGCTTATTCTCTCTGGTCAAACAGATCAAGCCCACGCGGTATGTAGGAGCAGCCTCATTCTTTGTTGCATTTGATCAGTAGACAGCCTTTGAGCTTCTAGTCAAATAGATTAGTCTATGGAATCGTTTAACGTCAAAGCACTAGATCTGATAGAAATAATGCTATATGTTATTAAAGGGGGCACCAAAGATAAAGACTATAGTTAAGTAAGAACCACAGCTAACATTTAAACTAGCATCAATATTTTATTTCAAGTTTTTTGACCATTAAAATGCTCACACAATAAGAACATCTTTCTTTCTCTGTCTTTTTGACTCTGCCTTCCCCAGGCTTCTTCTCTGACTTCTACTTCTATTAGCTAATGAGGTGCGGACCCGATGTAGTAGATGGAGCAGCTGGCCACAGCACCAGGCTGTGTGATGTACAATGTGCTACTGCTGCCCCTTTACGCTATTAGCTAATGGAATTGAGGGAAGCCTTAGTGGGTGGATGGGCCAGCAGGGCTGCAGTGCTAAAGACAACAAAATGCTGCAGGCTGAAATAGGACCCAGTCTACCCAAAACCAACATGAGAGCTATGCTATATGTTCTCTTTCTCTACTTGGCAAGCCAGCTGCCTTGTTAACCAACTGGTTGGCTGGCTGGAGTGATGGATGGATTGGTGGATAGATGGAGGGATACTTAAGTGGGTGGAAGTGTTTTTGCTATATCAGTTGAGGGTGGGAGGCAGTAGAAAAACACACCAGTTCAAGCTGGAGAGGTTTAGCATGAATAAAGCAGCTTGTCATGGTAACAGAAGAACGAGTGGGAGTGGAAAAAGCAAGACAGCCATACGCAGCCTATAGGCATGGCTGACCCAACCTTGATTTCCAGGCTATCACCTGAATTCACCACACCACCAAATGAGTATATCACACTCAGTTAGGTGGAGGTGAAAGAATAAGCTGGGTAAGTACACTAAAGACAGCAGCATTCAAAGAATGCCCCTTTGTTCCAGCCATCACTCCACACTGACAGACAGACATCAGAATCTATAAGAAATAAGGGCATTTGGTGTAGCTATGAAAAAGTTGTCTTTACTAAAATGAACAATTTAACTTTGACTTTGAACACTGTTAACAGTAACAATCCATAATCTGAAAGACTACACACTAGTGAAAGTCAGGAGTCAATAAGACTCAACACTGAACTTTGTGGAAGGTGCTAAAAATAGAAAATTGCCCCTTATAGCCCCTAACCACTAGGCACCCCAAAGTCATGTCAGAGGTGGAATTTGAACCTACGCCTCGGAGACCGGAAAACTTACTTCAGAGGAAGGCGTCAATGCCGAGTCTACTGCCTTAGACTGCTCAGCCAAATCAGGCAAATTCTTTAAATTCTTTAGAACAAGATTCAAGAAGTACAATTTTCCACCTCATGTCTTCTTTAATGTGTGCTGAATGCTAACAACCAGGCTTGGTTCAACTCCAAAGTGAATATAGGCTGATTTCCAGCACTGAGCATCATCACTGTTGAACTGTTTCGCTGTTGAGTATGACAGGTATGAGAACATACTTTAATATATGACACAATAACTTGGTTGATTTGTCCTTGGTATAAAATGAAAGTCTCAAATAAAAGTGAATATAACAAATATAATGTGACACACACACACACACACACACACACACACACACACACACACATACTGGCTGATGTCCAGGTTAGATCAGAGGCAGTGCTAAAGCAGCAGTCACCTTGCTTGCTCTTGCTGTGGATTATGAACAAAGAGAGGATTAGAACATTTCTAAAAGTCACTATTGCTTGCCTTGGCTTCTATAGACCGCTGTTAATCCCAACAACCAATAAAACTCCATGTTTTGCATCTGTCAGTAAACAAGAAGAAAGAAGTGCCAAATATCAGCATATATCAGTGAAATATCTACTGTAGGCAAAAGCTTCTCATTAAAGTCACTGCTGTTCATCTGTATAGTATATTTGTGCCTATTCAATAATGGATAATGGAGCAGGTCCACACCCACACTTAGGCATGGAGAAACCTGCATCAAATGTGCACACTTTCACTGCACAGGACTGGCCCTGTTTCTGCCCCAAACACAAGACTGGGTAACACAGGGAATGTACAAAACAGCCAACAATGTATTTATATCAAGTACCTAATTAAGAGTGGGATCACAATTAGTTCTCTGAATTTTCTTCTCTGAATTTGTCTTTCCTAATGTCTTTCTCAAGGGAGAGTTATTGAATGTCTGAACTTACATTCTTCAAAACAAATTAGATCTTCTCATGGATGAATTAAAGATTTTAACACTTAGTACTCCCCTCTAGTTCTCTACACTATCCTGAAACTTGAGTGTTTTCTCAAATTGTAAGTCACTTGGATAAAAGCGTCTGCCAAATCATTGTAATGCAATGTAATGTAATAAAGGATATTCCGATCTTAATCTGTTCATGAAATTCTTTGGCCATTATATGACTACAAAGAGCAGTCACTGACAACTAGAGGTCGAAGTCACTGAATGGTTTTCTACAAATGTGGACATGTCTGAATACAGGGCTAAAAGGTGAAAGATAACTCATCAGGTCTTTTTCTTTAGTTCAGTAGTTGAGGATTGGCGTTCCTTATTCCAGCTAATGCACCATGGTGCACTGGTCTTGGCTGAACGATTGTCCTGCCATAAAAGTCAGTTAAATGACATTGAATCACATACAGTAGGTTGATTCAATTCCTTAGTAATATTGAGTTTTATGGAGTGGGTTCAGCTTTAACTTGGGATTCACTGTTCATGTTCATTTCTCATATTAAAATCTTGGATTTTGAGAGTTCCCATAATTTGATAAATACTGTTGTATTTTTGTTATGGATACACCTGCAATTAAAATAATATAATATTTGGTTTCCAAAGCTATTTGCTGTTTTCTTGCGACACTGTTTGGTAAAAACAACAAAAATGTAAATTACATTTTTCAGGAGATGTATAATAACTATAGATTGATAATGCTATACATTATTTTGCTAATGAGATTTGTACTAATACTAAAGCTAGCAATTCACTGTTAGGCAGACAATATATAAAATAATCATAGCTAGGATATTAACTATTGGCCTGTACTCTAATCTTCCGAGATTTCATAATGCCATTTGGTCCAGAGAAAAAACAAATCCAACATCAAAATGGATACACTGACATTGGAAATTTGAAATGTAATCCAATGGAAACTGATTACATCTGATGGCTCAGTATCCAAAATGTTCTATACTACCATTTCTATCAGTAACAGCACTGACAAAATATTTTAAAGGGAGAGTTGAATGAATCTGTAGAGCTTCTACTAAGTGCTGGGCAGGGGAGTTGGATAACAGCACTCTTTTGCACTGTATCAGACGCTAATCTCCCCAGGCAGGGATGCTCTTCATTCTACAAAAACATGGGCGCTGCTTACTTGGCACTACCTTTTCCACTGTCACACAGGCCAGGCACATCGTGCCAGAGTGGACAGCTACACACTTAGAAAGTGTATTAGCAAATGTTGCTGTCATCTGAATATAACAGTGCTGCTTATGTGTGTAGCTTGTGTGTGTGTGTGTGTGTTAGTTGAGTTGGGGGAGGTAGGGGCTTTGCCCTGCCAGGATCAGATAAGCTGCTTTGAGATGAGATGAGAATGAATGAATGGATGATTGTAGACCGTGTACTGGGACTACAGCAGCCAACCAGTGCAGGAAGAGAGAGAGTTGGGTAAATAGAGAGAATAAAAGAGAGAGAGAGAGAGAGAGAGAGAGAGGATTCCCTTCTGCAGGGATAGACTAGGGCAGTAATGGGGAAAGCCTGGATGATCACTGGTGAACCAGCAGGCGCGAGAGACATGTCTCCTAGCATTAACATCACAGTAATGGGCTCACACATGCATCACTGCACCCTGTCAACACACATGCGCTCTACTCACTGGGCCTGGCCACTGTGCTCACGTATTCACACACACTCAGGAATATACACATGCACATTTACCCACTCATAAAGTCAACAAGCAGGCTACACGGCTGCAAGTTATATGCTAATACGCACAATCACACAGGTAGTTACAATAAATAATGCCTTTAAACACCCATCGGTGTCCACCAATGAACTCAAGTATATGTACAAACGTACAAAAATGAAAAAGTACAGGGTCAGCTATGTGCGCTTAATGTTAGTGTCTGAAGTATCCTTTACGTTTTGAGAGTGCAAGCAAGCACACCCCTGCCTCGAAACAAATTCCACCGTAGCTCCATCCTGCAAAAAGAGTAAACAAGCTCCAGACAAAATATAATACAATGATGCACAAAGACATTTTACAATACACAATATGTATCACAGCACTTTTCTATTATTTAACTGCCACAAGACCCAGCTATACACAACCAATTACCTCACACTGTTAGGACTCAAACTTGCAATCTGACAATAATAGGGTGAAACTTTAGACAGCTATGACACATAGTAGGCACTTTAAAAGCCCATGTGCATTATGTCCTAAGGCATATCATACAGTAATTGCGTAGACAACAATGCAAACAGAGTTACTCTAAAGTTTAGTAATGATGTCTGTAAGCTGGGTTTTAAAGCATCTACACTAATCTATAAAAGTAGCCTCTGTGTTTCAGTGTAGCTTTGTCTGGTCTTATGTTGTTTCTCCAATGTGTATGTTCCTTGTTTCAGTGTTTGTTTCCTTTAATAAAGACTGTTAAAACTGACACATGCACCCTGCCTTGATCGCCTCGACTTTGTGATATATATCGAGCATCCCAGAATGTCATTTCATCAAATTACCCTGAATTTTAGAAAAGAACATAAGTCAATGGACAGGGCTTAGGCACACAAAAAGCTCTGAAATGTTTACTGTGACATAATTTATGGTGAAAATGTCATGCAAACATATCCAAGCTGGGTTTAGGATAAATCTGGTGAGCAAAATATTTTAGCAGCTGGACTGTGACATAATTCACTTCACAGTACAGATATTTTAATGTGACTACACACATATACACACACATTCAAGAGTATATCCAACACCCTCGCCCACACAGTTTCACACTTGGAGAGTACACCATTTCACCAGTGCTAAAACTGATAGCATGCTTTCCCCTTTGACTGCACACCCCCACACACATTACCAAACACACCAGCACTCATTGATACTATTAGTGCACGAGCAGCAGGAGGCAGCACAGATTAAGGATTACGTTACCACAGGCAAATGCACATGGCTTACAGGAGGGCACAACCACCACATGAGAGACATGAGGGGGGGACGGAGAGAGCTTGAGCTTGATCATGTGGTTTCAACAAAACACACATCACCCCTCCCCCTGCCTGAGCACACACACACACACACAGGCTACATGCGTACATATCCACTTCACAAAAAAGCTCAATGGTGACCTGTCTCTGATTAAGGCTTTGAGCCTGACTTGTTCCTGGACCAATCAATGGCTTTATCACTAGTAGACAGTACGGTGCTCCTACCTTTTGCGGATGGGATTTCTGAAGTCAAGTTGGAAGTTTCTTGAAGATACGTGACACTGAGCAATTGTGTCACACTGGCCTGATATTTTATAAAGGCTTTTCTCATAAAATCCAGCAAAACAATATCACTACACAAAATCATTAAACAAAATGAGCTATGAGAACAGTCCAAAACAGTAAGGGTGTGACATTTTAAACATAGTATTGGGGGGAAAAAAGAAGTTCAAAAGACAGAATCGGAATTCGAAACTGTAACAATAGGGCTACTATTCTAACCCGATTACAATTGGTAACTGAACTGAAAAATAATCTATTAAGATATGTGCTCTTGATGTTTTAGTGATTACTGTGCAATAAAGTAATTATACACACACACACAAATATATATACACACCTTCAGAGTAACCAAACTAAAGGAACAGTTGGAAGGATATTGCAATATTGCACAAACCAGATTGCTGCACTTGAGGGGTGGGAGCGTAAAAATAAATGAAATATAAACAGCAGTCACGGTGGTTGTGATTTAATTATTCCACCTGAATGGGGGGGGGGTATATAATAATAGTAACCCTCACAGTAGTTAAGATGGAACAGTGTATGTATCATTACACACAGATCAGCATGTACAAGTGTAATGTATGCAGTGTGGCTGAGGTCCAGAATAATATAATGGACTGACCATATTTCAGAATGTATACGTGTATAATTTTTGTAGTGTGGCTGAGAGCCAGTACAGTTCCCCTGGTGGCACAGTTATAAGGATGGGAGCGCTCAGCAATGTGAAAGCGGTTCTGCAGCCTAGTCATGCAGGAGTATAAGGCTTTGTAGTGCTTGCCAGATGGCAAAAGGGTAAAGGACGCCCAGGCCTAAATATGCCCAGGCCTAAATATGCAACTGGATCCAACTCCCGAAACCACTTTCACTTCATCATCTTCACAAAGTCTTCTGAAACTGTATATTTGAATCCTCATATCTGCCGAAAAATGAGTAGCCTTTGTTGCATGTTGTGCAGTCGTCGGGTTACATTTGCTAAATACACTCGAGTTATAGAATAATTACATAATAAGGAGAAGGTCCATGCTTTTAGAGGCCATGTCTTCTAATACTAGGGAACAGGGAACACATCCTCAATGAATGTGCAATTGTTAGAAGGCCCTTCTCAAAACAAACAAACAAACAGGAACATGAGGCGCATGGGGAGTGAGAGGAGATTGTCCACTAATCAATAAATTGTCAGTAACAAAAACAGCCTGTGTAGTAGAAGAGTGGAAGAAGAGTTTTTTTGGGGGTTTTTTTTGGGGGGGTAAATAACCTAGAATATAGGCCGTTTAAATGGTCTAATAAAATTGCTGTCCATACACTTCACTGAAGTCCACAAACAATGGAACCATAGTGGTTAGGTTTTTCCTCCCCACACATTTCCCAATTTGGGTTTTGAAGTGTGTCTGAATTTCACTTGGCATGTTGCACTGACTTGTTGGAACATGTCATTTTTATGTGGTGTGCCTCCTAGTAAATAAACACATCAAGAACAGCTGCTAAACATTAGTGTATAACAACAATCATTTTTTGTCTACCACAGTTCCATACTGTGATTACAATGCTATATATTGTAACTATGATATACTAAAAAGATGCTAGTAAACTGTTGATGTTGACGCTGACATGGTAAAGACTGGTTCCCGAGTGGCCCAACTGTGTTAGACTAATTGTCGGGAGACAGCGAGTTCGATCCTCTGTGACAAGAGAATTTGTAAACGCATTAAGTTGTCTAGTGACATTACATTAACAGCAGTTAGAAAAAAATAAGTGGTGCTAGCCTTCACCCTCCCAGTGTGTGTTATACTGTGAGACTGGGGGAGTCCTAATTCATTTGAATTAACCTGTGGAGAAAATGTAATTCCAGTGGAATTGGTGAGAAAATCATGAAAAAAGAGTAACCTTTTTATGATCAGGTGAATGTCTGATTCTCCAAAGACCTAAATTACAGCCTCATTTGTATACACCAGACTCCTGTGACATCAGTGCTGTGATACCGCAATAATGTTTAACGGGTACTGTGCAGCCCTCAATCAAACAGAGCAGGTCAGCAAATAATTTAATTCAGTCTACGTCCTTTTTCTTTCATCCTTGTTTCCACATCCCCATCCGTTCCCTTTTTACACAATGAGCATCTTAAAAAACAGACATCTAACCCTGAGGCCAATACAACAACAGGAGTGCATGCAGTGGGAAGCGATTAACCAGCAAATCATGTAGACATAGGGAATCTTTCAGCACACAGAACAGAGCTCTTGAATCTGGATTAATTAACATTTTAAACTCACTCACTACTCCAAGATCTTGAGCAATTCTGTGTGTTTAGATTAGCTGTTAAAATTTATTCTCAAAACATAATTATAGGCATATCTGGATTAGCTGGAAAAAAGGAAGTTTGCTTTTAATTCAGCTTACATATGCATTTAAGCTTTTTCCATTTCACCACTGAATATTAACTACAGTCTACGTCATTAAAATAAGCAGTCAGACATACACACATACAGTGATTTTCATGATGATCTCTGTCTGGCTCCTTTACACAAATACCAACTGTGTAGAACTTGTCCCTAAACAGAAACACACACTTTGAAATACCTTTGTTTCTGTTTGAGCAGCTGCTTGTTTTCCCCACAGTGATCTCAGCATCAGCCTAAGCTTTGCCAAATAATACGAACCAGTGAATGCCTGAAGCAAACCTGTGAATCAAGTAAGTACTGTGTTTGAGATAAGGACAATCATCCAACCCTTTCCCTGCATTAATTAGCCTCACATAATTCGGCAAGCACTTCATGTCATTTCAAGCAGTTAAACCCTTTCTGTGTAGAGCTAAACAGTCAATACAGTACCAGTCAAAGGATTTGAGACACTTGTTTTTTCTTGTTTACCTTGAGTGACCTCAAAACTATTAAGTATATCCCAGTTTCTAAAAAAAACCAGGATGCTGTATAGCATGTAAATAAAAACAGAATGTGAAAACAGCAAGACAACATATCAAATGCTAAAGGTGGGTAATTGTATTGTTTTATGAAACATATATACTAATTTTGAATTTGATGCCAGTAACATGTCGCAAAACGTTTAAACAGGAGTACAGGTGACCGTAAAAGGTTTATTCTAAAAACGCCTAGCTGAACATCAGGATAGGTCAATAACATGATTAGGTATAAAAACAGCATTCCAGAGAGGTGGAGTCTCTTAGAGGTAAAGACTGTGCAGTTAAACAATGAAACAATTTAAGAACAAGATTCTTAGAACTTAGAACTGAACATTTATTGAAAAGGATTTGATCATATTTAATGTCGCTTTCTCTGGGCCTGAGCTCAATAAAGACACACTGTCATCCAGACTTTTTTTTTTCAGGGAAGGCCTTTCTTATTTCAGTATGGTAATGCTAAACCACATTCTGCTCGTATAAAACATCATGAAACAAAAATCGGACAAAGGAGACACAGACTTGTCTTTTATTAGGCAAGAACGAGACAACACTTCACATTAACTCCAGCAATTAGTCTCCTCACTCCCTACACATTTATAGAGGGTTGTTTAAAAAACAATACGTGATACAACACATTACATTTATGGCATTTAGCAGATGCTTTTATCCAAAGTGACTTCCATTCCCCAACTACAGGGGACAGCCTCCCTGGAGCAACTTGCAGTTAAGGGTCTTGCTCAGGGACCCAGTGGTGATATGCTGAAGGTAGGATTCGAACCCATGACCTCTTGGGTCGGAGGCAAATATCCCACCCACTGAGGTACCACCACCCAGATACACAGTGGTAAAAACACAGTGGTAAAAATGAGCCAAATTTATGCTGGCATCAAATCCAAAATGAACATTGGTTTTTCCAAAACCCATTTTCTCAGATTTAACATTTGATATGCTCTTTTGTACTATTTTCAATTAAATGTTTTCACATTTTTATATGATTTCAAATAATTGACTTCTGTTTTTATTTACATTTTACATGCCATCCCAACTTTTTTGGAAACAGAGCTGTTTGTGGTGTCTAAAAAAGTGTTGAATGCTTCAATTAATAACTTAATTCAAATACTGTCTATGAAACTGCTCCACAGACTGTCTAAAAATGTGTAACAAGATGTCAGGGCAATATTCGGTATAAAATTACATTCAGAATGATTCAGACAGAGCTTCGGAGTACTGGACATCCTCTCTGTGAACCTGATTTCTGTCTTCCTGTTTCCAGTCACAAGCAAAGCCATGCAGTGGTTAAATATTTGATTTGTGCTTGTCTGAGTGTAAGTGGAGTGTTTTTCAGCCATTTGGCATCACGCGCACTCTGAGAAACCTGCTCCTCATTTAAAGCTGACAAGAAGAGCAGCTTGTCTGTTGTCTAAGAAAGAACTCATTTATTTTTTCTCTTTCCGTTCCACATGAGCTGCTGCAAAACGAGTTCTCGTCAACATCTGCAACTCAGCCCCGACACCACCTTCCACTGCCCACTGAGCATTCTGCTCCAGGGCAACCACCGCTGCCATATGAACAAACACGGTCATAAAAGCCCAACCAGCCACATACAGAGATTTTATTTCATTTGCTACAAATTAATATTCCATATTCCATGTTTGATCCACTCAGAGCACATTCGTGCTTGATCAATCAGAATCTGAAAATTAGAATCAGAAAACTTTATTGATCCTAGAGATAATTGCTTAATTCCCCAAGCAAGCTTTAAAACACTGTCCTAATGACATTTATACTGAAATCCATAACCCTTTATTGAAAGCAGAGTTGATTTCCTTTGAAAAGCCAACATATTAGCATCTAAGAGCATGTTTTTAAAATATTCCAGAGCGTCCTTGGATTTTAGATGAAACCACAGTCTGAATACTGCATCAGTCACACCTGAGCACAGTCCCATTTTACTTACTGTAAAATAAGTCCTATTAATACATATATAATTAAATAAGATTTGTATTTTTTTAATATAATACCTATTGGAAATGATTTAATATGGATAAAAACACAAAATAGCAATAATAATATGACACTAGTGCCATATGGAGGCATTTGATATGTATGAACAGTGAATGGCAGTCATCTCAGAGGGTCAAGTATGGGGCTGCATTCTGCTACTGAAGTAACCAGAGAAGCATGGGTCCCAGTGGGACATCTGAACTGGCTCACGCATGATATGAACAAAGCACCCTAACTCAATTCTGTTGACATAAATTGCTACTGTGGTACACCTCTGAAACATAAAAACACACTAGGGAAGCAATGATGCAGCTAAAGGCTGGCCTGCATTATTTGCGGCTGTTGAATCAAGTGAATGCCTCAATTCATCAACATGCCCAAAGAACATTCATCAGGAACATCTGTGCTCAACAGAAAATAAACAATTTTGTGATTGGTTAGAGAGCTCATTTCCACATAGTAACCCTATGGAATATAACAGTATTACAAAGGCTATTATAATACAAAAAAAACTACAAATATTATATTATCTTTAGCTCATTCTATTTTCCTGAATGTTCTCCTTTTGTTTTGTTGCTTGGTTTTTTTTTTTTCGCACTCTCTCCTGCTCTCTTTACACTCTGTGTATTTTGTCTGCAGTTTTGTAGTGTTGTGTTGTTTCTGTTACTGTTGTTTGTGTTGCTCTGTGGTCCTGTAGGAACATTGTTTAATTTCACTGTATACTGAGTATATGGCTGAAATGAAAATGAAACCTACTTGACCTGACTCTATGCAGTCTGGGATCCTTTGGGAGCTGTCCATTTCAGCACTAATACTATTGCAGCCTTTTTCACACTACTCTACTTCATCACAGAGCAGTGGATACTACCAAGTAACACTACTGATGAAAAGTAATACTTTTAATCTTGAATTCTGGTATCTCATCCATATCAACACAGCTAATGTCACCGAGCTCCTATTGTGAAACCGATGCCAGAGTAAGACTCTAATAATGGGTTCACTTCAAGGGGAAAACACACACTGGTTAAAAAAATGTATACCTTCCTCACACAGTAAGTCACATTTGATAAAAGGTGTGTCACTTTGGGAAGGCAATGCAAGGTCAGCTTCTTTCTAACCTAATTAATAATGGAGAGATGAGCCAGCTGACTAGCGGCAAAGTATACTGGCCCCCCGCTACAATCACTAGGACAACACATACACAATTTTACATCGCTCCGTAGAAGTGAGATCCGTACAGAGTTGAAAATCTTGAACAAAAAAGAAGATATCGGACATAGACCGTAAACAGTCCATTGACAAACCACAAGAGACGCTTTTAGTGTATTCATATCAGAAATACATACTCAACTGTCCAACCACCGAAGTATGAGAAGTCACACAGGTTTCTGATGGTTTATTAAACCAAGCTGCAGCCTGTTTTGACAGCTCCAACATCTAACAGATGAATACAAGTTAGTCTGTCAAAAGGCGTTATACAGCAAGGCAGTGGGCTATTATAAGTTAGTACAGTCTATGTAAAGAAACCATTACATTTACAGAGAGAGAGAGAGAGAGAGAGAGAGAGAGAATGAATGAATGAATGAAAGAAAATAAAGAAAAAGAAAGATACAACGAAAGAAAAGGAAAAAGAGCGAGGGATAAAGGCAGAGAGAGAAAGAGACAGACAGACAGGCAGAGAGAGAGAGAGAGAGAGAGAGAGAGAGAGAGAGCAAGACAGAAAGGATGAAAGAGAAAAAGAACGAAAGAAAGAAAAAAGAAAGAAAGAAAGAAAGAAAGACAGGCAGAGAGAACAAAAGAGAGAGCTTGAAACTTTCCAGTTTTATTGTATAGCCCCAGAAAGGGCTGGTGTTGGAGATACATGGCTGACACAGATCACCGTTGCCTGTCAGCAGCACGTCCTTGAGCGGACAGTTAACACGGAGAGACACGTATGAACGATAAACGTTAAACCAGTTGTTAGTTGTTTCACCGCGGCCAAAAAAAACAGACAAAAACGTCTTGTTAAGCCACAGGACCACCTCCAGCCCCACAGAAGCCTATTCAGTGACTGTCCAGCGTGGTGAACTGGTGAAGGTTAGCGAGGGTACGGACTACCCGCCCCGGTAACTAGCGCACACACGCTCGGCAGCGGCACAGCGCTGCGCGTCTGGAGCTCAACTTGTACCGCAACGCTGTTACATAAGTAGGCTAGTTGTTGTTTGAGTAGCTTTGTACAAGGCGGACCTCACTTATCAGCCGTTAGAGCCGATTCGTAAGTGAGAGAAGGACTGCTCCGGGCGGGCCGTTAGGATCGTTAGTTTACAACAAATGGTTTTGGAGTCTTACCTGATTATGTCATCGTTGTGACCCAGGTAGAATTTCTGCTTGTGCTCCCGTGTGTTGTACACGACTCCCACCCCGGCCACGAAGTACACGATCTCCTTGGCCGCCGTGTAGTACAGGTTGTTGCGGCACTGGTGCCCCCGGTAGCCGTAAACCCACTCGAGCCGCAGATGACAGTTCGGGGCTGTTCTGTCAGCCATGTTCAGACTTATTTCTCTCCGAGGCGAAGAGCGGGTGCCTTTTCATTCACGACAACGAGCCCCTCATGCAGCTCCCCCTCCGTCCTCTGTCACAGTAGCTCAAACACAAGTCTGTCTTGACGACATTTTTCACACCAAGTCCTCTCTCCAACTTCAGGCAGTCAGCATCCTCTCACGGCCATTCGGTCCTATTTATTTTGTAAAGTGGTCGTAATACGTTTTGCTAGCCTTCCTCGTACTTATTCACAGCTGTAAAGTAGCTACAGTCCGGACGGGAGGATTTCTGCACTTGTGCCTCGGAAGATCCAGAAAGCACGATTTTTTTAACGGCTCGTTTTAAGTAGGACCGCCCAATACTGAGCTGCTGAGTTGATTGACATGGAGTTCGTCCAATCACCTTGCAGGAATCTCCCAGCCCAGCCTGGAGTGAGAAATTCCAGACCAATGGAGATCATCAGAGAGGACGCAGAAAGAGGCTGGGTTTGTTCACATTCGTAATGTTTCCTGCAGTTGTTCAAATGTAAATTACTTTGCTTTTTAAATCATTTTTTCCGTTTGTGTGTTGTAACACTCTGTGACACACACGGGTAATTACAGCAATACACATTTTTAAAAGTCAGACTGGATATTAATGCCAAAGCCAGTAAGGAGATACTTTACACGATGTTTGACACGTGAGTCAAAACCTTATTTACAAAAACGTCCTGGCACAGGTTTCAGAAAAAAGATCTGCAACAGCATCTAAAGATGCAATTGTAAACACGAGATGAACTAATAAATTTAAAAACCTTTCTGTATATAGAGAGATATGTATATAGATCCCTCATTAATTTCTCTTTCTTCAATTTGCTTTTTTAATGTAGTCTTGAAGAATAATAGTTCTCTAGGCTTCACGAAGGACCAGTTTCAGAGGAATGTTTGTTTGTACTGTGTGTAATACAGTATCTCTGTGTACACAAACACACATACTCTTCCCTTCTCTCTCTCTCTCAAGCACGCGCGCACACACACACACCAATAAAATGCTGAACACAAAACAATGCACAAATTCATACAATTAAGAACTGTCTTAAATTCCTTTTAAAATGTTTTATCTGGAAGAAATCACAAAATGTAGACTGATTTGTAACAAAACACAGTAAGTTATGTTCTGTATGAATGAATATTCTGTATGTATGCAGATATAGGAGGGTTGTGCACTGTTTACATACATTTCATATCTAAGTAAACATTCAAGTGGATGTCAAGAGAACAATGACAAGTCGGAGTATTAAGTAGGGTGTTTTTTTTCCATTTCAAAGCACAATAAAGGCAAGAGCACAATAAAGAGACACAAAGTAGAGCAGTGTACAAAGCTGTCATACCCTCTCCGCCTCACAAGGCTAAGAAATGGGCCGATGTTGGGTCGTGCGACACAACGCGACCTTAATTTTACTTCCTACCAGTCATATAAGAACAGTTCCAATCAAGTTTCTGAACTGTAAAAGATGAAATTTTAGTGGTGAACTGCACTCATTTAATGTCTGTACATATCGTAATATGCTGAAAATGGCCATACGATGCAGACTAAGGTTGTTGTCCATTGCACTAAAGCAGAATAGCAAAAACTACCCAGTAAATGAACAATGGAGGCTGATCACGGAAATCACTTTTGTGCTAAGGTGCTTATACATTTTGGTATATTTAATAGGGTTTCCCTTTTAAAAGTGGGCCCCTACAGGTGAAGGAAAGCACTACACAGAAAATCTGCTGTCAGTGGAAGTACCAAAGTTTGTCACTACAAATTAAAGACTCAGAAGCTTCAGTGTTACTTTGACAATATTATGAACCAAGAGCAGCTTCTCAAGTACGAACGGGAAGTGACTTAACACAAAACAGCATTAACATCATACAAGTTCGTCATTAGTTTTCAAACTGTATCTGCAAACAAAGTCATCTGTTATGGTTTGCAATGTTTCATTTAACAAAAAAAAAAAAAAAGAAAAATAACAATACTACTAATATAAGGTAAACAACCAAATGTCCGTACGCAGTTTACATGCGAGACTGTTACTTTTTAAAAGTAACATAATTCAAAATCCATTTAATTCCACTACATTTTGTACTATTTCAGAATTTAAACTTGTTTTAGGCATATTCCATCTTGGTTAAAAAAAAAAACACCTATATTGCAACATGTACTAATAATTAAAAAAAATATATATCTACCAAATAAACAAAAATTAGTACATTAATTCAGATGAAGTGAATGTAGTATCGTCCAAAACAAAAAGATACATATCAGCCAGAGATGGCACATTTTGTACAAACAAAGGATTTTAAAACCATGAATGTCTGTAAAATCAATGCCCTCTATTCAGGTAAATCAGGGGAAAAAAGGATTTTGATTTGACATTTTCTCAATCAAATGCAAGTAACTGTTTCCAAACGAGACCGACACGCTGCTGAGTCCACACCCGGCCTCCTCGTCGCCGTTCTGAATTTGGGCTAAACGAGTCGCTCTTTGGAATGCTATCCCTCCCAGACCTACTATTAATCTAACACACACCTGAAGCCTTTTCCCAACTAGATCTTTAAATAATTTGGACTTTCTATAACATACTGAGATAATTATAGTGATAATTCACTGATCTCTTATAATTTTAAGAAATATGAATACAACTAAAATTCTTTTCAAAACAGGAATGGTTACGTTACAGGTATTTAGCGTTCGTCTTCAAGTGAAACTTCTCAAAAACATATTTCTGTCTGTGCAATTTCAAAATAGCAGAATGACTCCGTATATACAGTCATCATATAACAACTCTTTGTTCTTAATCAAGGGTGCGACTTAAGAGGATGCCGTTTCATAAAAATTTACAGTTGAAAAAGTTTCACCAGACCACACCCAGAAATACTGGAATTTAAGGAATGCAACAATTTCTGTTGAAAACACAAACACACACAGACACACTCACTCAGCTGATACGTTTTGTTTTCACTACTGTTGAAATCTGTCTCTTTCCGTAACACTTTATAAAACGTTTATGACACTTGACATTGAAATTCATCCACAGTTTATTTTTGGACCCCCACCAACCACATCATCGGACACAGAATAAAGAAATGCAAACGGAGAATATCAGGTGTCATAAAGTTTTACTAAAGCTCTGAGCTGAACAGCCATGACTTTGAGTTGTGTTCCATGGTCACTAAAGTAGATGAAAGGGTGGCACTGTCTTTTTTTTCCCCCCTTACTATCGCTATATTCCATCAGTTTTGGTCTAGTTTGGGGCTGACTGGGAGATTTGCACTTGCACAAGGACACACCGATGTAGGACTGACACTTCACGTAGAGAACAAAGCTGTTACAGGTTTTCAATCTTCTAGGGTTGATTAATAGATGTGCATACATGTGTCCACAGAACAAATACACAATAAGATCCTCCTTCCTAACAAAAGCCATGGTGGGTATGGAAAACCTCGCTGTTTTCCCTTTAGCTTCCAGAATACCTAGTGTGTTAACACATCACCACTCATTCTCCATTCAAAAACAAAACACAAATGAAAAAGTCAAACATGTATATTAGAAGAAACCAGCTGACCAGTGCTGAATTCGCTTAAGTTCACATTACAGTACTGTGAGTTATTAGACTGAAAAAGAAAACAAACAAACAAAAAAACGGAAAGGCATAAGGAATCCATCCCCCTCATTATTAACACCATCATTATCAATATAGTAAAAGTTTATTTCTGATTACAGATATATTATTAATATCAGTAACTAGGTTCTTTATTATTATTCACTTTGTTTTTCACTATTTGTTCAGAGGAAGAGGTGCCGGAAAGGGAAGGGGGGGGAAGGCCGTCACTGTGAGGAGGCCTTGGTGGCTATTGTGGACACGCAGTGCTGCTGAAAGTTGGGGGACATGGCTGGGGTGCAGCCCAGTCTCTGGCACGGACCCTTCAGGCCTCCCTCACCCTCCACAATCCAAGGGCTGCTGCTGTCCGATTCCTTGCCTAGCAGACTGCAGCACTCCTGCGCGGGGACACAGCTCCGCTCTCCTGAGGCCAAAGCTGTTAGCTGTCCAGAAGGGGGCTGAGCTGAGGGCAGAGCAGGGGAGTCGCTGGACGACTGGCCTTGGAGGACACTGGTAATGTGGTTGAGTAGGTCATTGAAGAACTCTGGAACACCCTCATATCCTGCAAACAGGTGGATAATAGAAGGAGCATATTCAACACCTGGAGAGTAATCTAGTTCTGCCCTAAGAAAGCAGCTAAACCAAGCAATTACAGGTTAAGCTTTTACACGTAAATCATCAAAGTGTGGTCCATTGCAACAGTTGACCTTCAGTGTAGAGCATACAGAACAATACCATTTCATATTTGGATTTAAAAAATAGAAAAAAAGATGAAAAGAAAAAGGAATAAATACATGAATGAATGGTGGGGTACAGTACAAGTATTTGACCTAAAGGAGAACAGTACACCTGGAAGTGGGAATTTGTCTTTTAAGTCTACAGACAAGACAAGCCAAATCAGAAAAAAAAGCTTTGCTAAGCTCATGCACTGTTTTCTCCATCCAATTTCAAATATGAAGTGGTCGTGTTCTGTAAATCTTGCATTCCACAATATCATCTAGATTCAGTACTATTTCATCCAATAATGCTGAAGAACTACTGTGGTAGCATGCATACACAAGCAATGAATAAAACAAGCAGTGACTCCTGCTTCATGTTTTGTGGTTAGGTTATTAAAAAACAATTACTGATCTCTCAGTGATTAGAAAAAAAATCCTTTATACAATCATACTGTGTGCAATAGGAGTGGGAAGCTGACGAACACGCACCAGGGAATGCGTTGATGTCAATGACTGCATGTTGGCCTGTCTGGTTGTTGATGATGACATCGATTCCAAAGAGTGACACCCCCAAAGCCTGTCGCAGAGCTCTGGAGAGCTCCCTGATGACATCATCACTGGGTGGCTGGGAAACGCCTTCTACATTATCTCTCTAGAAAAACAAATTAACAGGAACAGAGATATCTTTTATAAAACACTGCATGCAAACAAAGCATACATTTAAGCACAGCTGTTCAAACACCCCTAGTCGTGTTATGTTTTGTTTATTTCATAAATGAAAAGCTGTTAAATATGACATATTTTAGGAATTTAAAATGTGGCCTCTGCAAAAGTTATGGCCCTTTACACAAGGTTCAGAACACAATTTGTATTTATTTGAGTTTACCACATTAGAAAAAATAAAACATTATATATAAAATATGCCCCAACTTTTGCACCAGCCACATTTTCCAATATGGTAAATTCAGCAAAAAAGAGGAACTGTGCATTAAATTACATAGTTGTGTTTTCTCTAGAGGATGTGTACAGAACAGAGTGCCTTATGCATATGACCATACTTTTTTTCTCCCAAAAAGTCCTTCCCAACTAAAGTTTTGAGAGTTTAAAAAAAGTATTCTGGCAGCATATATGGGGCACATATAGGATTGTACTATAAAAACAGACATTTTTAGGCTTTTTTTTTTTTTTTTTTTCCCACACCACAAAATTGCGATTTTTCACTATGAATGGGTGCTTTGGAACGTAACCCCCAAGATAAGCGGGGGTTTACTGTATATCTCATCTCAGAGACTTCATAACACAGTTTCAAAAGGACTTACAGAGGTAAGGTCTGAAGACGACTCTGGCTTGGACACATTATGGCTGTTGAAGAAAATAGCTTTTCTGTCTGAGAAAAGACAGACACAGATTATTAAAAAATGTTTCAAGACATCGCCTTTCCTTGTGACTGTGTTGGATGTAAGTGTAAGTGCATGAGGAGGCCACTAGGTTGCAGCAGAGGCCAGCAGCTGAGTGCACCAGGATCTGAGCGTGCCAGAATGAAAAGCACAGGCAGGAAGAGACAGGGTAAAGTTGGCTTGCCAAGAGGATGCTGACATTTACAACCATGCACATTACAATGACAAAAGGCCTGTTCATAGAACTATCCTGCACCAACAGAAGTGCAGTCGTTTAAGGCAAGTGTGTGTTGGTTTATGCCAGCGGTTTGCATTGTTTTAACGAGGGATATAAGCACTATGTGTTGGCTACATTAGCCTCATAGCTGCAGTGCAAAACTGAAGAAGCTAATTCTGAGCTATGTCTTGGGTGATCAGTTATTTTCCATCATATCATTTTTTCTGATTTATTCTTTAAGATCTCTACCACAGTGGTCAGATGTGCAAGACAACCCTTGCTATTTTTATCTTAGTGTTAAGTCATCCCTTAACATACAGCACCAGCCACTCACACACCCCAAAATAGGTAAGCTAGGCTTCTATCAAAAGTAGCTTAAGGCTTGACTTTGATAGTTTGAAGCAGATGGATTTATTTTCCAGTTCACTTTAATTGAACATACCAGTAAACTATTTGGGTGCAAGATGGATGTAAACACGATCAAGTCACTATTCCTCCTTTTATCTAGCTAGTGGGACAGCCATTTAGTCTGGCCTGCCTGTTATTTCACTACTGCAGCCAGCATAGCTATATAGGAGCAGGGCTCACTCTTGGCCTTGCCATTCGGTACTGGCAGTTTATAACACTTAGAACTAGGATATGCAAAAATATAGATAATGGTAGCTAGCTAGACTAACACCGTTAAATATCCTAGTTATTAGCTTGCTAACTTGCCAGGACACTGATCTGGCATACTGGGCATTTTCTTACTGGGGTGACTGACCTTAAAGATGATTTCTTATTATGATTTATCATTCTTAATAAAAAGAAAAAAAATGACCTCCATAAATCAGAGATAGCTGCCCATTGGTTCCTTTTCTATATGCAACTGGGCTGGTCCAATCACATGTTTTACTTGTCTCTCACCATTTCTTGATGCACAGAGGCAGAGGAACAGGTATAAAAGAAATAGGGAAATTGAATAAAATTTACATAAATTGTAACGTTAATGTACAATGCACAGGCCTGCTGGCAATTTCAAGTAGAGTTTAAGAAATCTTTTTCAGGATGTTTTTAGGAAGCTGGAAATGATTTAGATACCTTTGAAAACTTACACACTATTAATGTGATGCTTTCCTAAAACATGAATAATATTACAGAAAAGCACCCAAGAAGCCAGTGTTTTTTTGTTTTTTCTTCCAATTATGTTATAAAATGATCTGACTATAATCACTCTCTAGTTCTCTAGAACAGGATGTATGTACAAAAATTAACCATGACACGGTTAATCTTCTGAAACTATACCTTCTTTGATAAACACTTTCAGTGGTGCTCAGTCAGTTTTCCAGCCTCTCTCTCTTCATTAATTGTAGCATGATCCGAGTGGTTAGCATTGTGCTGACTTTTACAAGTTTGCATACAGCTAACAGGCCTCTCCATCAGTTACCACCATTGCTTTGAATACTTGTATAGAAGTGTGTGCAAAAGGCTCATGCTTCAACCTTGACTTGGGTAGAGTTACTGAGGCTGACCGAGTAAAACCGAGAGTACAAACACCACACTATCTCACACCTAAACCACTAAAACAGGTCCGCTACCCAACGTTTTTGTTTCTATTTGAAATGTGCTTGGCCCCAAATGCAATGATGGACAAAATCCCATCACTTAGAAACAAACTATGAGCTTCAAACTATCTTCACATACGTTCACAAACATTCAAAATTCTAACACTAAATATTGGTCTATTAATTAAATATTTATCAGAACTAACTCAATTCCAAATTTAAAAAAATCTTGTTTGTTGACAGTTAGGTGTCCAGACATCAGAGGATTATGTGATTGTTGTTTAAGTTTTGTTATAATTCACAGCTCTATGTCAATATCAGCTAGAGTCCAAACTGTACATCAGTTTAAAAACCCAAACGTATTTCCAAACTGCAGAGTTTTAACAAAATGAAACAACACCACTATCATGAGGAAACAATGTCGAAGGCTCACCTGCTGGGCCAGACGGAAAGTTCTTGAGGGAGGGTCTTTCGACTACAGTGTATGAGTCACCCACCACAAACACCTTATACAGCACTGCGTTGTGGTTAATAAAGCTCTGGATCACACAGGGGGGTTTCACGTCCTTCAGGTCCTCAGCACTAAAGATGATAGCCATCTGCAGACACAATAAGAAAAGTGATATTAATATTATGAAGCATCTTTCAATAAACACTAGTGCTATAGACTAAATACACCATTTAGATGATATTGCTGCAGACTATGACTGCAGTCCCATCTTCAATATGATACATCTTTAGTACGATACAATTAAAGATGGGTCTGCATTACTCTGATCAACAGCACTTATGGCTCTTAAATGATGAGTGCCTGGATTCATTCCAACACCCTCATAAATGCACTGTACCAATGTATAAATGTATACATTGCACACAAAAAACATAAAAGGCTTAGTTATATATTCATAGCCTTGGTGATATATCACTACTGCAGTGGCCAATCCTATGCTGAAAAAATGTTTAACCAACAGTACATTGTTCAGCATCCTTACATACAGTTTCACATCCATCTTGTTTTCCTCATTAAAAATGAGTAAAATTGTGTTATAAAACACTTTCTGTCAGTCAGAAACAGCAGGAAACAAAACCAAGAACTAAGTGAGCATTTGGGTATGAGTAATATTTCATAACATGTGGTTAGCTACCACAAGATTACAGATAGAGTGAAACACGTTGAAGTCTTACCTCATGAGAGTTTGTTCCGTGAGCAACCCGTGTTTTACAAACTGAGGGACAAAAAAAAAAAAAGATAAATTAGTATATTTTAAAACAAAAATGGAAGGTATACAAACATACACATACTGCTGAATATAAGGGACTGGTGAATTCACTGGTTTTGTGGAGGTTTACAGGATGTAACAGATATCTTGTGATTCTGAAACCTGATGACTAAGCCTGCATCAAGACATAATGGGGCGAAAAAGTCAAACAAGCTGCCACTTCCTTTGGCTTTTCCCGAAAGGAAGGGGAGGGACTTACTGAAGGGGAATGTAAGACCATGTTGCTTGATCTGTTCCAATGTGTCTGGCCCACACTCACTGTTCAGCACCATGAATGGAGGAGAGCAGATCCGTTCATCTACAGACAGAGAGAGAGAGAGAGAGAGAGAGAGAGAGAGAGTGTGTGTGTGGGGGGGAGAGAAAAAGAGAGTGTGTAACTGAGGATACTTTTTTAAAACTTCAGTGTTAAAAAAAATATATACGCAGACCTCTAGAATATGTGTCTGGTATGAGCAACAGGTAAAGCTTCGCCTTCAGAGGGAAGTCTATTTGGCAAGAACGGATGTTACCCTGAGTAACCCTCATAAAACAACTGCAAACTGCCAGTTCTGAAAGCACCTCACTCATCACTTCCCACTCTTCCCTATTTACACCAGTGACAAAGAAACAATGGTCAGATAGCATTCGGCCCCGTGTCCCTCTGCATAATGCAGGAGACAGTCCACAGGGCCAGTGCAATTTGACCCGAGAGTTCAGGGCTTTGTTTGAAAATACTGTACTCTCACTGTCCCGCATCTCACTCTGATGAGCAAACAATGTGGTGGGAATGAAAGAAAAGGATCAATATCAGTGAATGAATAGCAGCTGTGCGTTTAACATAGCGGCTCCAGTGGAAAAACGAAGTGCCATTCTGGCTGTCTTTTGTTGTTTCTTAAGTCACTAGTATCGATAACCACCAGCTGCTCTCATGGACTATTCAACAAAAGCTATGATTAATGTAGTCCCTGCCTCGACATTCTGCCCACAGACGAGCTCAGACAATCTGGCCATATGTTAAGATATCAAAAACAATTATTCGTCAGTAATAATTATATATAATTCACCGGTTACTGGTTACCTAAACTGGAGAGCCTACACAAAAACTGTTACCTGATTTTAATCAATCAAACTGGAACCAAATATTTGCTTTACATTCTTCATGAGCTCTGTTGAAACATTTGGTAGCAAGTCACTAAGATTTCTCATGCATCTGAAGATAGACATACCACTTTGTTGTTTCATGTGGCACGGTTTGAATAATAGCCTACTCCTACATGTCATGCAAAACAATAGTCCATGGTTGGCTCACTTGCCTAGTGAAATTTCCCCATCCTGTCAAAGTAGGTGTTTCTTGGAAACAATGAACAACAAAAAACTAGACTCCCCGACTGTAGTCAAGAGTCTTGGTTTGTGAAACTATGATCCCTCCATCCTGTTAGAGCAATCCCTTGAATGCATGACTGTTCGCTTTTGGTGCACCGAGCAAGAATTCTTATCAGTCCGTTGCTGGGTGTGTAAACACAATGACATCTGGCTTATCATCCGTTATGATGGATCATAATATTTCTAGTGAGCTGTTGATATGCTGATACCACATCTGAGGTAATAGCCAAAGCTTATTTGATACCGATGAGACCACCATGCAAGTTCAATTTCTTTATTGTATTGACTGTACTGAGAAAAAAATGTCATATATTTACAATATTATATCAATACAGCAACAGCAAGTATGGAGATTTATTTATGTAGGACATAAATATTTATTTATGTATTTAATATACTTTAATTTTGCTACATATATCCACTCTGATAAGACTGACTCTAAAGTCCACAAGATGGGGCAAGACCTTAATTTTCTCTTGGGTCACAGTTGAAATTGAAAAGTAATTAAATAGGAAGATTCAAGTGAGATGAATCAAGTTGTGTGTCATTTTCCTCATGACCTATACTGTATTTTAGTAAAATATGAGATGAATAAATCACAGCATATCACAATCAAATCACAATACTGTATTATTTTATAATATTCATTATAAAATGTAAAGGTCACGATGATATTGAATCATGTAGCAAACATTGTGATATTACTGCATCACCACCTCTGTGGCAATTCATTTTTGAACTTCAGCTCAGTCGTGTATCCACAAAGCCAGTTTTAAATCAGAAAAAAGTGGCACATTAACAAGAAAAATGTATGCCACTTTGTACAGTGTCAAGATTCCAGCGCTCAGGCCAGCAAATCACTCAAACCACTTAAAACAAGAATGCCTGAAACATGTTTACTGTATTAAATAGAATAATAAGGTTAGTAAAAAGAATACAGATAGTAGGGGTGCTCCGATCAGGATTTTTGCTACCGATACCAAGTACAGATTTTTTGTCATGGTGATCGGCCGATACCAACGCCGATTCTGATGCTTCAAGTTTATATAACTGATATGTAAGCCCTCTGATCACCATTAACTTTTTTTCTACACAGACTACACTTTGTCTGTGTCCTGTATCCAAATTGATATTATTTTAAAGGTATTAGCTTTGTACTTTATTTTTTATACAGTTCTTGCTGCTAAAATGGGCATAATACTTGTT
>JBBPCY010000001.1:35557877-35592251 GCA_037974405.1 Brachyalestes nurse
CACACACACACACACACACACACACACACACACACACACACACACACACACACACACACACACACACACAAACTCACTTTCTGATATGGACTACAGTGGCTTCCTCATTCTTTTCCTTCACATACATTCACACAACCACATGCAGCTACAACAATTCTGCTTGGGGCACACAGGCACAGAATTCAGCTTCTCTGGTTAAGCACTAGTCTTAGTTTTGTGTCACTTGTGTTCCTCCTCTCTTGAACCCTGCTCTCGTTCTCTGAATGCCGGCTAATGAGCCAAGATTCCTCAGTGACAAATAAGACAAAGTCCAAGACTGCGAAGAAGCAAAAGGTAGACATGAACATACAGACGGCCTAGAGATGAAAACTTAAACCACTAAGAACGTTCCTCCCAGTTTGTTCTCATAATGCAGACTAGGCATGTATGATGACGGGAATTAAGGGAACATAGGATAAAGTATGAATGACCACAGATCAGAGCCCAAACACAAGCATTATCTGGGTTAATCCAGATGATGAAATACAACCATGCTAGATGACATGGCTTGTAATTTGAACGTGCTGGAAGATCACACTTTTTGCTTCAGCTTGTGACAACAGGACTGATATTGAGATCTACGCAAACGCTTTTCATTTAAATCAGCATCCTAATGGATCTATCCATCTTTTGACTTTTATTTTATGCAAAACAACAAAAAGATTTTTGAAAAATAATTCACTTTAAATTATAGTAATGAGAGCATACTTCAGCATACTGAGAATGTGGCAAATTTATCACATATTAAAGGTACCGACATTACTGAAGCTGCTGAAGCGGTAATGATGAATTAATATATTAGTCTTTTCCATGTACACTGAACCAATGGTATGTTATATATTTATTCAGATAATACTAATAAGCATATCTCAGTCAGGCAACAGGTTAAGCCATTTAGATTCGCAGCTATATTCACAACCTAGTGTCCAAAATGTGATATTTTCAGGCCACAGACATCACTGAAGGCAACAAGTCGTGATGATGAATTAGTGTATAATAAATTAACCTTATTAATGTACGCTGAACCAATTCACATTTATTCAGATAATAATAAAGATCTATGTCAGGCAACAGGTTACATTTACAGTTATTTTCACAACACAGTGTCCAAACTGTAGTGTAGCGAAAGGGCCAAACTCACCTGCACATGTCAGCAAAGGCCAGAAAATTGAGCTTCTTCATTTTCTTCTCGCTGAGCCAGTAGCCCACACGTCGACCTCTTAGAAACGTCTGCATCTTCTGTCAGCAGCCCAGATGTGACAGACCAGGGCAAGCTAGCTCTCCAGAGGCAACAGGAAACCGTTTTCTTACCCAACCCTGTCAAAGTCAGGACACAGCAGATTAGCCAGCAGTGTCACACATGCACATTAGTTGCCATTTGATCTCAAAGTCAGTCCAAAACTGACCGTCACTGATGAACTGGAGCCCAATCAGTGCTTGGCAAAGTGAAGATCAACTCAGACTCAAAACCATTTACTAGCTCGACCTGATAGCTTTAGCTAGCAACAATGATTAAATTGGACTCATAACGATACTAGCTATCGAGTAATAGCTAAATATGCTACCCCCTATTTATTGATAGATAGATATGACAGTGTAAGTTAAAACAGTAACTTGTTTATCAGTCTGTGTCACTGTAAACCCGTTTGAAGAGAGAAACAATCAGCTAGCCCCAGCAGCACAGTAACGGACTTAGTATTGTTTCTAAGACCAATGCGTGCCCAGAAGATATTCCTAGACGTCTCATATCCTCTCCTGGACATTACCAGTCCTCAATTGGACACATATTAGACAGAAAAATCACAAAAAAAACACTTGGCTGCTTACCTAGCTGGCTAACACTTCTCCCATTCCGTCAGAAGGCAAGGGACAGGCTGGTTAGCTGGTTAGCCTGCTCGAGGTCTCTCCCTTCTCCATGATCTTCCCTGGAGAAGCTGGTCAAACAGGGCGGTGCAGAGAAGAAAACAGAAAAACGATAACCTGGCTTCTTCCAGTCTAATCTCGCTACTAAAATCGCGAAGTGGACATCCACACTGATCACACCCTCCTGACGTATGGCTGGGTTCATTCAAGTCAGGCTGCCAGAGCCTTCTCTCCAACCATGACTTACACTAGCAGCTCACACACAGCAGCATTGCCACTTGCTGGTGAACACAGGCATTTATTTTAGTGTAGTTTCTTTACAGCTCCTATAGGTGGCGCCTTTGTGCCTGATCTGAGGGGTCCCAGAAATTACACTATTAAAGTGTAAAGTGGCCACTTATAGTCACAAATCACACAACAGTGTGAACAGTGTGAAATTCTTTCTCTGCATTTAACCCATTCACCAAGTGAAGCAGGGTGCAGCCAGCAAAGCAGAGCCCAGGGAGCAGTGTGTGGGGACGGTACTGTGCACAAGAGTACCTTAGTGGTCCCACTGGCAGTTCTGCAATCCAAACCAACAACCTTCTGATCACAGCCTTCAGACTCTCTTACTGCCAGCTACCCCAATTCAAATGTAAGAATGAGTTTAAAAACTATACATAATTTAGACCCAGACAATATATCAGCAGTAGTTATAAGTGAAGTAGTCTGAAACATCTCCCAGACCAACCTATATAAATCAGTCCAATTCACACCCTGTACTGTAACCAGCAAAAATCAGAAATAATGAGACGAGCAACAGTTAAGCCAGCAGACAGATGTTTATTGCTTTCATTTGTGTCCATCTGACGTTTCACTGAAGCTCAGGGGATACGTGTTTTGCGAAGTAAAAAACATTTTTCACAAAATGTAAACGCACAGGACAACAAATTCAGAAAATACATACTGTACAACATAAAAATATATAAATTTTCATAATCTTGGGAAACTGTACAACTGTTTAAAATGTATTTACAGATACTTAATGCATTTTCAGAAAAAAAAGATTTTACATTGGATGAAGTGAGGAAGTGCTTTTGACTGATCCATCTTCTATGTGATTTCTGCTGCTCAGCGTCGCGTTGCTGGGCTGGCTAAAAGACTCAGGATGGATGAAAGACAATGGAGCTTCTCCTTCACCAGCTCTGGCAACTTCTCATTTTCCTTATACCTAAGAAAGAAACAATGGCATCAGGAACAGACAGTGCATTTATATAAACACACAAACAAAAACAAATAGTTTCACCTTTACTTATACTTTACCTGGTGATGTGTCCTTCAGGGGAGGTGAATGTGATGCAGGAGACCCCTGCCTGGACCACAAGCTGGGAACCATCATTAAACTGAACCCAAACTTCTCCACTTGTTAGCTAAAAAGCAAATACATGACTGTGACCAACTAGAAAGGTCTATAATACTGTTTATGAAATGAACATAGTGTGTTATGGAAAAGAGCACTGTTTCAACATTACATCAGTGTGTACAGTTCAGCATTATTCATTTGTATTTTATTCCACTGTATTATATTTTTATACTAATGCTAATATTCCATTACTATACTATCAAGTATTGTATTTTACCTGAGAAGCCCAGCCAATGTTAGGCACAAAGATGGACTTGAGCACTTTTCCGGTGTTGACACTACGTCCCTCCTTGACTGATTGGGGTGAGCTGCCTTTTGCCAAACTGGCTGTTGTAAAATCAGATCCATTGTAGGAAATCATCTACGGTTAAAAAAATATACTGTAAAATTTCAGAGCAGTCCTTTTAATTTGTCAACTGGAATTATATGCAATTATGGTAGCATGAGACTGCCTCACTTTATGCATTATGGCATCTTTTGTTGAATCCCAATCCTAATCCATGACACAACAGAAACAGACCTGACACAATCATTACATTTAGCTGGTGATTAATTGCCCTACAAATAAATATAAGTAATGATCTAATTGTTGCTTTTCATTGGTATTATGCAACTAGTAATTTACAAAAATGGCTGATTAGCCATGTTGCATCCTAGCTATGTTCAAGTTATTGCCAATGTTATGCTGACCTAAAATGAAATTACTTCAGTTATATTTATGAACACACAGACGTCTAAAATGACACAGAATCATCACAGTAAATCAATCAGCTCATATGATTTTCATAGGAATACCTGCTTGCAACATTCTGGCACCTAGCTAGCAATCCACACAACCACATAATGTGCTATAGCAGTTAAATATCACCAACTCAAATAACTGTGATCAGGCAATTTGTAATAATTGTGATAGGCCTAAGCAGAAGCGTTGATAAACATATAAGACTTACAGAAGGGGTGATGTGGGGTGGCTGGGGCGGACTCAGACACACCTGAGCCACCTCAGCAGGAACTGCAGGACCCTGATCAGAAGCAGGCTGAGTCACTGGGAAGGCGGAGGCAGGGTTATTTGGCCTTCTGAAGAACAGAGATAAATTTAACAGATGACAAGAATGAGACTAAAGCAGGCAGAGAGTCGCCGTAGTACAAAAACAGTAGTTGCACTATACCTGGAGGAAGCACACATCATGAAAAGAGCACTGCTTCAGAATATATATTTAAAATGAACTTGACTTGAAAGAAGTGTGTCTGAAATATTGTAGCAAACTGACCTGCCAATGGTGATGGGAAAGAATGGAGTAGCTTTAGCACTGCGCTGCTCCTCAGCACTGATTGCAGCCTCCAAAGACAGACACATCCTGTGTCCCTGATAAAAGCATACATACATAAACTAAATGGATTTCTTATGTGTAGCTAGCTACCTTGGACATCCTTGTGTCCACTGGCAACAATGTAATAATAACTGACTCATTTGAATAAGCCATCCATGAAAAACAAGAAAGGGTCATGGATGTTAATTATAAAAAGACTAGCAAAAGCCTTTTTATTATTAAAATTCCTTCTATTATTAAAATGTTATTATTTAAAATCCACAAAACAGCCAAGAATGTGAATAATGAAAATACTAGCAAAAAAGTAAACACTTATGTCAGCAGAGATCACCATGGATTTGTTTAAAAATGAATAACAAACAAGGTTATTGTGTAACTAATTTAATAAAAAAAAAACAAAAAAAAACACAGCATTACCTCTTCCGCAAGCTCTATGTACTGCCTGCACTCAGGGCTCACGCCACTCAGGCCTACGTCTCCCTTCACCGTGCATGACTTGCCACTCTTCTCCACCACTCGCACCTGATCACTTGTCTTATGAGTTTTAGCACCTAAACGAGGAGAGTGAATGATATTGTTTTCACCACTGGACATCAAATGAAGGTGCATGCTTTTTAGATTAACAGTTATTCCTTTTAATTATTTATTAATTTATTTATTATTAATTATTTATCACAAATAAAGGTAAACTATATAGCTGTAAAGATTAGGTACTGCACCCACCATCATAGAAGCACACTTCCAAGTCTGCATTAGGCGAGTTCTCCATCAACATGCATTTGGCAAACTTTGTGTACAAGGTCACTTTAGGAGTCTTGGACTTGACCAGCTGAACAAACTTGGTGGCGTACTGATACTTTTTCCAGTATTTCTCTGAAAGAGTATATAAATATATTTCCTATTTATTAAGGAAAAATGCAGAACAACTTAATTTTTTTACAGAGCCAGTGCAAATGTCTTGCAATCTTACCAGGCAAATCTTCATAGCTGCATATAAAAATATCTTCTGGGGGAGAAGGGGGATGGTCCAGGACAGGAAAACCTTTACCATCATTAGGCTGGTACACAGTGACCTAAATAAACAAGTTTGATTTAATTTTTCCCTGTTGAAATGTAAGGGTCCATAGCCTACATTTTTCTTGCATTTTATTTGAATTTTGCATTTTACTCTTTGTTCATTAGAATTAAACAGTATTTTAGATATATGTTAATGAGCTATGTGGGCTGCCCCATATTGTGCCTCTTTCAAAAAGCATTCCAAAGAGAAACAGTGTCTTCATGAACGGGCAGGGTTGAACTTAAATGGTTAAAACAGCCAATTAAAAACAAGCTGCTTATTCAGCTTAGTGTCCATATATTGATCACACAGACTGGGCAATGAATTGTATGTTTGGAAATTTGAACAGTGTGTTTGTACCAAATATCTTCTCTCTCATATTTCAAATGGTCTTTTATTTAAAGAAAACACAGCTTGGGTTTTCCATGATATAAGCCCTATATTCAATGACATTTTTCATATTTTTCAAACTAATAAACAACTGAATGAATAAAAAACTGAACGAATAAACAACTGAATGAATAAACAACTAAAACTACTGACTTACCATGGAACCATCACAGGATATCCTCAGCACTTCTTTGACCCGCTCCTGAGCTCCCTGGCCTTTCAGGAGCTCCATGCACACTTCTCCTGTGTCCAGAACGCTGACCTGAAAAGTTGTATTAGCATGTATTAGGATTTTTGTCAACAAATACTTCACACTGGTAACTTACTACACATAGACACAAAACAGGTCTTACTAAACTATTCTTGAGTATATAGTAATGACAAAATAAGCAAGTCGCCTAATGTACCCTCACTTACCACAGCATTTTTGGTCTTCTGTCTGATAGGCTTAAGTCTGGCTGCACAGAGAGGAGGAAATGGACTCTTCTTTGCCTTCCCCTCATTAGCTTTGCTCTTGGACAGGGGAGCAGACTGCCCATCTAAACAGCCTTGAGGTGCTCCAAGTCCATCCCCCCTGCAGGGCCCTGGATTGCTTTGCAAGGATGAATGGTAGTATGGTTGAGGGGGAAGGCTGCTGATTCCTCTCCCTGTTGGTCTGTCACTGCAGGAAGGTACAACCCCCACTGCCTCTCTCCCAGAATGAAAACTTCCACTGCTGCTGTGGCTGCTACCATCTGCTGGTCTCTTGAAAGACCCTTAAAACAAAGAATATTAGTTTAATAATAGACAATAAAAAGACAATATTATACTTTAAAAAAATAAAAATAAATATTTGCCACCAAACAAGAGTAAAATACCATCTGAACTGAACCAAGGCTGTGTCTCACATTCAGCCTTCTGTATTCTGATGGGATGTGCCAGAGCTGTGAAAGATGATCCAGGGCTGACAGAAAAAAAACAAGAATTGTTTAGGGGTTTCGAAGGAACGATTGACTATTTTAATTACACACGCAGTGAAAGGCAGAACAATACACCCAGCCCACAGTTCACTGATTCTGGATACAGAGTTCAAGATTTTCTTTCATGTTAATTCAAACAAAATAAAGAAAAACAATGACTTTACTCATGTTGTTCCATAACCTATTAATTAATTAAGTACCGAGCAGGGTGGAAGGTTTGTGACACATTACATGAACTGCATCTGATTTTATAACAGAATGTCGATTCTCCACTATGCATTGTCACATTGTCTAAAATGTACTTTGTCAATGCATTTCTTGAAGCACTGTTACACTCCTATATAATACTCTGCTACTACTTCAGGGACAAAGTAGCACATACCTGCATATCTTTCAATAAATAAAACATGGCAAAACAAGATAATGTTGGCCACATATATCTTACATTTAGTGCAGTATAATGTCTAGAGCTTTAGAATTTCTCAATGATTCGACTTTGTGATTAGTTTGAATATGAATTACAGACATGGTATCTGCAGATTATTATAAAGTTGTGTCCAGTATTCCAGTGAAAAAATATCTTTTTTTGAGAATCATTGAAAAAGAGAAAACCACCAGAACTTCACGAGTATATTTACATTCGTAGCGACAAATGTCACGCATATAAACATTATATGATTATTCATTAATCATTCATTACCAATATAATTGACAATAGCAGTCCTACTATCTTTCAAATTACATAATTTTTTTGTACTTTTTAAAATTCATTTAACTTTACACTTAGCATCTGGTTCACAATGTACCATCTTGAAACATGTCTCAAAATCACAGACTTCAAATAATAATCTCTTTTAGTAGAACAGTGAAAACACATCTTCTTGGTGCTTTTGATTTCATATTTGGAACCATCACACAGTCAACAAAACCGTCACCAAACTATTTAACTGGTATTAAGTGTTTGCATGTTCTTCACCAATACTACAGTTTCTTACTTTGCAGGTTGTTTGACAGGAGGAGAGGGCAGTCGTTCATGCTCAGCATAGCCATAGGGAGTGTCCTGGTAGCTTTGGGCTGATGGGAAAATCCGTCCAGAACCTGGAAGCACCTCCTCTGAGTGGCATCGCTCCAGTTCCACCTCCTGTCTAGTGTGACTTAATCCAGCACCAGACCGGTCAGAGGAATGAGCCCGTCTTAAGTAGCGTGAATGTGGCCTTTCACTGTCCACTTCTACAGGATGCCTCATGTTGCCTGGTGGACGTGGCTGCCAGTCTTGCTTATAGCTGGAGCTGGTGGAATGCTGCGACTGGCTGGGGAGCGGCACCATGCGGTTGGGTAAGGCCTGCCCAATCACCTGGCGGGTTTTTCTCTGGAGCCGGGTGCTGCCGTTAGTGGCATTGGATGCTGTAGATATTGTTGCTATGCCACTATCTATTGAGCCTCCATCACTAGCTCCAGAGTCTTTGCTTGCAGTTGGTCCATTGTGAGTCATAAAAGGGTGGTCCAGCACTGCTGAAAGACTGGGCCTGAGAGTTGGGTCCTTCTGTAACAGTTGCCGAATCAGATCCTGAGCCTCAGCCGACACATGAGTAGGCATTAGATAATCCCCCAAAACCACTTTACTGAGGGTGTGTTTGACCGTGTCCGTGTCAAAAGGAGGCCTGCCCGTCAGGAAAGCATAGAACATGCAGCCCAGGGACCAAACGTCAGACTCCAAGCCATGAGCACTGCGCGTGGCCACCTCGGGAGAGATATAGTTCGGCGTGCCACACATGGTGAAGTGCTTCTCGCTGGGCAACTTGAGCTGCGTAGCAAGACCAAAGTCTGCTATCTTAATGTTCATGTTGGTGGTCAGCAGGAGATTAGACAGGGTAAGGTCTCTGTGCATTATGCCATGGGTGTGCAGGTACAGCATGCCCTTCACAATCTGGTGCATGAAATGCCTCACTGTTGCAAAAGAGTCATAAATCAGTTCACTCAAAAAAGACAAATAACAGAACTACAAATTAGAAGTTATCAACTTACCAAAATGACTCAGAACTTTAAAAAACTATTAAAACCAAAACATGTACTCTTTCATGGATTAAAAAAACCACCTTCTTCTTCTGTGAAAGGTCTCTTCCTGTCTTTCAGATAGCGGCTCATCTCCCCATTATGGCACATCTCCAGAACCAGGTACACATAATTACTGTCCTCAAAGTAATTATATAGCTTAAATCAAGAAAAAGAAGAGAGTGGGGGGAGGGACAGGTTAACAGATGGTTACCAAAAAGCAAACAAGCAACAAGCCTTTTCAAGAGCTCCAAAGAAAGAGAATTGTCTTTGAACAGATTTACCTAGTAAAATGTCATAGCGTTAACAATTTTACATTTGAAAGGTAATTAATAACAAAATTATCAAATGATAATTAGTTTAGCACAGCTCACCAGCATCAGTAACGCAAGGAAATCCTTGAGGGGAACGTAACTTACCTCCAGTATCGACGGATGCTTTAACCGACACTGAATCTCCACCTCATTAATGACACGTTGGACCATGCCAGCTTTGTGCATGGCCTTCTTATCAATCTGAAGGTAAAGACACACACAGATACAGACCACATAATTACTCAGAGCAGATGCCGCACACAACCGCAACACTAAGGCAGAAAAGCCCAGCCATCTGTTCCAACACAAGCAAGCACACTGAGAGGAGGAAAGAGAACAGTCTTACCATTTTGATGGCCACCTCCAAGCCTGTGTTCACAGATTTTGCTCTGTAAACGCACGCGAAGGATCCCTTACCAAGTAAGGTGAGAACTTTAAAGTCCTGAAAAACAAAAGAGCAATCGGATTCACTATTTAAATTTGCAGAGCAAACATAACATCCCAGTGCTATGCAAAAATATTTTGTACTCCATTCCGAGACTTGTATAGTACCTCAATTTTAAGATCCTCAGACGTCCGCAATATTTTACCATCTACTGCATATCTTCTGTCATTTGTTAGGTTTTGCATCAAAGACTGAATCACGTCAAACATCTTTTCTTAAAGTTTAATGATTCTCGCGCATCCACCTTTTTTCGATGTGACCGCTGTTCAGGTCGGTGTGTGTGTGTCTGTCTGTGACTGAAGCGTCCCTGGTTACCTACAGCTGATAGTGACATTTGGCGAAAATGTAAGTTAACTGCTGTTCAAGTAGGTGGGTGTGGGTGTGTGTCTGACGAAGCGTCCCTGGTTACCTGCAGATGTCAATGACATTGGGCAAAGACGTAACTGCTGTTCATGTCGGTGTGTGTGTGTCTCTCACTGAGGCGTTCCTGGTTACCTGCATCTGACAGTGATATTTGTCGAAGATGCAGACGCGCCTTTCTTCCCGCTAATTTACTTTAATTGGACGCTTTTGTCTCCTAGCAACAGCACAAATCTCAATCCTCAAAACATAAATTGCCAGGATACGAGCGAGCTCCAGGGACAGAAACGAGCTCTTTTCTTTCTTGCTTTGTCTCTCCCGTCCGCTGCCAAGTAAACTGGCAGCCTTCCTCGCGGACAGACATGTCAACCCCTTTCAGTGGGCCAGGAAGCCAGGTAACGTTAGCTAACCAAACGCTAATTTAATCACCTGACGACACGGCTGGCTCCAGACCACTGGAGTCATCGTTAAACTAAAAATGAGCGTTAAATAAAGGAACTAGTAACACGCAGAAACAGCCAGAGTGTGTTTTTTAACCGCCGGGAAAGCTAGAGACTGCTGGCTAGCTAAAGCGAGGCTGCAACTTCACTTACCTCAATTTTATCACCTATCGAGACACTCATTTTCTACTTCATACTCTCCTCGGGCCTGAAGAGTGGGTCAACTTGGTCAAAACTATGTATTTTTATTTCACTGACTGAAGTTCCTCTTTAGTTGTAACGTTGAAACACACATTTAAATGTTGTACTTTAGTTCCCCTCCAAAATATTTGCTTTTCCTCCATTTTGAAAAGTCCGCCCGTTAAATTCGCGACGACGTCATCCCGCCACCTACCAATAGGGACCTCAGAAGGACAACACGGAACGTCTCGTGCTGGAATTGAGATAAAAGTCTCTACACTTAAAATACACCAGTAAATCAAAACACATGCGAGGGTAGATTTTATTATTATATATTTTTTATGCAAAATAACACGATGAGCTATACAAAAAAACCCAACATATTTGATCGGGAAGATGTTTTTATTCGATTCCATCGCCAACTCTCACCACCTGATATGGAAAAAAATGCATGAAATGTAAAAGGACATCTACAGCTCATTCTATATTTAAAATGAACAACCTGGAGCTGGAAGCTTTGCATTTCAATGCAGGGACTGTACCCTTATATACACACCTACAGACTCATAAATTCAAATTACTAAAATAATATTTACAGGTCCTAGTCAACACACGTCCTTTTGAAAGATGTGTATTAAATACAAATATATACTGTATATTTATATGTATAAGTATCATTGCATACATATTTGCTCATATTGCTTCAACCGTAATGATTGATCAAGCAATAATTGATTCATATATTCAACAGGCTAATGTGGAATACAGTTCACCTCTGGAGAGAACCAGTGCTTTGGATTGCTCAGAATGCAGTAATCACATTATCTTAGGAATAGTACAATTGTTGAAAGTGGGAGCATTATTTCAACTCTTAAGCTACAACTAATTTATATGATGCTATCATGGATGTCTAACCTTGCACCAACCTTCACACAGGGCTGGAACATTCAAAGGGAGCCGGACTCCAGACTGTCAAGTACAACAGAAAACCAACAGGAGAGCAGAATTAAACAAACAGACATGTGAATACAGCCAACTGAGATGTGGACACAGAGAGCATGATACTGGCTACAGGTTCAGAGTCAGTTGTGTTGGTCAGATGGTGGCATCAGTGAGAAGAACAGCAAGGCTGGATTGGCAGCTGTTTAGTCCACCTCCATTTCTCCAGGGTTTTTTGTCTGTTGGTTGCCCTTGCCATCTGCCCCCTGTCCTGCTGCAGGGCCGTTGTGAGCGCCGTTGTCCTCTGCTGGCTCTTCAGCTTTAGGTTTGGGTCGGTTCACTACAGGATTGCAAACGTCCTCTAGCTCCTAAAAATGAGAATAAAAGATATGCATTATCATGGTGCAAAATGCCGAATAATAAACAAATGAAGCTTAATCAAGTAATCAGGATGCTCTGACTATTATGACACGTGTCACCATGAGCATGGTGGACCGGTTATGGCATTAACTGTTTTACTGTCTTACTTAAATGACATTAAATCTTATACTGCAGTTTGACTAAGGGTGTTGAAATTAATCACATAATTGATGCATCACGATGCAGATGGAGATGATTCTGCATCGATGCAGTGGCAGGACATTATATCATAATGACATTGCTTGATTTTAAAAATCTAATATGTCCTTTGATGAGCTATATTCTTTATTTCTGTTTACAATGTAGTATAATGGTCACAATTTTTGCTTAAATTTTTCGGTTTTGTTGAATAAAAATGGGAGCTTACATCTCACTGCTTGTATTTGAAAACATAACAATGTGAAGTAATTTAGAAAATTGATGGGTGATATCGAATCGAAGATATGATAATCATAATCAAATCGAATTGTGAGGCCAGTGAAGGTTCACACCTCCAAGTTTGACTCACCCGAATCTTCTGAATAATCTCTGCTACTTTTACAGCGGGATCCTGAGCGATGGGGAGTTTGCTCTGAGCATTCATCTTGGTATTCATCCAGCTCATTGCTTCATTCATACTCTTCTCCACAGTGCTCATCTCCTCAGCATTCAAATGCTGATAATTCTCATCCTGAAAGTCAAAACATTTTACTGTCATTTTACTGCATTATTTAGGATTCTATTTTCAATATCACAAGTAACATTTCTCTGCCTTCTGAGCTTCTTGAATGATTATCACAGTTCATGTAATCCGAACAAATGATTAATAATCCAATTTCAATAAATATAGAAGAAAACCTCATAATGGATGCACATGAGTATTGAGCATCAGAACTTATCAAAAGCAACAATGCATATTCATTCATATGCATTCAGGTTGCTGAACACTCATTTTAATGATACAGTTCTAACACCCGGGCGGCATTAGGGATGCTTGACTCTGACTCTTGCCACTGGAGTTGACAGGGTTGACTCCTTGGCTTAAATTGGGATACTGCCAGAGCCATAGACAGATATTTTACCCAATTTTTTAATTTCCAATGCACTTTAGCAATCTAATAATGAAACTCAACCTATGCTTTGCCTTTTCATGCTGATGAGTCAAACACGATGTTATTAATGAAATAAAGAGTTGATGAGCCTATTCCAAGCATTAGACTATTAAGAGTAGTTGTTCAAGAGTGCACCCTGACTCCCAGGCACATGTGGGTTTAAGAACTGACCCTTTTAGAGTCATACCATCACAAGTCGTGCATGTTTACCTTCTGCTTATATGCCTCCACAACTTTCCTGAAGAACTGGATTTTCCTACCCAGTTCATCAAAAGCTCGTGGTCGATCTTCATGCTCTCTGTACCGCTCTTCAATGGGCTCGCCAAACCTCTACAAAAAACAAAATCACATAAATGTATGCACAAGAACACTTCTATTATTTATTCTACAAACACAGATCGTCTTTTTGCAAAAAACAGTGGCAATATAATCATTTTCACTCGAGTATGAACAAAGCAAAACAGCAACAAAAGCCACAAACTGGGGCTTCTGATTCATATTAAATGCAAGACTAAGCAGTAAGGTAACCTACTTTTAGCTCAGCCAGTTTATCTAGATAGATCTGTTTTTCTTGGTCTTCTCCTTCCTCATACAGCCAGTTCTCTGTATCTTCAAGAATAAGCGTAAGTCTGCTACTCTCCTGCACGGGGCAACAAAACACACAAAGACAACAAAGAAGAATATCAGAACACAGGATATAGCTATTTATAGCCTTATCTTCATGACTGAAACATGATCCTAGTTGTAATACTCTGCTTGGTTTATTATGTAAATAAATGACTTCTGTTAAATAATTTACATACAGACTCAAATGATTGATCTGAAGGAAACAGCTATAAATTATTACAGAGGTGCTATTCTTACATCTTCAGTGATGTATTTCTCATAGATGCCACAAAGTTTGTCTCGCAGGTCATACACATACTCCTCCACGGCATTCTTTGCATCATTCCTCTCCTTCTCCAGCTTGTCCTGAACTATCATTTTTCTCTAAAAGGGAAAAAAGTAAATTACAGTCACAAAGACGGAATAACTGCATGTTCTTTGTCAAATAATAGTATTTACAAGTAAGGATGATTATAATATGCAGAGCACGGATGACCTACACTCTAACAAAAGTGACAGAGCAGAGACATATGATATGATATAATATGATATTATAGAACTGTTTACTAACAGAAGAACTTTTTTCTTTTAATGTATTTTGTGACTGTTTACCTGACAGTGGTTTAAAGGCTCATTGAGAAGTGGTACATTTCTCCAGTATTCTTTATTACTTCTCCCTCTTTGTGGGCTTTACAATTACCATTATAGGAGCCTTGTATTTCTTAACTAGATTTATAACTGGAGAAAAGCATCTTATATATGAATTTCATGTGTAGCAAATATCAGAATAGCATGCAATAGACATGCCATTTATAAATAAGACACATAGCATGGAAAGCTCACTTAATTTGTTGAGATCATAGTTGACAATTTAACTTATTTCTGTAGGCCTTCTAGTGGCCATTCCATATATTTTTATTCATATGATCCAATCAAATATTTGAAATTAAGTCAAAATAAAATTACATTTAAATGATTTAAAATATTTAAATTTCACGAAAAATCTTAAACTTCAAGACAGAACTGCAGGACTTGTTGAACAGTGAGTATTTGCATTTTCTGTCTGCTGTGAAAAGAGATTAAAGGGGAAACTGACACAGTGTCTGCATTACAGTGTTTTGATGTAAAATGTGCTTTTTCTAGACATATCTGAATTATGATTCACAACTGAGATTCAGAATAGATTCAGAAATGTTCCTAATGCTTTTAATAGAAGGTAAATGTCCAAGACATTTAATATCTAAAAGCTATATGAATGAAAACTTTCACACAGTATGGTTAAAATACTTCATCTAATTTAACATTTTATACTAGTTTTGACATTGATTGTCATCAATGTTTTTTTTATTAATATGTTCATAACAGAGTTACATACAGATGTTGTAAGACACGGGTCCACTTTTGGAGACCTGCACCCGCCCGCACCCGCACAGTACAGCACCACACCACAGTTTTTACTGTTCACCCGTGATTATATCAAAATTAAATCCGCTCCCGCCCCGGCCCGTTAACAGTCCCGCCCATTACTCGCCTGTGCCTGTGATAAATTACACACAAATTAAAAGCATTCTACTGAAGTGCAGGGCAGGACTGGCCTCCCAGGAGGCTTTGCGTGTGGAGTAAGTGGCCGGTTGGTGTTTTTGAGGAACACTGTGGGGGCAGATGTTATGTAGTATTAGAGATTATTTATGGTGTGTGTGTGTGTGTGTGTTAGTTGTGTTAAATAGTGAATGTGAGTCCTTCTCGCCAGTCACCCTCCTCCAGAGTCTTGGTGAGCCGAAAGCTCCGTTGTTGGAGTTGTGGAGTAGTACCTGGGCATGTCAGTGGGGGTGCAGTACTCTCTGAAGTACAAAGTCTGTTTCGAAACTGTAGGCTGAGAATAAATAGATATTTTGTTTGAAGAACAGTGTGTCTTCGCTTTTTCTCTCTCACGCTCGCCACAATATCATCCACAGTCCCAAGATTGAGCTGGATCGCACTGAACACACTGTGATAATGACAATTTGTAAATGATAGTCTTATACATAGATGTTTTCACTTATATGTTACTTTTGGAGGCTACAGAACTGTTTTGCTTGACCTGCTACCCGCCCGTATGTAATTAAATACCCGACTCGGTGCAGGACTCTGTTGTAAGGTATTATTTTCTCACTTTTATATTTATCACTTTATTATAATTTTCAGCATTCCACAAAAAAAACTCATTTTGGATACTGACTAAGATGGCTGTTACAATGCTGTATACACTGCGCCCCCTGGTTCTAATCACAAACTATTGGAAAGAAATCACTCAGTAAGTTTTTCTGCAATGCACCATTTCCCACCAAGCCACTCTGAATGACTTTGCTGAATAGTTGAGTTCTACAGACAAAATCGACAGAATTCCTCTTTAAAGCCTCAGTGGGTTCAGCCTTTGGCTGAGCAGAATCAAACTGCAAAACTGAATCAACCTCACCTCCTCTTCCACCAGGCTGGTCAGTAGCTCTCTGTCCAGCTGTCTGGTGGTGTTGGTTAGGATGGGCAAATCAACACTCTTCACCTTAGTTTTGGGCTTGCTGCTGCCGGCCCCCTGCTCCTGCTTTTCAGCAGACACGCCATCCTTTTAGAAATCATATGGAGAGAACAGCTAAAGTATGTGTAAAGCATACAACAGGTGTGAAAAATCACAGCAGGCATCATTGTTATAATGCCTCAACAGACACAACAGGTGGATAAAAAGCCATACTGCTCGTATTAGTTGTACCTTATTATTAGCACTTGGCGCTTTGCCCTCTTCGTTGGGCTGTTCACCTTGGCCCTCCTGGTCCACCTGCATTTTAGTCTGAAATAAAGCAAACATATCAATATAATTTACCTGCGGCTGACTAGGCCAGGCATTCAGCTCAAACTCTAAATTGGCTCTGTTCACTAAGCGCGACTCCCACACACATATAGATGACACATGGACACTTCTGAAGAAAGATATATGCATAATATTCAGATTCAAGACCAATTCTGCTATTATGGGTGCCTTTCTATTTAACGTGCAAAGGTCACTTCACATTGACCATTCATGCACTGATTACATTCACAACAAAGTCCTGCTATTTCAGCTATAGAAGGGGAGAGAGAGAGCAATGGTATCGATGCATTCTTCTACCTGGTCCTCAGGCCTGTTGTCGTTTTGAACAGTGGGGTCTGTCTCCATCTGTACATCCTCCGCTTCTCCCTTCTGCTTCTCAATCAGAGAGGCGCTGCACACGCTGATGATGCCATGAACATTTACGCGCACCTTGACCTTGACCTTTGAACTGTCTCCATCAGGCTGTGGCACAACATTTTGGACCGTAAAGTGGCCTGTGGTGACAGAAAGGGCACTGAGATTAACATACAGTATATAAGTACTGTGTTATGCAGTTATTAGTGCTGTTGCTATTTATTATGTTATTAGAGTAATTTACCCATTATTCTGGCCAAACAAGAATAATAACCATGAAATAACAATTACAAAACATGAAACACACCCTAGTCTAAGTCACTTACTGTATAATCATAAAAACACAACTAAGCCACAGAAAAAGGAAAAGGAAAACGCAGCGTTACTGCCTATTCTTCCGCCATGCGCAACCAAACTAGTTTGCCCATGTAGTCCATAAGTACGAGTCTAACGGTGTAAGCCTAGAGGGTGCGAAAGTGAGCGTCGTATGTCGAGACTGCTGTCATTCCAGGACCCCTGTACATACACATCACTGTGCATTTTATATATATATATATATATATATATATATATCCCCCCCGGCCCTCCTCGTTTTTACTATACATTCAGCGCCCTTGTGGACACTTTTGGCCAACTGAAACCCAAGAAAACTACATTTTTTTAAATTCCTTGTTATTTACACTGTTAAATCATACAATTTAGGTTAAAAGGCTTTCATTTTAAACACCACACTTGAAAAATGTAGTTTTTAGTGTTTTCTACCAGATGATGTCATTTATCCATTTTTTGCCAAGCGAGCAATTTTATATAATATTTTATATAATGGCCATGTATTTATACATAATTTATACATATACATCAGTTCTTGTCATAAGTGTCAAATATCTATTCCTTTGTTTTTTTTAATCCTTCAAATACCAGTTTGTTTGCACAATGCACTTGTTAGTACACAACTTCAAAAATGGCCATTCTCAGTGCTACTGGGGCCAAAAATGGAACAAATCTGAAATATGTAACTCATTAACAACAACACTGAATTTTATTTTCATGCACAAACACAAAACCATTAGCTGACATCCTTGAGGTCACACCTATGTCAAAATGGCATCATTCATTTTCTCTGTTGGAGTGCAGTAAGCATCATACTCCCCTATTGGAAGCTAAGAATATTATATAAAATTGCTCGCTTGGCCAAAAATGGATAAATGACATAATCTGCAAAAAAACACCAAAAACTACAATTCTCAAGTGTTGAGTCAAGTGTTACAATTAGATGTATGAAGCATATTACTGATATATTTACTGAGTTGAAGTTAGAAATGTAAAGATCTGAACTCCAGATCCTTGGGAAGTTTCATTCCATATGCATGAACACAGCTAAAATGGTCAAAAAAAGAGAGTGAAGTGGACAGAGGGATATATGTATATATATATATATATATAAAATGCACAGTGAAAGCTGTAGTTGTAATTATCTGTGTAAAGGCCAAATTGTGTCCATCTTCATAAAGACACAAAGGCAAACCCATGTAAGAAGAATGGAGCAAACATGGTAACTCTTGTGGGAGCCTCATAGGACTCTATGTCTCAGTCCTAATTACTAGACAGGTAATAAACTCTGACACTACTGCTCTACACCTCTGAGGCCATCTATTTTTAGCCCACCTGTTTCAGCTGCTCTGTTACAGCAGTCAGTGTTGTCAGTGGGATAGTATAATAATAATAATAATAATAATAGATTTTATTTATATAGCACTTTACATTGTACAAAAAAATCTCAAAGTGCATACAGACAGAGAAAATAACAAAATAAAATAACAGGACGCATATGTGAATATAAAGTACATGTAAAGGTTCAGCTTTAATACCTCAATATGCATCTTACCTATTCTGCTGTCTGGATACGGCAAATCCTGTGGCGAGCTGTAAAACGCCTCCAGGTCAAAGGGCTCTTTCTTGTGGAAAGTGATGACTTTGGAGAACGGTGCTGCGTGGTTCTTACTGTACACCTCACATTCACTTAAAAAAACAGCAAGAGGGAGATTTGCCTTGTAAACGACTGCAAAAACAGTTTCAGGGTTCACCAATTCAGCTTTGTTAACGTTAGTGTTCTTCCCTGTACCCTACAGCTCAGTCACACATGGAATAGTAATCTGTTTCTGACAATGAACAACACACCTCAGAATGTGAATTTAAATTGGATGACACATTCAGAATATATTTGTATTTTTGTCAGCAGCTGCTGCAAGACATGACTAATCCTTTTGAGGAACTGCACTGCAACACCAATGGCTAAAATAAGATAACAACGATGCAAAATACCTTTCAGCATGACTTGAAACTTGAACTTCACTTTATAATAAAAACTAAGGTGTGAAATACCACTTGATAAGTGACTGATTTGAAGCATAATATAGACTGGAAAGCCTCCTACCCTACACCCTCGTCTGTGGGAGACTTCCAGCGAAGAGTGATAGGGAAGGGGACCACATCAGTGATAGAAAACTCACGGACCTTAAAAGCTGGGGACAAGATTGCACACTACACGCACACACACACAAACACACACACAGATAAACATACATGCATATATGCACATGTACTACATGCTTGTCTTATATTCAGAGACAGAAGAAGTAGGTTTTTAATGCTTGTTTCGTCCCATCAGCCCCTGCCCCCCTCCACCCAGCGTCGCCGTCCCCACCACCCCCAAAGCACTACGCTGGAGCCATAACACGACCCCTTAACCCCCCTCCCCAGAAAACACTACACTACTTAGCTTGTCATTCGCTTGTCTTACTTCACAAAATCTTAAAGGGGACATATTATGCAAAATTCACTTTAGTTATAATAGGTCTATGGGCTATACAAAACATGTTCATGAATTTCTCACATAAAGAGATATCACCAGGTTTATTATTCACAGTTTCAGTCTCTTTCAAAATGAGCCATTTAAGGGCTCTGCCACTTTTATGCAAATAAGCTGTTGCTGGCCACGCCCCACCCATCCCATGCTTACGTTGCGTGTTTAACACACGTCAAAAAGTACGTAAACAGAGGCGCTATCCAGGCCTATATGTTCGACGCCGAGTCGGACCCAGAGCAAGATGAACACAACACTTCATGTGACTTGCCTTCGCCTTCATCTTTCAACTGATTCACAGAAAACGGATGGATGGTTTTTTTCATGCTTGGAATGTTTATAGGAGCAGTAGAGATCCAAAAGGAAATATAAAAGGATGCAAAAAGTGAGTTTTGCATAATATGTCCCCTTTAAGAAAATTAGTCTTTAATTTGACCCATAGAAACACAATCTGAACAATAAAGATAAAAAAAACTAGCTTTATATTGCAATTGTCATATTTTAATCCTTGTAGGGCATTCAGTATGTAATGACTACATACTCTATAACAAAAATGAATGAAATATCTGCATATAACCTGTAGAGCACATCCTCTTGCCACTGCCTCATCTGCATTCAGAGTGGTACTGATGTCTTTAGAGAAGAACTTGGAAATTCTCTCTTTAATGGCTGGAATCCTAGTGGCTCCACCAACAACTTCAACAGCATAGATCTCATCTCTGCTTAGCTCTGCCACAAAAAGGAAAACCGTTACTCATGATGAGCTTCCACTCGGCCACATGCTGACTGAGCAGAATCAATTATTGTAGCTTACTTGACTGGTCCATGACTGCTTTAAGCGGTGCTTCCACTCTCATCAGAAGGTGAGCAGACATCTCCTCAAACTGGCCCCTGTACAATCAGACCAACTCAAGTATCAGAATATAAAGAGCCTCCTCTAGAACCACAATTATTGTAGGGGTGGTTGACATGATGATGTCATGATAAATTACCTCTAGATGTGATTCTTTCTAAAGAACATTATAGGTATTGGAAATACCTCCACATTACTGATGAAGTGAATGTCTTACTAAAAGCTAAAATTAAAGGAGGCACCCGAATGATGTTTTGCTTTTGTATCGAAAGATTTGAAGTATGAATCCCAGTCATGCCAGTTAAATGGGAGCATAAGCGATCATGTGTATTATCATATAAAAAAAAAACCAATGGATCCCTAGTGACTTCTAGTTTCATGAGGCATCACTGCTGCTTTGTGCCAGTGCCACCAAAGCTCATATAAATAAATTTATTGTGATACGAATCATGTTTCTTGAAAATATCTTCAAGTGTCCTGGCATTATAATTTTGTCATATTATCCATCCTTAAAGGGGCATCTTTTTGTCATACTGCCATTGGGAATCTCAACAAGTATAAAAGAAAATCCTGACTGGTCACTGACCTGTTCATCTTTCCAGAGACGTCAATGTCATTCATGAAGCATTCGATGTTGAGGGGCAGCTCTGAGGAGTTTGCACTCATGAGCTTCTTCAGCTTCTCACACTCCTGGTAGAGCCTGAGCATGGCACGAGGGTTCTCCTTCACATTTAACTTGTAACGACCCTTAAACTCCTCACAGAAATATTCCACCAATACTTCATCAAAGTTGCGTCCACCCAAATATGGGTCAAATGCTGTTGCTAACACCTGTAGAAAAGTTAAAAGAATTTATGAAACTTTACACAAATAGGTCCAGCCAGTGTTAAGTGCTCTTCTAAAATATTATTACTACTATTTACAAATAAAGTACACTTAACTCATAAGACTGTGACTAACCTTCAGCTTCCCTTTGTTGAACGAGGCAATTGAAACTTGGTAAGATGAGTGACCAATATCCACAAACACTACGTTACGAGGCTTTTCCTCTGGGTTTGGCAGATCTTGTTTATAGATGCCATATGCCAAGGCCACTGAAACAAGAAGCAAGCATCCTGAAGTGAGTTGTCCATTTCCATCTCGGATTTTAATAGAAATATAATAGTAAAGCATTTTGACATACTATGTGTTCAGTGACATAAACAAACAGAAGGAAAAAAAACAGAAACAGCTCCATCACTAAGTGGTACAATTTTTGTATTATTTAAATTTCTGCTGTTTATTTGGTTTTAATAAATGTGATAACTGGCAACCGCCAATAATGTTATGTGATGTACTGTTAAACGAAAAGATTTTAGAGATACAAAACATAAATATAAATTTATATTTGTTCATGTTTTTATCCTCCAAAATTCAGAATTGACGACATGCACAGCTGGACACGTTAGGTTGTGCACTCGGATTTGTAAGCATGAAAAAGCAATCAATGGTAAATCAAAAACATTTCCAAGTCACTTTATAATCTAACTGTCTGTCAGTGAGTATCACAAAATCACTGCTCTAGATAAGATAGCTGGAGGTGACAGCGCTGTCCCTGGTGCTGAAAAGGATGATGATATAATGACAAAACAATCTCAACTATTTAGAGAGTGCTGTCCATGCCCATCCATGAAGAGCAATTCCTCTTGAACACTTTACATTTATTTGTAGTGTCAGACTACATCCCAATTTTTCAAAGATAACAGACACTCAAAATACTCACTACAACAATGGTGCCCAGTTCCTGTCATGGACGGCCAATGCCCAGCACAGTTTGGTGATTACCCTGCTCAAACACACTTGGTTCAACTAATCTGTTAATTGCCAATAGTGAGTGTGAGTGAGTGAGAGGTAGTAAGTGTGGTTGAGTAGGGAACTACCAAACTGTGATGAACACTGACCCTCCAAGAGCAGAACTGGGCATCCCGCAGTATAATGTCAGTACCCTGGACAGCACCCTCTCATAAATACAAACAAAAACTGTGGCCAATTTGGCAGTGTTCTACTCATGAAGATTCCTCATAGGATGCAGAACCCATGTCTTCCCTCACATGGCTAATTTATAAAGGCTTGTTTTATTAACATACTGAGAATACAGCTAAAGAGACAACACAATTCATAATTCTGATTGCTTCATGCTTCTGTTTTTCCCTACAAACCTGCGGTGGTATCATTAATCAGTCTCAAGCAGTTCAGGCCAGCAATCTGACAGGCATCCATCAGAGACCTTCGTTCTGCATCAGTAAAGAAGCTGGGGACCTTCATAATAAAAATGAAATAAATAAATCAAATAAAGTAATAAATAAAGCAATGCATTTAATTTACTTATGCTCAGCATTTCCACACCCAATAAAATAGACTACACTATATATTACAGCCGTAGCCAACAATACAATTGTGGTGGTGTGATGTTTTATTCATGCGGGATTAAATTACACATTTTAGTTTAGTAAATTGAAGGGATCTCTTTTTTAGTGTGGAAAACATGTCTATGGAACCACTTACAGAAATCACGCAGTCAACAACAGGCTTCTTCAGGGCACTCTCAGAAGTCTCTTTCAGCTTAGTGAGCAACATGGCTGCCACCTGCTCAATGGTGAAAACCTTATCCTCGTTCAGATACCGAACCTACAAAAACAGTTTGACAGCTTTCCATAAGCACTACACACTTCAAAACAGGGCCTTCACTGTTTCAAAACTGCATATTAACTCTCCAGATCGCCAGACAACAAACAGCTCCAGACTGAACACAATACGATAAAGCTGGAACATTTGTTTCCAGTGAGGTTGAGGTACAGCATTTACATAGTGATGGAACAAGACAGGGAGGGGGAGGGAGGGGCTGGAAACCTTACCTTTACCCCAGCGCTGCCATTGGCCAACTTGTGAAGGCTGTAAGGCAACTTGGCTCTCTCGCTTTGAACAAAAGGGTCCTCAAATGCTCGACCATGGAACTTCTTAAATCCATGGACAGTGTTCTTAAAGTTTGTTATCATCTGTAGGGTGAAATGCATTCTGCTCAGTAAGTTACCCTCCCAAAATCCACCACCTAAAGGATATAGCATATCTGGTTAAAAAGTTATTTTAAGAAAAATGCTGTGTAAAATATTTGCCTCTGTACCTGACTCTTAGCAGCATTTCCAATGGTTCGGTTTTTAGCTGCCAAGGAAACACAGGCCCTGGGGGGAAAATAAGCTGTTCATTAATTTATCAGTGAGATTACACCTGTCATAGTCAAGTACACAAGAGACATTGTATCCATCTACCGTCGGCCCAGGATTGACAATGCCCTCTGAGTGAGGTGAGGGTGCGTGACAGGACCTGGGACACCACCATTAGTGTTGTTTTCACAAGCTTTGGTCAAAAAGAGGTCAAAGGAATGCAGCGTGTTTTGTAACAGTAACCCACTATTAATGCATGGACTTTTCCGTATACTGGAGCTTGCTGAAGACCTGATTAGGGCAATCAGGCAAGTTCTTCTTAAAACTTCACTGAAACAGACAGTGACATACGTCAGGGGTGTTCTGCAGAGTCAGGGTCCCAGGCCTTTTGGTGATTACCCTGCTCAAACACACTCATTAAACCTGGGTATTAACAGTTTTGTTTAATCAGGTGTGTTTGACCAGGGAAATCACTCAGCTGTGCTGGACCTTCCCTGAATAGACTTGCTATACACACTCTGAACACTGTGAATACTCTGTAAAGAAAAAAGAAATCAAGCTGATGTCATATCACAGTCTTGTCTGGAAATACTGCTATTTGTTTTACACCATTTAAAAACAGCAGCTGGCATTTACAATATGTGAATATCTCATTATGAATGGATCTGGTTCCAACATTATTTGGAATAAAATAGGCTTACAGTAATGTGCACTGAAATTAAGCATGTCTTTTCCTTCTCCCATTTCGGTACTGTTTCAGAAATACAAAGTCTGTCAGGAGGGTGATGATAACCTAATCATTCATACAATCCACCCCAATTTATAGTCACCTACGATGTACTAAATTAGTCATGATTCAGAAGAGGATAGGGGTTAAAGCTCAAACATCATGACAACCTACCACAGTCAACCACAGTCTTTTCTAAACACCATTAAACTTTTCCAAAGGAGTTTAATAGCTCTGTACAAAAATGAGAATCGATCCAGCACAAATGGTCATCTTGCAGTATTTTTCGACATCCCTGTGAATTTCAATGTGCATGTATGCTTCAAAAAAGCAACTGTAAAAAAGCAAGACCCTTTGGTCTTGCATTCAGTATTAAAGGTTTGCCATGTAGTGAAGCACATCCATCTGCATGCAGTGTAAAGGCAGGGACACGTGTTTCCTCCGGGCATTTAAGTCTGCATTTTTTGGGGTTGCTAAGGCAGGGCCAGAAACCCCCCATCCAGTCACGTGTCATTCATGACTCGGATATTTCTCATTTGTCCCAATGAATGATGACATTTCAGCTTAAATACACTCTCTTGATTGTAAGAAAACTGTCAGAACTGACTACTATTTGATCGGCCCCCTGTGATTCTAGTACGAAGACAGCATCAAAGAGACAAAATGAAGCCAAATTCCTAGATCCAACAACCTACGGTGTTGATTCAACACCCACAGTATTCACTGACGTCCAACTGCACAGAAATTAAACACAGTAAGAGAGGAATCAACACTGGGATTTTGTGTGTGAGACAGAAAAGCATCACCAAGGTAACAAGGGTTGATCCACGGTCAGGGCGTAGCAAGCTCTTACTCTTGTGACTCCAAATACCATGGAAAACACTGGCGCTGCTAGAAAATTCAAATATAATCAGAACTGTTGGCCATGTAGCGATGACCTACAAAATGTAAGGCACTGCAGTGTCTAATATGACAAGACTAATGTCGAGACTAATGACGCTATAGACCAGGGAACAAAAATGTGAGTAGATTTGCCAGCTCGGCAGCAGCAAACATTGCGTAACAAAACACAGCATCGTTTTTTCCAGTGATGGCAATATACTAGGCTGTACTTACGGAGTGCATCTGTCACTGTACTCATTAGCAATGGTTTCAATGCCTCCACTCCTGGCAACAGCGATGTAACAGTTCTGAAAACCCACATCAAAACCTACCACAGACATATTCGAGCGAGAAAGTATTTTTTTTATTATTTCCTTGTGACTTCCAGTTCCCTTTCTTTGTTTCTTTCTTTTTTTAAGACCAGCTGACAACAACCCACCACCCCTAATCTAAAAAATGTGTGACTACCGTTATTTCTACAACCCAGCTAAGAGCCCACTAGCTATTATGTAAGCCAGGCTTTTTATAGCCAACTCTTTCACACTAATCCTAGCAGAGGACGGTTCTACTGCATTCTTGCAGCCTGCACTGGTCTATTCAGCCGGCTGTGTGGGCAAACCTTCTCAGGCTGGGGACTGGACGAGCCTGAAGCCCCGCCCCCCGAATGATTGGATTGGTCACTCCACACCGAAAGAACGCCCCGATTGGTGCAGCGCGCCAGATAAGGAGGAAAAATCTAGAAGCTCGAAAGAGAGGCAAGGCAGCCTACGTCACCAGGGATGACCAGGCAGAGGAGTGACCAATGAGGGACGACCGAACTCTGACATCAGGCCAACTGACATAGATTGATGATAATAATATTGTTAATAATAAAACAAATAAAATAATAACCTTTAATAATGTAATATTATACTGTATTATATATAACACACACACATATATAACCAGCTGGTGGACTGGTGGTTAGGGAGATTCAATCAATTCACAGATTAAACAGCTATGTTTTTTATTGTACAAATCCAATTCAGAGCAGAATAATGACTTAAGGAAAACTTACAAAGTTCCCCTACAGAAAAGGGAGGAATTAAAAGTCTTATGGCTACAGGTAGAAAGGATTATATTATATTATATATTATATTATATTATATTATATTATATTATATGACATCAATTACTCTACTGTAGCTTATTACCCTGTGTTCATCACATGCTATTTTATATGATAGTTTTGTATAATGGCGGTTTTGTGTGTGATCACTTTATCTACTATTCCATTAATATTAACAAACCCATCAACTGCAGACTCATTCAGTACCTCCTTATCCTGCACATTGTGACTGTTTTTTATGCCAACAACACATTTAATCTAATTAATTAGAGAATTGCCACATGAAGTGGTTGTTTTACAGCAGAAAAACAAAACAAACAAAACTGTGCAATGCAGGAGGTACTGCAGGGCCAGTGTTACGAATCTGAGATCTAACTAAAGCTATTTTATTTTTTACTACTCTTTTGATCTCATGCTGGTCACGCTTATGCAAACAGTTATATAATATAGTTATGCAGCCTAGTGATTCTGCTGCACTGTCACACTTGATTCAGGTAGAAGGACTTGAGAGAGGTGGTGCTGCAGGATTGTGAATCACTTATTGACCTTATTGACAATTTTCTCATCTCTTTTGATCCGGTTCAGAAAATCACACGGTTCAGATAACCTGATGAGCAAGATGCTTGTGTCTGAAATAAGTTGGATCGCATCTGGGACCAGTAAATAACCTGACAAGCCAAGAAGGGATGCCCATGCTGTCTGTCTGGGTCGGGAAAATGAGAAACCTTTATTTTGAAATTTTCCTAGTTACGGGAGTGACGTTCCGGGTGGGGAATGGGGAAGTGAAGCTGTGATGTGTTGTTTTGGTAGCACCCATCTCCATTTCTCTTGTTAAACTGAGGCTCTCAGAATGGGGCTTTTTGGGAAAACAAACGAAAAACCACCCAAAGACCTGGTAAGCGAGTGGACAGTCTTCTGTAGCTCCTGTATTGTCAGTGCTGCTGTGTGTAAAAGTTTACAAACCGGGAGATAGCAATAGCATTATTAGCCTTTTCGTGTGTGAACGTAATCTAGCTCTCTTTATCTACTTTACAGTAAAGTCAGTTTTATTTTTTTTAAATAATTCCCCAACATATAGCGTATGTGACACACTCAGTGTTGTATAATTGGGACTGTTGTCGAAGTTGTTCAGTTGGCTAATATTGAGTGAGCTAACTCTCTGACAGGTGGCCAGTTGGAAGAAAGTTGATTCACATATTCCTCCTCTTAGCTGGATCAGTCTGGGTTATATTGTTTGCCTTGTTGGTCAAATGAATATGTATTTTGAATAGTAATCATTATTGTTATCTCATTCTCGTACAACAAACTTTGTGTATCAGTACACCGGTTCATTGGTGTATATTCACTTATAGCCTTCACTTTAAAAGTGTCCTGTAATTGTTGATTTGTGAAAATGATTTCTTGTGCTTCCTGTCTATAGATCAACGAGTGGTCACTGAAAATAAGGAAAGAAATGCGGGTGATTGACAGACAAATCCGAGGTGTGTCTTTAGATGATCTCATATATCTGTAATGCATACTGCTTGTAATTCAAATTGTAAAAAATTGGAAGCAAATTAAAATTATATGTGAGCCTGTTCTTTGGACTTGAAATAAGTTCTTTTATTGTTGAAAAGACATTCAGAGGGAGGAGGAAAAAGTGAAGAGATCGATCAAAGATGCAGCTAAGAAGGGACAGAAGGATGTATGCATCATTCTCGCCAAAGAGATAATTCATTCAAAAAAGGCCGTCAGCAAACTTTATGCCTCCAAAGCTCAAATGAACTCTGTGCTTCTCAGTATGAAGAATCAGTTGTGTAAGTATGAAATAACATTTGTACAGATGGAGTGTTGTTGATATTAGACTGATAATTAAATGTTGTATTCACATAAATCTTTCAAATTGTGATTGGTTTTCGCCAATGTGTATGAGCAGCTATTTATCCGCAAAATCATACTGAACACTTACAGTGATCATATAATTTGTTCCTTTGTTTATGTATCCTGACAGCTGTTCTGAGAGTGGCTGGTGCACTACAGAAAAGCACAGAAGTTATGAAGGCTATGCAGAGCCTGGTCAAAGTCCCTGAGATCCAGGCTACCATGAGGGAACTCTCAAAGGAGATGATGAAGGTCTGACTTGCTGACCAAAAAAAAAAAATAGACCAAATCTGCCCAAATCTGATCCTGGAGAGTCAGAGTCAAGCAAATTTTTAACCTGGTAATTAATTGAAGCTGTATCTGAGCAGGGAAATATCCAAACTGTGTGATACTCTGCCCCTGCAGTACCAGAGATGGGCCGTTCTGCCATAAAGCACGTATTTTGTGCGTTCAACATATAACATAGGCCATGCATGTTGTTTAGGCTGGTATCATAGAAGAAATGCTGGAAGACACATTTGAAAGCATGGAGGATGGGGAGGAAATGGAAGAAGCAGCAGAGGCTGAGATTGAAAGGATCCTTTTAGAGATCACAGCTGGTGAGAAACCATAAACCATGCGCACAGATTTCTCCTTGTCTGTTTTAAAATATTTACTCCTCTCCACAGGCTTTTCATATAGTTTTGCTGTCTTTGAGATTAAACAATATTGTCTTTCTTATGTATTCGTGATATTTATAAACCTCCATTTAGGCCTGTATTTGACATAAATAGTTGTCTAAACCATCAGCATCTGATGCCAAGTGTTTTTTGTTTTGGGTAATTATAGGCGCTCTTGGAAAAGCTCCCGTCAAAGTCACAGAGCCTTTTCCCGAACCAGAGCCTGAGGAGGAGCGTGGGGCTGCAGCGGCTTCAGAGGACGAAGAAGACATCGAAGAAATGCAGTCTAGATTAGCAGCACTAAGGAGCTAAAAGACCATATCTTTTCCCCTCTTTGTCTACTCTAAAGCACCATAGGCATAGACCTCATCACAGTTAGACTGAATTGCTTTCTTTTCTATCGTCTTATTTTTTACAGCCGTTATAATTTCACACAGAAAACTAGACCAGGAGGGGTGCTAATCTGGCTATGGAGTGAAAAGCATTGCCTCATGGTTAAATTAACTGTGATTTCAAGCATTCTCGAGCAGTGTGGCTATGGGTACACGATCATTTAATTCTTTTTACTTTCAAACGGCATCAACGCATCTGTGATTCCTGCTTTAAAGTGTAATATCAGTTTTAAACTTGATGAATCTACGCCTATACCTGTGCAAGATGCCCAAGGATCTGTTCGAGTGCAGTCATTTTGCTGTTGGTCTTTGTATTTCTGTCTTGGTAACTTTACTGTGGTTTCTCAAGCCTTGGTTAAAGTCTAAAGTGAGTGCTTCTTCTCTTTACAACCATTCACCTGTTTGGCTTTACTGAGTAGGGGAAATTCATAATATCCGCTTTATACAAATCTTGTACAAACATATAGATATTGATGAGTGTATATACATGAATTTTGATAGTAAAGGCCTCCTAGAGGTGTAACAGGCTGGTGGCGGAGATGAAAGCCACGGAACATTGCTCTGACTACTGTAGCTGTAAAGCTCTCACACCGGGCCCCTGCACCAGGGCCAACGTTCATAAAGTGTGCAAGAGTGGACGCTCATTTCTAACTCACTTTAAATTCAAATTTTGCACTTAGGAATGGTGTTTATTAATGAAAAACGTCCAGTCAAAAATTGGTTTTACAGGGTTGGATTGGATTTTTACATTGGATTTTCTTGGATCAGTTGCTGGTAAAACCCAGGGAATTATAGGCCTGTTTAACCAAATGCAAAATTGGCTTTGTTCTCTGAAGTTTTAAATGACTGTGTCATTGTAACTGAGATTAACTGTTTATACCTACATCACAGTGTGTCAACTCTCAGTATGTTATTGTTGTAAAATGGGCTTACTGGTAGAAGTTGATTATACTTCAGATGCTGAGTGGCCTTCTAGTGCCTCGTGTAAAAATGACTAATCTTACTCCTGACTTCACTGTTAAAATGGGTACTTTTAACGGGTCCTGGCCCTGTGCTGCAGTTCCGCCATTGTTTCTGTTGCATATCTGGATTCAGCTTGTATTTTTGAATTAGTTATATATCATTTTGCTTGTTTGTTTGTTAAATGTACAAGGAATATTTCACAGTTGCTTTGTAAAATACTACCAGTGATGGTTTTGTGATGTGAGACTGAGTTGCTTCAAACACTACGGATTCTGTCAGCAAGTGCTGTATTATCTATATGATATACACTGATCAGCCACAATATTAAAATTACAGGTTAAGTGAATGACATTGATTACATATCATTACTATGGCACCTGTCAAGGGGTGGGATATATCAGGCAGGAAGTGAATAGTCAATTCTTAAAGCATGAGGATCTGAGCAACTGACAGGGGCCAAAGAACGGGGGGGGGGGGGTCTATGCTGACCCCTGTGCCCTGCCAAAATGTGTACAATGGGCTTGTGAGCATCAGAAACGAACCATGGAGCAATGGAAGAAGGTGGCCTGATCAGAAGAATCACATTTTCTTTTATCACATGTACTGTCTGTGTATTAACCTGGAGAAGTGATGGCACCAAGGTGCACCATGGGAAGAAAACAAGCCGTGTGGTCCTATGGGTAATGTTCTGCTAGGACAGGGGTGTCGAACTCCAGTCCTGGAGGGCCGTGGTCCAGCATGTTGTGATTTCCTTGCTCAGAAACGCCTGGTTTAGAGAATGTGTTTGAGTAGGAGAACCATCAAACTGTGCCCTCCAGGACCGGAGCTTGACACCCCTGAGCTAGGAGATCTTGACTCCTGGCATTCATGTGGATGTTATTTTTGACACACCCCTCCCACCTTATTATTTTAAACCAAGTACACCCCTTCATGGAAATAGTATTCTCTTATAGCAGTTGCTTCTTTCAGTAGGATAATGTGCACTGCCACACTGCAAAAAATGTGTAGGAGGGAATGGAGGAATCCTACAAAGGTAATGACTTGTACTCCATATTCCCCCAAATCTCAATCCAATTGAACATCTGTGGGTTGTTTAGTACAAAGTACTGTGATCCGTGGAGGCCCCACTTTGCCAGTTACAGGACTTCAGGGGTCTCCTAGTGTCCTGACTGGTCAGAGCTGTTTTGGCAGCAGGACAGGGGTCTACACAGTAATAGGCAGGTGGTTTTAATGCCATGACTGTTCGGTGTAAACGCACTAATGTTTGATAACAGCTTATTAGCATAAGTCTCTTAAGCACATTTGTGTTCAAAGTTTGTTGACTTTAAATGTAACCTACAAGGACGTTACCACCCTTCTTGTGGACAGTAGTTCACTCGTGAGGATTTTACACAAATCCAGGCTTGTTTCCTGCGAAGGAATGTGTTGTGTATGTGTATGAAACATAAAGTGTACTTTGAGAAGAGGCATTTTTCCATTTCACGGATCTAAGAAAACAATATATTTGAATCCTCAAGTAAAAAGGCAATAAATGAAAGTCCGTGTTGTTAACTTTCTATCCTTACATCATTTGTTTGCGGCCTCATTCAGTTGATCCATCATGGGACCCACAAGATTAATTTACCTTACACATTGTGTGTAAGGTAACCAGAGCTTCACTTTTCTCTTTGGGTATTTAGGTAGGTCACATCCACAGAGGGTTAGCTTTTCATGGCCCTTCAAAAGTTTGTGGGTTCTTTTTATGCTGAAGTATCTCACTGGTCAGGCTACTCTTTGCACTTGCATGCAGATGAGAAGCTCACAGACTGGTTGCCTTTGCCTGCATGAATTTGTTACAATCCTTTGTAGTTTCTAAAGGAGGGCAGTGGCTCCGGCAGTGACTAAGGGCTTTAAAAAAACTCCCTCAGACCCTACAGCCACAGCTTGTGCACCATTCTTAAAGGGGAATTGCACCCAATTTTCAAAATGTCTATAGTTGAAGTCATTCAGTCTCTATATCGAATGATGCAGAAGCATTTGTAATGGGGAAACAAAAAGTGGGGGGTAAACAATGATTTTGAGAAGTGGGGGGATATGCCCCCCCCCATACTGGTTCCAGCGCCCATGTTTAAATGTCAGTTACAGAGAAGCGTATTGGTTGGATCTCTTCAAAGTGGTGGTGATGGGAATCAGAGGTTGTGGTGATGTGTGCTACACAAATATAGCCAATTGATTTAGTATCCAAAATGACCAATGAACCTACACATCTTCTGTGTAGTGTTGCTAATGGTATAACACTGATAACAGGATACTGTTTTGCATTATAAAGAGGTAAAATCATTCCTTTCATGCAGTCCCTACCAGCACAGCTGAGGACCTACATTACTTGGACAAAAGTACTGGGACGCCTGGCCATTACACCCACAGGGACTTTAATTACATTGCATTTACAAACATAGACTTGATGGAGTCCCCAATAACAGTGCAAGCTATATCAGCATCCACTCTTCTTGGAAGGCTTTCCACACGATTTTGGAGTTTCTGTGGGGAATTTGTGGCTATTTAGAGCATGTATGAGGTCAGGCACTGATGTTGGATGAGAAGGCCTGACTCGTGATCTCTACTGCAGTTCAGGTGTTGGATGGGGTTGAGGTCAGGGCTCTGTGTGGGCCAGTCAACTTCTTCCACACCGAACTCATACATGTCTTTATGGAACTTGCTTTGTGCACTGGGGCACAGTCACGCTAGAATAGAAAAGGTTCTTCCCCAAACTGTGTCCACAAAGCATGGCATTGTCCAAAATGTCTGGGTATGCTGAAGCATTAAGATGGCCTTTCACTGGAGGTCAGGGGCGTAGCACCAAATTCTGGGCCCTATGCACAAGCTCAAGGTTCACAACTACCTTGGACACAATTTAATACATCAATCAACTGATGCATTTACCCAAAATGTTAGCATTTACATTAGTTAACAACATTTATTGTGATCTTAAAATTATATTTAAAGGAAAATAAAATTTCACTCCTCAGGGGCCCTCCCCCCACTTGTGGCCCTGGTAATTTAGTCCCACTTTTCACCCAACTACGACGCCCCTGCTGGAGATATAGGACTACCTGAATTCAATAATTATGTCCCCATCCATATAGTGCATCTGACTTGTTTACGTTTCTAAACTAAAATCATTCTCACACCAATATACATGGCTTTGTTTACATTTTCATGATTTTAATAATGCTAGAATTTAAAAACAGGGATGGAGTTTCCCTTTCAGGGATGCGCTATTGGTTTTCATTAGTGCAGCACCTACAGTAGTGACAGTGTGTGGGTTTTGGGGGGCGTCCAGATTTAACACGATGGCGCTGCCCTTGTCCACGTCACGTGTTCGATCGATCGCTTCGTTTTTCTCAAACCTCGACACGTCAAACATCAAAGCGCGCGTGCACGACGCCGCCAGGGCGCGTGCGCCGGAACGCCTGGTAACAGGCAGCAGAGGAGAAGGAAACTCCTCCCTACTGACAACAAGCTCTCCAGCCTTCAGCGAGATGGTCTCCTGGATTATTTCTAGGCTTGTGGTGTAAGTCATTTGTTTTCGCTTCTGATTTTTTATTTATTTACTTCTTCCACGGACATGCATCTTTAAATTTTTTCATGCATGCAGCACGGTTTTGTCATTCTCTCTCGGATTCTCTCTATCAGTCTGTAGCGCAAGGTGTCCGTTTTTCAGGAGCTTCGCCTTTAGCCTGAATTCTAGGCAGAAGCGAGTCATGACGTGACTCGTCAGGCCAGATCGAGCCAGGGCTTTAT
>JBBPCY010000001.1:35600192-35620546 GCA_037974405.1 Brachyalestes nurse
TTCTTTGAGGACTATTTTGCCTTACAACGCCGTGCTTGTATCCCTCCACCGCACAGGGGTTTATTTTCACGACCAAAAGCTTCTTAGTGATTGCAGAAGCACCACAGATGTCCCACTATTAAAGTGATACAGGCAGTGTAGGCTGTGATATCGAACCCCTATGAATAAGGGCCAGACAAAGGCGTGTGACGTGATCTGTCCAATTATTCATGCGTACGATGCTGGATTTCTCTCAAGAATATTCCATTTGTGCGTCTTAAGACCCCTCTCCCATCTGCATGTTTAATAAATAAGAATAACCTAAGCATGTATAAGTCTTGTCACCATATAGCGGGTCACTCTGGGTCTGCCACTTGGTATCTCTCAGACAAAAAAACAATGGGATGGGTCAACTGTCTCAAGCACTGGGTTAGGAAGAGAAACTGTAAATAATAAACAATTTTTATAGTCTGCTGAAACGAATCCTAGCCTACAGCTGTAGGCATCAAATTGCTCCCCTTCTTTTCAATGGGTTTTCAATAATGATCGTTTTAAATGTGCTCAGGATGTTTTAGCAACACCTCAAAATAGAGATTCAATTAAATTTAGATTTCAGTATCCAATTACATTGCACAGGCTAGATTTTGCAGAGCACTGGATAGTCCTTGGACACTAAATTTAGCCCACATAATGTGGCATTTAGGTTGGCAAACTCCATACGTCCCTAAGTCGCCACTCTGAAGTTGAAAAGGTTTGTTTGGGCCAGTGTGTTTTTGGGGAAGCATGTGTGTGGGTGTGTGTTTGTGGGTATCTTGGACAGCTCATATGTAGGTCGGTCATTTGATCAGGTCAGACGCGCGCAGCTGTTGCTGAGCTGTTAGGCCTGAAAGAGGACTCGTGAAAAGAAATGCCTGAACACAGGTGCAGGTTGCCTCTGACTTCTTCTGGAGCTTTCTCACTTCTTTAGGTCTGAGCGAAGCCCCCTTCCATTCCGTTTCCTTTGCTCTGGACATTTCAGTGCGTCCGTGAGTTATGCTCATTCGGTCGTGGGTGCTATTTTTGTCAAGCATGCAGAATGTAAACTTGGAAAATAATCAGGGTCGTACAGTCCTGCTTGGCCTACACACTGCTGCCTGCAGACGTGAGATCTACAATAGAGACTTAGAAGAAGCTTGTAGATGCTCTGTTTTGGCTCCTTTGGAGCTATGCAAGGACTTTTAGCTCCTTGTAAATCCATACATCACTTCTGTTCATTTCCAAAGTATGTGACGATGGTCTCTTCTTTCAGGATGTCATATTAGAAACCATATATGACAAGTCTCTTTAAAAGTCAGGTGTTTATCTTTAAAAAGAAGTGACATGATGAATCGTAGTTAATGTGAAAAGAAACATGAACTAACAAGGCGGTTATAACTGGTTCATATCAATTTCAGGTTGACTTTAAGGGGTTAAGTGGTTTTGAAGTCTTTGACACTCAGATTGTGATGAATCAATATGAGCACATGTTGATCTTCCTTTATGTTTGACAGGCTCATATTTGGGACCCTTTACCCTGCATACTCTTCATATAAAGCTGTTAAATCAAAAGATGTAAGAGAATATGTGAGTATCAACCACATAATACCTTTCCATCTGTACCCCTTATTTGTTAGCGTCATCTTATGTAACCATGAGCTTGCCGGCACACAACATCTTTAATTATGTAAATATTTTTTTTAAATCTTTTTAACAGGTAAAATGGATGATGTATTGGATAATATTTGCACTGTTCACTACAGCTGAAGTGATCACAGATATATTTTTATGCTGGTAAGTGCTGCCACTTTAGTTGAATGTGTTGTTTATGCCTGATGATAAAGGCCTCAGAATCCTGACACTCAGGCATATGACTCATCTCTTTTGTCTTTGAAGGCTTCCGTTCTACTATGAGCTCAAAATTGCCTTTGTGGTGTGGCTACTTTCACCCTACACAAAAGGATCCAGTGTGCTTTATAGGAAATTTGTCCACCCCACATTGTCTTCGAAAGAAAAGGTAAGCTTTTTTGTGTATTGCTAATTGTTTTCTTTTAATGTAATTTTGGATGTTCTGGGCCCTGTACAGATAATTGCAAAGCATCGTGCTTTAATGATCAAACTGAGAGAAAAGAAAATGCCATACTTTAGAGGGCTTTTGCAGACAGCTGCAGACTGAGTTGGGATTGTGCAAAACAGACAGTTTTGTAGGAAGTAAAGGGAATTTCTTGTAGGTGGCTGCCCTTAGGAAAGTGTGTTTTTGACCCTCTTTCCTTTAGTGTGCGGGTGAACGGTGACAGGAAATGACGTGGTGGTTTTTCCAAAGGCTTTCCTCTGTGCTTTATTCGCAAAGACAGGATATTCGTCAGGGTTACAATGAAGGAAGAGCACAGGGACACAGGGATAGAGAAAAACGGAAAGACAAAAACACCCGTTATGATTTTGACAAAGTCTGTTTTGGTGAGGAAAGAGAGGACCATACTGTCTATTGTGGGAGAAGTAAAAGTGAATGTTAAATCTAATTAGAGGATTCAAACACTGATTTAGCCAGCCTTCCTCTCCCTCAATGGTTAAAAGTATCTCATTTGATCATGACTTGCTTTTTCCAGGACATTGATGAGTACCTATGCCAAGCGAAGGACAAGAGCTATGACACTTTGTTGCATTTTGGAAGAAAAGGCCTGAATGTGGCTGCCACCGCTGCAGTGATGGCTGCCACTAAGGTGACTGTTTACTGTGATCATAAATATACTACGCTGAAATGTTGAATAAAACTGAATGTATACAGATGAGGCAAAACATTATGTTCTCTCATACATAATACGAACGATCCTGATTACCTCATTACTATCGTACAAGTCTGGGATTTTACAAAGTAAGCCAGTTCTCATAGTGGACATGTGAACTCAAAATTGCCTTCTGGTCAGCAGTGCTGAAGGGGTGCCAAAGGATGATCAGTTTTCAAGGACAATGAAGGCTCTCTTATTTGGTCTGAACTGATGGAGCATCTCACCGTGTGGCTGCATAGTAACCGACAAGTCAGTGCAGCCACCCTGACCCCTGTCTATTATAGAAAGTGCAGTCACATCAGTGTCAGATACACAACTTAGAGCAATGGGAAAAGGTCGTCCGGTCTCATCAGTCCCGCTTTCTGTTACGTCACATAGATGGTCAGGTACGTGATGCACAGGACGAACGAAGAAGCCAGTGGAGGGAGTGTGATGCTGTGGAAAATGTTCAGCAAGGAATCCCTGGGTCAGGACATTCATATGGACTTCAATTTGAAATGTCCCACCTACCTAAACATTTTTGCAGACCTGCTACACCCATGGCATTGGTATTCCCTACATCAACAGCCTCTTTCAGCCACACTGCACACATTGTTCAGGAATGGTATAAGAAGTATGACAAAGAGTTCAAATTCCCCAGATCTCAATCAATTCAGACATCCGTTGGATGTGTTGAAACACCAAGTCATATCTGTGGCAACTCCACTTCACAACCAACAGAAATGCTGCTGGTGTCATTATGCTAGACAGCATCAGGAGCCAGAGGTCTTACTTTTAGTCAGATTGTTTTGGCAGTACACAGAGAACTGAGAACAAATGAAGGTGGTCATAATGTTTTGCATCATTGGTATATAATCTAGTTTTGCAGATCTGTTGTTTTTACAGTTACATTAATAAGTCAGTATTTACTAAAACAGTTTAATTCTGTTTAGCAGCACAGATGAGATCAGTACCAGTGTAGTCGGACAGTCAGATACAGGTGACTCAAACAAGTGCAGAAGTCCAGCTTCTAGGATAATTATATCTTTATTAGTTCAATCATGTAGAAACCACAATTTCGCATGACAGAAGAGTCATAACTGTAGAATTCGCTAAAAAATTAAATCATGTTTAAAAAAAATAAACGTTTCTTTCACAGGGTCAGGGTGTGCTATCAGATCGGCTTCGGAGTTTCAGCATGCAGGACCTGTCCTCCTTGCAGTCAGAAGATCAGCCAAAGAGCTCTGCTTCTGTCACCACTCAGCAAGCGTCCGCCCAGCACAGAACACGGGCCATGATGCGTAGCAAATCAGAGACGGGCTACAACAAGGGTAAGTCCAACCAGTCACCTCTGTGCTCCTCTTAATCTACTGAAAATAAAACCTACTATCAGCCATGTGTACTAACATATTCAGCTACTGCTCTCAGCTACTACAAAATGTAAAAAAAAAACCAGGCAATTATGCCTGTTTATAGAAAGTGCTTTTAGTGAACTTTTATTTTTAGAATAGCATTTGCCCTGTACCATCTGTCTTTCAGCTATGTGTCAGCATTAAGAAGCCAAATGTCACACGTTTTGCAGGATGTAAGCATAGCAATTTCTATGGTCCTTGGTCATGTGTTGTTCAATACATTGTATTCATCTAAACATTAGATTGTCATATCACTGGGCCTTGCTATAAAATTCATCCATAGGTATAAATGGATAGCTGGCGTGGCTGAAAGAAAAGGCGCAGTTCTCAGATATCTGATTGAAGTCAGTTGTTTTGGGCAGCGTATTTGGTGACAGCAGGGATTCTCTGGACCTGATCCCATAGAAGAACCACTTTTGGTTCCCAGAGAACATTTTATTGGATGTTTCTTTAAGCAAGAACTATTTAGGAATGGTTGTTTTTAGAGAGTATAGTTTTGATTTTATTAGAGGTTAAAATTATTTTATCGTGTTCAAGCTTTAGTATAGTATTTAGTATTGAAATCCACTTTCTCTTAAGTGTAGTCAAAATTATTTTCTACGCACTGATAGATTGTAAATGTCTTTTTATAAAGCTTACACTGTAGAACCGTTCAGCCTTTCTAGCCTCATTATTGCAGTGGAACAGCTTTTAGAGGAAGACACTTTTCTAATTTCCTCGAGACCCATCAGTATACCTTGAACTGTTTCAGTGCAAATCTTCAAGAATTTGCTGAAAAATGTACATAAGATACACAGACCTTTAATGGTTGACCCTGTTGTCATGGAACAGGCCAGGAGTTTGACATGACTGATTTTGAACTGTTGAGTTCGGAGAAACACACTACTGCTGAGCCGCCTTGCCCTCTTACCCCCAAACCCACTCCGACTTCATCATCACCTTTCACGATTCCAAGCCAGGCCCTTGCACCCCCAGAGCCCTTCCAAGACATCCCAACACAACCTCCAGCTACTGACCCAGAAGTGCCAGAGGATAATGGGAATGAGGAGAGCATTCCAGCCGACTCAGCCCAGCACAGACTGCTTAAAAGGCGTGCCCCAGAGGTAGCCCCTGCTTTTAGAATAGCTGATTAGTGATCTGCCTGGCTGTGGGCCTGGTTATCACTAACACACTGAATCACTAATCAACATGGCTGCTCAGCCAAGGGCCGCTGTGCGTTTTGACTGGGAGAGGGTAATGTGTGTGTTTATGGAAGTCTCCTAGTGATTGCACAGCATTCAGGGAGGATTAGAGCAGGTGTGAGTCATCTAAGGAGAGAGATTACTGTCTATTGAGGCTTCGAAAGATGATCCTCCATCTTTGCTCTGAGAGTCCAGAATGATCTGATTATTTATCAGAAGTATGTAGTAATGTATGCTCAACAGACCCCTGACATCAACAACAACACTGCCAAGAAAGGAGCCTTTCTGCAGTAACTATTATGAGCTTGGGGTGCCAGCTAAAAATCTATGTTCTAATAGAGATGTGATTAGGGTTTTTTTTCCATTACAGGGAAATTGAAAAGATACACTGATATCTACACTCACTGTTCATTCCACTTACCATACAGGTGCACTCACCAGTTTACAGCCTGTAGTCCATCTGTTTCTCTGCATCATTTGTTAGATAAAAAGGACAACATGCAAAAAGCCAGCGTGGTAGCTACCTGACAGTCCAGCTTCTTTTTTCTGGCTGAAAGTATAAACAATCATACAGACAGAATTGTAGCCCCCAAAAACACTTCTTATGCAAAAACACCTGAATGCTGGTGCTAATTTTGTTGTAATGGATTGTCACAAATAATAACATGATAAGACACAGCTAATTAACTAATAAACTAATATGTTGATGTTAGCTAACCTTAGCTAACATTACTCGTGTTGGAACCTTGCTCAATCCGTGCTCAGTACAGAAAATAGAACGAAGTGTAAACAAAGGTGGTGATTGGCCACTGTTTATGTCAGTCATTTTGAATTTGAGGACTACCCTATCATAGTAGGCGGTCACTTGTTTCACGAGTGGGACATATTTACCATTACAGTCCATTGAAAACTGAAAAATCCACGAGCCGCGGTGGTCTGAGATGATTTACATTGGAATGAACGGCGCGCCAGTAAAATATGTTTCACTGAAATTCTTTGTTTCACCGCGGTTGGGGGTGGCGAGGAGCTGAAATTAGGAGAGCAATTTTTATTTTTATGAGCATTTTTTTGTTTCACGCCAATAAAAAGTGATAGTTATGAAGTTTTGTTGTATTATTGTTCTTGGTGAAAAAGTCAGATACAGGTGACTCATGTACACTGCGTTTAAAATTAAACAAGTGCTGAAGTCCAGCTTTAATTCAGCTTCCAGGATAATTATATCTTTATTAGTTTAATCATGTAGAAACCATAATTTCGCATGACAGAAGAGAAAGCAACCTTATTTTTATGAGCATTTTTTTGTTTCACGCCAATAAAAAGTGATAGTTATAAAGTTTTGTTGTATTATTGTTCTAGGTGAAACATTGTTTCACCTGTAGTCTTATAGAAACCGCCACTGCAGTACAGTCTATACAGGGTAATATCGGTATTTACATTCAGGCACTGCGGGAGAGTTTTTGTTCTTCTCAGATTTGCAGAGGCTGGAGTTTGTCCCTGTCATCATATATTTCACTGGGGGCTGCCAGATTGTAAAGACACAAAGAAAAACTGTCAGTAGTGCCAGAAGATTTCCTAAAATGTTCCTTTTCGCATCTTTCATTTCAAATCGTATAGTAGTTGAATCTAATTGGGATAATTACTATAGATCACCAGAATTACCATGTTAAAGATTACTATAATGTTGTATGTGCTTTTCAGTATTCACTCAATTTGATTTGTAGAAAAAGCACAGCGAGTTAAGACTTTAGTAAACTATTCATTCTTATTTACAAAAGAGTGCAACTGAGTTGAGTAGGGCCCCCCAAATGTTCAGAATCAGTCCAGGCTGTTTCAAACGAGTAATACAGGTGTACAAGGACATGTAATATTGCAGACTACTAAACTGAAATCATGTAGTCTTTTAATACTGCAGCACCACTTTTACTTTAAGAATCTGCTGTAAGGTACTGGACGTTGCCTTGGTAACGAAGATAATCCTCAGAAAATAACACTGTCCATAAAAACTAGGTCTTTGATGTAATATATGTACATGCTCTGATATACGGCACAGTGGTTTTCAGGCCGTTAGATACATTTGTTGTGCTTTTGTGACGTAAGTGCAGTAGACATATGCAGTTGCCTGTTCTCAAAGGTTGTCTTGAGAAACTAGCAGATCATGTACAGAGTAAACACAGTCACAAGTGAAACTTCACCATTACTCCCTTTGGCTCTGTGGTGGTCTGAATTTCATCTTTCATTTCTGTTTGTCTTTCCATGTTTGATCTTTGCCTAACTCCTTCTCTCTCTCTCCCACTCTCTTTCTCAGCCTCCTCCTAGGGCCTTAAGACCTGTCACCAGATCCAGATCAAAGAACGCCCTATCTCCAAACCCTGAGGCCATGTGACTGTGCGTATGCCGCGAGACTGCTTTAGCTGCCTTAGCTGCAACATGAGGACATGGAACAAAAGAGGAGACGGAGGGGGGAAATAAAACGCATGGGGACGCAGCCAAAAAAGATCAATTATTTAAAGCAGCCTTGTTCTCTAACGAGGTAACCAAAGCGATGTGCAACCTTTTCGCTTCTGATCTTTGACACTGGAGGGGGGGGTGTACTGAGGTAATACATGTATGCAGCACCATTCTAAGACTCTTAAACACTGAACTTTTTTTTGCATTGTACATATTTATCAAACATGGGAGTGTATGCTTGTAGCTTTCTTTTATTTGTGTGACTTTGAGAGAGACAAAAGCATGCATGTCCCTCTGTCAGTCCTGCCACTGAAAAACAATACCAGAATGTATTGTCTCTCAGCACCTAGGCGATGTACAGTAGCCAGTGTGGTCACCCATGGAGGCGCGGTCCTCTCCATGTCCTCAAGGGCTTCTCTCCATTGGGTTTCTGCCCACCCACGTGTTCGGAGCAAAGACGTGTGGTCAGAATACGTTGCAAATTTTAGTGCACCGACACCTGAGGTGAGGCTGAGGCTTTATTTTGCTTTGAGAAAATTCCAGGTGTAGCAAAGCTTCAGAGCAAAAGTGTGCATCAACAAACACAAATGTTTGTTTGCAAAGAAAGAGTGACTTATGTGCAAGCTTGTAACTCAGCAACAACAAAAAAACCCAGAGATGGCATTATGCCATTGCTTCAGTTCCAGTACCAAAACTGTAGCCTTGTGTATTGGCCAATATCGATTTGACATTTTTTCTACTATGCTTTAAAATGAGCTATTTTTAATCAAAGCCCTTTAGTTAACGTACACATCTAAGGCCTTGTTCAGACAGGCAGCTCAATTATCATTTCAGAACATCCAATTTGAGCAGAACAGATTTTCTGCAGTCTGATTGGCTGAAATCTGAATCACATTCAAGCCGCATTTGTTGGTGGTTTCAAATGTGATTAATAATCCATCTCTGGACACTTGACTCAGTTTGACCAATCAGATCAGATTTTAAGTGGACAAGATAGTCAATGCTGGACATATAGTTTAAAAACTGGGAGTTTGAAGCTTTTCATAGACACTTAGGTAACATATGTTTACTTTCTACGGTGTAGCTGAAATTTCATTTTGCTTAAGGAACGCTACCCATCAAGCTGTCACTCCCCAGTCAGCATTCGCTCATATGCATAGTTGCCATGGCAACCAATATGGATATGTAAACAAAAATGACTACAACCTAAACATACAAACTGAAATCTGAACTAATTTGATGTATATCACGCGCAAACACTACTATCCCACTGGAATAAATGACGACACACAATGCGTGTGCTATTTCAGACTAGATTTGTTACAGGATTTGATTGGGCTCATTGTTTTTTTTTTCATCCAATAATTTCTACTGATATCAGCCCACAATGAAGATATCAATTATGATGTATATTATTAAGTAATTTAGAAAGAAAAATGTGCAATGCTGTAACTTTACAGCTCACCGAATTGAAAATTTATACTGAAATATAAAAATATTGAAATAATTTTAGTCCTCTATTAATGTGACCACAGTTTGTGATTATAGATAATGCGTTAAAAAATTGAACATTTATACAAGGAAATTCTTTATAATTCTTCCACTTATTTAGTTAAACATCATTTCATAGTAGCTGTTAAGAATGGTTTGGTAATCTCATTTAAATATTTAAATGCTCTTAATTCTTGGTTCACTTTTCTAAACTTTGATGTCGCATGAATTCACATCAAATGTGGACATTGAGAATGTGTTTGTTTTTGCCCCTTATGTATTTGGGGTCCTCAGTGTTTATGCACCATTTCTGAGCTTCATTAAGCATTAGTGGTGCTATGAGCTCTGTGGTGGTCACACATATTAGATTGAGCACATGGTACAGTAGAATCAGTACATCAGTACTTCACTCAGAGTAGTTTAGTTCTTGTAGCACACACACTGTTAACCATAAGTGGGAGCCAAACAACAAACAACATGTCTGAACACTGTGCAATCATACTGTTATTCTTTACTGAGCAAGTCAAACTCAGCTCAATTCAATGTCATGTCAGTCTTTTTCTTTAGGATTAAATGCAAACTGGAGCTGCACAATCCTTCACACTAACAAACTAAAGGGATCCACCAATGTTTCCGTATCTCAGGGGGGTATTCCACGAAACTGGATTAAGGGAAAGTCTGGCTTATTTCAATGGAAAGTAAGGGAAAGAAAGCCAGACTTTCCCTTAATCCTGTTTCATGGAATACCCCCCAGGCCAATTGGATAAGATGTAAACGAACTTGGAGTATTTGATATATAATTGTCCATTCTAGGGAATCTTACAAATGATTTCTTTACAGCAGTGGTAATAGGAACCAGGGTTCACGGCTACAATGCAAATATCGACATTTTATTTCATTATCCAGAACAACCAGTGAACCTACATGCATTTTCTGGGTTTATATGTAATAATACAGTAATAAGAACATTTTGCCTTATACATACTTCACCACGAATTGATCAAAAAACACTCAGGCATTAGTGTATCCTAGTAATAGGTCTGGCTCTAATAGGTCAGGTTGGTGTGGGTAATAAAAAAAGCCCTGACTAGTGCGCCACTACTGTATACATAACCATTCCATTTAATAGCTTTCTATAAGGTTTCTTTTAGAGGCACCAATTTAAATCTGGTTCCTATCACCACCACCGTGAACAATTTTGACTATAAATGTCTATAGAACAGAGCCGTTCACAAATCACTCACGACTTACAGTCTTGCAACTTATGTTGAAATAAAAATGGGAATTTTCCTTTAATATGCTGAGATCCTCAACAGTGCTTTTAAACGGCCTGTATGTCTACCACCGTTCACCGTTAATGTTAAGGAAAAAAAAAATCCAACAGTGTTATCTGTTGAGTTCAGACTATAATGACAATCACTGTTTATTTTAACATCTTACGTTTTTTTCAGGTATCAGGTAGCAAATGCTTTTATGATTTTGCAGCTATAAAATGAACCTTTTCTCAGTAGTGTGCAAAGTGAATAACTGCCTCAGGTACAGTTAATTTAATCTTAACACTACTGCTGTATGTTTACACTTTCAAGTAAATTACTAGCAAGGAGAAAACGAAAGGGCAGAATCAGACTATTAGCAATGGGAGCATAAATGTCAAACATTAAAATGTTTCTGAATGCTATTGTGTTTCAGCATTTCAAAGTGTCTGCATCATAGTTGCTGATTTCATAAGTCAACATAGAAATTAAATAAGGTTTAAAAAAAAGCATGAAATACTTCCTACCACTCATTCAAGTGCTCTGTGTAGAATCATCTTTGGCCTCATCTGATGCTACATTTAAATAGTAGTCTTAGATTGCTTGAATGTTATTTTTTATACGTTATTAAAGGCACAACCTTTCCTACTGTATGATGATGAGACTAACTGCTGAAACGGATATATTCCACGTGTAAGGAACTTTAAGCCTTCAATATTGTATTTAAAACTGAGAAATGCGAAAGTGGTGTTCTTGTGCTTTATTATAAACTGCTCAGTTTAAATGAGTCTTGCTTAAAGTAGAGGCTGTGCCTTTAAAGACAAAAAAAAGCCTTTTATCAATTTTATTCAATGTGTTTTGACTCTGAAATATTGTTTGTTTTTGTTTGTCAATATGTTAAAGTTCCCTGTACTTGAGCCAGATTGTTCGAAAGAGAGAGAATTCGAGAAAATGTCCTTGTAGTTTAGGCTGCACTTCACAAGTGTGACAAAACCTCACTTTCATCCTAATGAACATAATAGCTTGCAGCATCTGTGTAAAATTGTATTTCCAATACACAACTCTCGTCTGGCAGGCCAGAAAAATTCTCTCACGCTTTTAAACATTAGCATTGTGTGGAAAATGAATCTGATGTAAAATGGTAGACTGATTTCTGTCAGAAACCCCTCAAATGTATCTGATGGTGTGTTGACCTCAGCCTAATTAAAGGGACACAGAATATCAACACACGACTCCTTTGATTTCATTTCAGTGGATTAAAAATGTAAAATTACATCAATGACAATCGATTTGTGTGGAAGTTTTATTTTACATACCGTGCCAAATTACACTGATCACATTGGACATGCATTTATACGTTTTTATCTTACAGTTTGACATCAATAGTTGCACTAGTAAATTTCTGTCGATAAACATTTTCTTCATATACCAGTGGAACTGTAATGTGTTGGTGGTTTTACACTTTAAGGTTGACCCTATCATGGTATTTCTGATAAGGGTCATTTAAGTACCAGTTTCTTCTTTTCCAAAAGGATGTGGTCATTTTGTCTAGTTTTTTGCACTGCGTATTATTGCAGAACACATGTTCCCTTAATCGCTTCTTTCTGACTGCTGATTTCTTCCAAAGCTTCTTCTTGTATCCAGCCTAAAAATCATTCACAAAAAAACAGTTTACTATCATTGGAAAATTCTGTGCCATTAGGGCATTATTGAAAACACCTTTTACACTTATGAGGGCACTAGCAAAACAAACAGCCTCAATTATTTTGTAACAAACTATGCCACAGCTAAAGATTAACCAGGAGAGGGAGGAGGAGCAAGACTGGCTAAATTCAGCATGACAAAATTATGGCATAATATGTCATATGTCATGATAGTGTAGAGTTTACCTTTTTGGAAACATCTTTACAGTTATTGTAGGACATCTACATGAAGGTTATTTTTACCCCTTGTTGAAAGTGATATGTCCAGTAAAAGAGACTGATGATCAGACTCAGTGTTTAAATCAGTGTTCACAGTTAAATCCGAACGGGAGCTAGAAGGTCTAGACTTTTGTTAAATCTGAATGGGAAATACTAATCACCGGCATTTTAAAACAAAAATTTTAGTAAAGCAATTTTAATAGCAAGGAAAAACTAAAAATAAGCCTCACTCACATGATAGAATGCATTGATATGTTAAAATCATTTACATATATTAATGAGAATAAATTTAGCGAATCAGCATCAGCAAATACTAATTGTGGATGTGGTGTCCTGCCTTACCTTTCTCCTCACCCACAGGCCACAGTGCAGTCTGAGGAATCTCTTCACTACAGATCTCACAGTCTTCCTCTTGCCTTTCTTCAAGCTATAGTATGTAAGATTTCTACTGGGCTGAAGCATCAGCGATGGTATGAGAGGAGTGACGCTGTAAATTGAAAGAAGACAAAATAATTATTAATCACTGATGCTTTTGATACCAGTACCTAATTAAAACATGACGGGTGTCAATCTGAAACGGAATAACAACAACCGAAACCAGGACAAACAGCCATGGTTATGTAGTACCATATGTAGTGCAAGAAAAAGACATTCAACTGCAAGTAAAGCAGCATATACATAAACACAGACAGAGAGAGAGAGAGAGAGAGAATATGAAAATTGCCTTTTGAAAATGCATTTATTGTAGGCTACTCTACAAGAGTTGAACATTTGCCCACGCTGGGAAACGATGCTAAAATATGAGTATATTATCCCATGCAGCACTTGCCCCTGATTTACGTACCGTTGAAGGACAGAAGGCTGCTTAGCTTCACAGCCACCGATGGGCGGCAGGCCTCTAAAGCAGATCTGTTTCTGGACAAGGGTGGAGAACCGAGGAGACACCTGGGAGACTCCCACGGCATGGTGAAGGCAGCTTCTCCCCAACACTGTCAGAGGTCTCAGCCACCCTGAGAATGACACACAGAAGCTGTTACAAATGCAGCAATCCTCAAATAAATGCAAGAGTGAGCAAGATGAGCACTGCTAGTCCTTATAAATGACAGGGCTCGACCATAAAACTGGTTCGTGCTAATCCCTCACACTGTTGTATTACATTGGAATGTCTCATTTATTTACTTTTACAACGTCTAACGCCCCTAAAATGTACAAAACAGCAATAAACAAGAGTAATGCGGAACGAATTGTCTGAGAAGGACCGTTCTCGTTTAGCAAACGCAACAAGAACAATATTTACAGTTTAAAAGGCCGATAGAGAACTGATACCAGTCAGAGGGATAATTTAACAACATGCTTATCTGAACTAAAGCTAAATTAGCGAGTATCGACCGGCTGCTCTACAGAGAAAACGTGTAAATCTTATTATTGTTACCAGAGAGACCTCTAGCCAAGGTGGCCGCCATCTTGGATGTGCGCAGCGAGGCCGAACTACAGCGCGCGGCACGGACAAACAGAACGGAACGAGGAAAAGTCGGAGGACACAAAAGGACAACAAAAACATGTCCAAATAAGATTGAAATGATATAGAATACACTATGTATGCAAAGATATTGGGAGACACCTCATAATGATCAAATTTACGTGCTTCAACCATACCCATTGCCACAGGTATATAAAATCAACCTTTTCTAAAGTATGACTGTCCCCCAGTGCACAAAGCATTTTCTATAAAGACATGGTTGGATGAGTTTTAGTGTGGAAGAACTTGACTGACCCGCACAGAGCCCTGACCTCAACCCCATCGAACACCTCTGAGATGAACTGGAACAGATATTGTGATACAGGCCTTCTCGTCCAACATCGGTGTCTGACCTCATAAATGCTCCACAGAATGAATGGGCACAAATTCCCACAGAATCTCCAAAATCTTGTGGAAAGCCTTCCAAGAAGAGTGGAAGCTGTTATAGCTGTAAATGAGGGACCCACTCCGTATTTAATTCTATGTGTTGAAAGCAATGTCATTATATTTTTGTCCATATAGTGTATAAGTGCACCTGTTTTTACAAGAATCTTTTTATTCAGTAAACTCCAAATAAATGAAGAAGCTACTCTTGATTTTTTCTAGTCTACACTGAGATAAACGTAAAATAATGGTAACGATACTGAAATGATTAGTACCTTGTATTAAAAATACATTAAAAACAAGTACAAAGTGGAACACAGAATGATTCACAAATCTGCTGAAGATCTACTCTGTAAAACAATTAACAATATGTGCAGTATTTATATACTTGCATACATGTAATGTCACAGTTTAAGACGCATACTTCAGGATTGCCAGCATATTTACCAGTTACTGCAGTAACAATTAAAAGACAACATACTGCAAAGGTAAATTACAATCAAACTAAATGTACATCTCAATGAAATACATTAAACATGTGCCATTATTTGAATGTTGTGCAAAGCCTTTAATTCCAGCAGCAGCCCTGGAATAGTCAAGTGTGCTTCTTTTAAAAATTACAAACAGACAATAACAAAAACGTACATAAGACATACATACATTAATTCCTTAAGACAGGTAGTAAGAAACAATGGCACCAATTAATATAAATAGAGTCTATGGGCAACACAACCAGAGTCCAGCACATAATCAAAATGTTGATCACAATGCAACGTAAAGTCCAGTGCAACACAAACAATACTGCAAAACAACAAAATACAGAATAACAGTGCTCCCACTCACTGACATGTACAGTTAAGACACTAAAATTACTTCGCAGATATATAGAACTGTGCAAAAATTTCAGACTTCTGTTTTGTTGGGCAATAGGTGTTTTCTCAAAGAAACAAAACACATTATAAAAACACTAATAATAGAGTAACTAGTCATTTTATGTGTCAGTGTGTTTTCTTAACCATTTCCAGGTCTCTCTTCAAAGCCCAGTATTACTTGTAGTTATCATCAAATACCTGGTTTTCCTCTGTCAATACTTTATTTAAATTAGGAGTTCTATTCCTGGAATTTCACAAGTCCATTCAACCACTAGAGGCACCGATGAGAAATCTGCTTCCTTGTTTGTTTGCATTTGTTCTGATAACTTCTGATGTTTTTTCTTGTAGAAATAAATGGTTTTAACCCATTTGCATAGATACTTAAGACTTCTGCACAGTTCTATATGTAGATCATTAGATGTGGTCCAAGTGAACTACTTAAAAAAAAGAAAAATAAAGACTTGTTACTATCATTCAGTCAGTGTTTTGGTACCACAGAGAACAGAACAGAACAGTAAAAGTAACAGTCTGATTTGTCCGCATGAACAAATTTTGATCCAATAAAAAAAACCTGTGCATCTAAGAATGACTAGGAACAGCGGAGATTGGCAACTTTTTATCTGTCCCGTCTATTTTCAGAGGAGGTCCTGCTGTCCAACTTGCATTAGCTTGACAGATTTTGGTGTTCGTTTTGTGCAGATGTGTCACCATCCTGCGTACACAGGCTCTGCATCACACGGGACTCCATACAAACGGCCAGGCGGCCTCTCCTTCCGCAAAAGGGGGGCACGAGAGAGGGAGAGTTCACCATCAGTATCCCTCCTCCTCCGCAAAACCAGCAGGATGATGAACAGGAGAGCAACTGAAGAGAGAGAGTGATTGAGAGAAAGAGAGAGATAGAGTTCTAATATAATCAGATACTGATTAAAAAAATATAACAGAGCTTCAGGGGATGTTCCTACCTCCTCCTCCAATCACAAGCAGAGCTATGGTGACAGGGGCCAGCTCACATGTATCTCCAGCCTTTCTGAAAAACGTTTCCATGCAATAACCTGGTGCAGTGCTGCCCTCTGGGCAGAAAGCATCACTGGGACACTGGATTGGATTCACGTCTGGACTCTGAAAGAGGGAGGAAGCAGAGGGCACAAATCAGTTTTAGACTAAACCTTAATTTCTAAATGAAATATGATTTACAGAGTTAAATACAAAAGTGTTTTAGAATTATGTTCCTTATGTAAGAGGCCAGGTACCAGCAGGTGGAACTGACTGTATGAGTTTGTGTGTTTGATTTACTATATTTTCAGGACAAATATGACCTGACTATGCAGAAACATTTTACAACAAAATACTCTGCCTTTGTAACATGCATTTTATTTTATAAAACCAACATTTTTAACTGTAAGTACACACACACACTATATTAAATGTAAATAAAATGTTACACAACTAGACAAATAAGATGTTATGCTAAGGTAAAAAAGGAAAAGTTACTAAATTATATACTGTATATACTTATTTATTTATAGTCACCTTTTCCCCTATTCAATTATTAATAGTTATTTTAACAGCTTGATATGGTCACCACTTTTCCAATCAGCTCATTCTTGGTGTTGTACAGCTTTCATCTACAGCTCAGATCACTAAATATTCTTCATTTTTACAACAACTAACATCATCTCAGAATCATCTCATATTTCTGCAACAAAATTAGTTCCATCATAATGATAACAATGAATTGTTCAGTAGTGTTTGTATAACCTCATGGCCTAACAAACAAATGTATACACTGTATACAAACAAATCTGTGCATGTATATGTGTCTGTCTATGTGAAAATGCCAAAAAAATCATGTGTTTGTGTTATGGAAGTACTGACTCACAGGGCAGTAGTGGTTTTCCGGGCAGATGTCGCAGTTCTCCTGGCCCCACTTGATCTGATAAAAGCCACTGCTGCAGATCTGACACATTGTTTGACGGGCAGGCTTGTGCATACCTGCCCAAAATGTACATTTTAACACAGGCAAACAAACACACCACACAGAATAACGTGGTATCATACATAGCACTTAACATGATTATGTTAGTGACAAAAAGGAAAACAATCAAATAAAAATCGGACCAGACGGGTTAGACTTTCCTCCCCACATGCACCAGTGAGCCCTAGGTGTTCCTGACCCTGTTGCCGGTTCACCAGTTGCCCTTTCTTGGGCCACTTTTAGCAGAAACTAACCACTGCATACCAGGAACACCCCACCATTTTGGACATGCTTATCACAGTCTGGGCCTTAAATCTCTCAGATGCTTGTGCATTTTTTCCTACTTCAAACACAACAGCTTCAAGAACTGACTGTTTACGCGATGCTTAATATTTCCTACCCCGTGAATGGTGCCACTAAAATAGACTTACAGTGTTATTTGCCTTAATGGTTTTAATGTTTTGGCTGATTGGTGCATAATAAACATTTAATGTACATTTTATAATCAAACATTATTGAACTGGACCTTCTCAAAGAACATTATTTTAATGCATGGCAATTTAGAAAACAGAGCATCACCAAACCAGATTTTTCACAATTCCCACTACTGCACTGTTCTGCTTTTAGTGCTGTTTAAAATTTGCATTTGCTCATTCATTCATTTTGCTTCATGCATCTAAAATGAGTTTGTGTGTTTGATTTACTATATTTTCAGGACAAAAATGACCTGACTATGCAGAAACATTTTACAACAAAATACTCTGCCTTTGTAACATGCATTTTATTTTATAAAACCAACATTTTTAACTGTAAGTACACACACACACACACACACACATACACACGCTATATTAAATGTAAATAAAATGTTACACAACTAGAAAAATAAGATGTTATGCTAAGGTAAAAAAAGGAAAAGTTACTAAATTATATACTGTATATACTTATTTATTTATAGTCACTTTTTCCCTAGTATTGGTTGGACTTCAAGCCTGGAGGATCTGACTAAAAACAGTGGTATTTCCCACATGTGTTATGTCAGTGGCATGGCAGCATCATTGGTCAGCATTAGAGTTTACCTGGGCGACAGGGAGTGCACTCTTTAGAACCAACCAGTAGGGCTTCAGAGCCAGCAGGACAGATTTGGCACTGAGCACAGTTAGAGGAGCTATCAGACAGGAAAAGACAAAATCAACACAAACCATTTAATTCAACACAGGGCCACTGATTATATTATTATAACAGTCTTATGTTGCTGTAATATCAGTCTTGTGACTGCAAAGAGAGCTAGAAAAAAAAGTGAATTGAGGCCTTCACTGTGCCTCAGGTTTGGCTACTTAAAATCCCAGAGTAAGAAGCATGTGACACTGCTCTATAGTTAGGGACCGCTTAAGGGTAAGAAAGAAGCAGTGTTACTTATTCTATAGGATTCCTGCCTGCTATAATGACTTAAAACAGCACAAAAACACTGATAAATATATAGAGCCAACTTACATTGTGTAGCTTACAAGTACACTGAAAGATATATTTAATAGATGTTACTATATTTTGAAGAAAGCCTTTTTTTGTTTGGCTCACCACAAAAGTAAAAGGGGCTCTTAATAACCAAACAACTGTAAACAAAACAGCAGCTGTGTGCACAACTTACTTGCAGTATCTGCCTTCTGGACATGGGTTACAAAAGGTGGCATTCTGCTCTGATGTATAAAAACCTACAAAAACACAAAGTTTTCCTGCTTTATTAAACTAGGTTAAATACTCCAAGTCCATATCATGTTTTATGCCTTTGTTATGATGTCATTATGGGCCAGTTTTCCAGACTAATAATCAGCCTAGACCAAATTTTATTTTATTTTAAATACTGAAATGCCACTTATTGCACATCCAGGAATCTGACCCTGTCCACATCTAATTCCTTGAATGCTTACCAGGTGCACAGGCCCTACAGGAGAAGGAACCAGTATTATTGTTGTAGGAACCAGGAGAACACGTCTGGCACACGGGGCTGCCGGTAAAGCTGTGGACAGCAGGAGGAACGGGGAAAAACACAGATGAGCTTGTTGATGTGTGGTTCATAGATTCACTTCTCAAACGGCCAGCCCAGAGAAATGGCTGATGTACAGTACATGGTCAGAGATAACTCACTTGGTGAAGAAGCCGGGTGAACAGGGCAGACACGACTGCTGGCCTGCTAAAGGTTGATAAAAGCCTGGCAAGCAAGCCAGACAGGCCGCAGGGAACATACACAGCCCCACGTCTGGACAGCACGAACACAACAAAGTCTCTGGAACAAAAACAAAAAGTATTAAAGCTTTCTTTTGTCAATTGACTAATTAAAGTGAAAGTGAAAAATGGAAGTGACCATTCTGTCATACGTGAACAACACAGCACAGCACACAGTGTGAACAGCACGAAATTCTTTCTCTGTGTTTAAACCCATTCACCAAGTGAAGCAGGGGGCAGACAGGAACACAGCACCCGGGGAAAGGTGTGTGGGGACCGTATCTTGCTCAAGGGTACCTCAGTGGTGCTTGGGAATAAAGCCCACGACTTGCTGATCGCAGGGCGAACGCCCTAAACACTAGGCTATTCATTTGTGTGGGTGAAATATAGTCAAATCAGTAGATGTTTGAAGTTTGGACTAGTTTGGACTAGTAAGGCAGTGTAGGCTGTTTAAGCAAAATAATGACGCATCATTCATAATGAGTAGAGAGAGACTTTTGATCAACCGAAAAGTCCTATTGCATAGCCCTACTATTAGCATAAAGTTTTATTAACGTAAGGTTTCAGTTGAACACGTCTTTTTTTCAACAGTTGCTAACTGGATGACTGAAGAGTTAAAGGAATGGTTGTGATGAAGTTTCTACTGCAGGACTATGTTGCTCACCATTGTTGTAGTATGAACCTGGAGCACATGCCTGGCAGGTGGATGTGTTGAGGGCAGAGCAACCAGGCGCGGTGGTGCTGAGCATGACAGGAGTGGTGGTCAGGTTTTCACGGACTGTGGTGGCTGTCACAGCAGGAGTGAGGGTGGTCTGGCTCCTCACCACTCCTGCAGACAAGTGAGACACACACACACACACACACACACACACACACACACACACACACACACACACACACACACACACACACACA
>JBBPCY010000001.1:35620646-35633593 GCA_037974405.1 Brachyalestes nurse
CATACATACACACACACACACACACACACACACACACACACACACACACACACACACACACCATCATAGTGCCAACCCCCACATAGTGCCCGCTCCATCATAGTACCCACCCTATCATACTGTCCACTCCATCATAGTACCCAACCCATCATAGTACACAAGCCATCATAGTGCCCACCTCATCATATTACCCACCCCAACATAATGCTCACCCATCATAGTTCCCACTCCTTCATAGTAACCACCCCTTCATAGTACCCACACCGTCATAGTGCCACTTCCTGAACCCTGGCTCACCGGTAACATCAAGCAGCTTCTTAACTAGAAAAAGGGGAGGGGAACAAGGTCAGGAAAAGCTCAGGTGTGTGCAGCAGGAACTTAAAAGGAGCCTAACAGACTTACAGTAAAGAACAGAGATATAAAAGACAATACATTTTTCAGTTCACATTCAGATGGAAAGTGTGGATTTTTTTTCTCCAATAACCCAACTTACCTGTTCAGGATTCCAAGAATTAGAAGGAGTTTCTTCCTAATTCTAAGGGTCTACTCACACAAGGTGATCTGCACCTTACCAAAACAGGTTTGACCACTAAAGTCCATATGTCATCACTAACCACCCCTGATCACAGAACTCAAAAGCGACTGTCCCATTTAACAATAATATAATTGTTTACTGGTAATTTGGGCAGACAAGAGTCTTCAGGAACAACTAGATACAACAGGCAAGTACTACAGTATGTAGATATTTACACTTTATTTGGTCAGCATGACACCTATATGCTTTGATATGCAATAACAATAATGTACATGTGAAAGCATACTCAATAAACCCAATAAAAATATATCAGACACTTAAATTAACACATATCCCCACCGACCAACAACATTGTGACAAGCTGAAAAGCTGCAGGTTCACCTGAGAGTCAAAAAGAGTTTATAATACTTACACAAGGCAAATAAATCTATATTTTACCTGGAAACGCCACAACACTGAAATACAGCACAGAATTTCTTCACATAAGAAGATAGAACCATTTACACTATAGAACTGATCACATGACTCTCTACTGAGCTCCTCACCTCTCTGCTGCCTTTCTGTGTTTCATACCGATGATCATAATCACTAGCAGAGGAGAAACATGTCATTACAGTAAGGATGTCTACTAACACACAGAGAGCAGTTTTACCTTTACTGGGTACCGTCTATAAATCTTCAGTGAGAAAGTTCAGGTCCTTCTTCAGTATTCATTACACATATACAAGAGAAAACATTACTAAAGACCAGGACACTTAAACTACATTCAACTCTGTGTCTTTACACTCTAGATGACAGAGCTACAAATCACACACCTACAGCAAACACACATACACACACACACATACTGTTTAGACTAATGATAAAACCACCGTAAATTTGTTTTCTTTAGAAACAGTAAACCAGTCGGAGCACATTTCGTCTCATTGCATCACAAGCATATCTGAAGAAAATCTATCTCCAAGAGGGTTGTGCATCTTTAATTCTGGCTCTTAAAAAAAGTTCTGAAAGCAAAATTACTCCTGCTGAGTCAACCTGAAATTTAAAATGGACATTTACACTTTGTTAGTGTCAGACAACAGTGAAGCCGTATTTCAGTTGTGGGCATTATGTGCAAAATTGTATGATATATGATAAAATATTCTGAAGGCTCCAGTATAAACCAGGGTGCAGTGAATTGGTGCCTCACCTTTTCCAAATAGATGCTTATTAGGACACAGTAAGTCCGTTTGTGTAGGGTGTGTGACTTTTTTACTACATATACAGTAATCCGCCAGTTTAAGCGATTCAGCAGTCGCGGATTCAGTCCAATGCGAACTGATCATGGTATGTGGAAATTCCCACAATAACGCTGAAACTTCAAAATGTTTGAAAGTAGCCAATCTGAGAACGTTATGCAGAGAGAGAAAGCGCAAAAGCAGTCACATATGAGTAGCCATTTAGAACAAAATACACTGCAACTTGCACACGCGTTCTCACCTCTCGCACACACCACTGAAACACTGGCGCTCTGGCACACTTCCTGTTCATGAATGAGAGTGCGTATCATTGTGTGCGTGCAACAGACAGGAAGTCATTTCATTGTAACAGGAAGGCAAAACAGCTTTTCTTTTCAGCCAGGAAGGACTTTTTGAAAGATGCTTTCAGTCTCAATATAATGTAACAATAATATTAACAATAATAATAATGCGACCGCTCATTTTAGTTTTATTCATTTTTTCATGTTTAGTCCATTACCGAGTGTCGTTGCTGGGGGCGTGGCAGCCCAAACTGGCCGTTAGTTTGGGGACACTCGGGTTTCACCTGTTTTGAGTTTCTGGGACACTTATTGTTTCAGGTGTTTTGAGTTGTCACTGTGTTTATAAGTCGTGTTTCTGTTCTGTTTGGTTGTCCGGGTTTCAGCATCACTTAGTAGGTTTAGTTTGTGTGTGTGTTTAGTCTGTCTGTCTGTTTTGGAAGGAATATTGTGCCTTGTTTTGCTTTCTGTTCATGTTTGGGAATAAACCTTCACAAATGGATCTGGATCGAGCCTGTCTCTGTGCCTCCTGCTTGAGCACGCCACGGCTAAACGTGACATAAATAAATAGTCAGGACACTAGATCAATTTCTCTTCACAATGCCTCTTCACGTTACCAGCTCTGCTTTTAATATTTTTTTTTATAATTAATGTTGTTTGTTTTCTTTGATGTTTCTTTGATTGTCTCATGGATATTTATACAAGTATGTCATGAAGTGATATGAGTAAAAAATAAAGGACACACACACATGCAAGATTTTGCAAGTTCTCCCACTTAGAAATCATTGAGGGGTCTAAAATTCACATTGCAGGTCAGGTGCATTCCCACTGTGAGAGACAGAATTTAAAAACAAATTCAGGAAATCACATTGTATGATTTGTAAAGAATTTATTTGTATTGCACTGCTGCACATAAGGCAACACCTGGCAATCAGCAAGAATTCTTAGTAATCTTAATTAGTGGCACCTGTCTGAGCTCATTAAAGACACCTGTCCACCCTACAGTCAGTCAGACTCCAACTACTACCATAGACAAGACCAAAGAGACAAAATTGTGGACCTCCACAAGGCTGGAAAGGGCTACGGGGCAATTGCCAAGCAGCTTGGTGAAAATAGTTAGAGCAATACAAAAGACATTTAAATACTTATACAAACAGAAGGGGCATTTACATACATAAATTATAGTGAGTGATAGTGTGAGATAATGAACAGATGAGTTTTGAACAGAGAACTACGTCCCTGAACCCGGCATTTACAAACATAAACAGCCCAGGCAGGGTGGTGACATTGGGCTCATCAAAGTCAGCTGGACACTGCCACGTCTTGGCCGGGGAGAGGAAATCAAATGTATGATTGTTCACAAGATCATAAACAAGTGGACCCCTGTTGGTGAGTGAGCGGCCGTTGAGCAGCTCCAGGGAGACGCTGCAGTGGCCGGAACCATGGCTAATCCCCCAGGACAGGCTAGCCAGCACGGTTCGATCCACTTTTGGTGTCCTGGTGGAGGAGCAGACCCAGCGGTGGAGAGGCCAGGTGGGAGCAGCACTGGAGTACTGTCCTCATTTTAGGTCAGTAGAAAGCAAGTTCAAATAGCAAGAGAGGCAGGGAAATTCAGGAAAATATACTAACAAATAAAATAAAAATATACAAACAAACAAACACAGGAGAGCAACAGAAACCAGTCACAGCAGCGTTCACTCAACCGTCCAAAAAGTTTCAAAGGACTCTAACGATAAATAAGTCCCTCCCTTGAAACAAGTGACTGCCTATTGTGATAGGGTAGTTCTCCGCTTCAAAATCACTGACATAACACTGTGTCCAATCACAGCCTTTGTTTACACTTTGTTCTATTTTCTGTACTGAGCACTGACCGTGAGTGTGAGACTGAAGCTTCAAACATGACTAAACGCATAACATAGTATTTCTTAATAATATTTATTTTGATTTTCTATTTTATTATTATTTTATTATTCATTCAGGAGTGCACAGAAGGAAGGGCATTAGCTTGTTAGCTTGACCGCTTGATAGTTATCCCCACCACCCAGCCAAGCTGGGTAAGTAACAAAAAATTCTAAAGCATGGTTTGTTTTCATTTGTTTTAAATAAACAGCAGTGTATTAACCTGTAAACACAAACTCTTGCTTATATTTTCATGTATAGATGATGAAAAAAAAAAGGTAAACATCTTGTGTTAATAGAAAATAGTATTAATATTAGTCTTAGCTAATAGAAACTAAGGCTAAACGTTTTAAAGGTCGGTGTTTAATGTTTCCATATGAAACTGTTAGAGATGCTGTTCCTTTAAGGAACCACGCATGCTGGCATATGTAGTTTTTCAGGGGTGTGTGTGTAGTAGTGCGGGGAAGTTTTTCTGAGTTTCTTTCCATGGCCACTCTGTTTGCGAGTGCTTTTTGCCACTCGAATACTCTTTTAGAAGAAAATAAATAAATTCTCCCGTTCTGAGGGAGGAAAGCACAGACCTAGCTCCCCGTATCGTCTAATTTTTGGACCTACCGAGCGGACGATGCCTGGTTAGCAGCCGCTAACACCGAGACGAGCAGGCAAACTCACACTTGTAAATTTAGTTCCGCTTTACTTTAATCGCGTCTTCTCCGTTGTACCGTGTATTCTCCGTACGATATCATGTACTTCATGTATATATTCAAAAACACAATATTCAAATTTAATTTCCACTTTTCTGTGTCATATTTTGACTCAACAGGCTCAACCAATTTTACAGAAAATAAACCTCAACACATCCTAACAGCTGAACAGTTTTGAAGGCTCACTTTCCTCCCCTCTTATATTCACCTCCCTGTATCTCTCCTTTTCTCACTCAATTTCTGTATCTCTCCCTTTCCCTCGCTCAGTTGTCTGTATCTCTCCCTTTCCCTCGCTCAGTCGTCTGTATATCTCCCTTTGCTGATTTATCGCTATCTTTCTGTTTCTTTCTACCACCTTTTCACCGGTTTACCTCTAACTCTCTCATCTGTCGGAGCTGTAGATTCGCAATGTTTACCGCCTGGAATGCACGTATGTGATTGGCTGAAATGTATCACACGGGAAGGCTTAACTGCTACCTAAAAGACTGTAAAAGCAGCGCCGGTTAAAATAGATGCACCCCCTCCAGGTTTGAATTATAACGTTCTGTTTTGGCCGCTAGGTTAGTGACCGCTGTCTTAGACGATACTACGATCTCTCTGCTTTGGCAGATCGTCGGCACATAGATTGTCTTCACGATCTCATATCGTCATATCGCCCACCCCTGGATGTACATGATATAAAAAAACACTGCACTGTAGAGAAATTTACCATCAAAGATTTATTTATAGTGGTGGTCAGGAACCAGGAGTTGCAAAGTCTGCAAAGTAGAAATAACCGTTTGTTTTGCTGTTCAAAATAACCTAAAAATATGAATTGACCCAGAACAATCTGTATGAACGTCTCTGCTGTTTAAAAATATGTTTTGGGCAGAAAATTATATTTATAGCATATTTGTAACAATTATAGGTAGGCTTGGCCCCAATTAAATTTTCCAGATTTTGAAACTTTGTTGATATTCCTGCATAAATATTTGGATAACAACTGAATATTCAAATTATTTGGTCTTATTTTGTTTAATTGTAATTGGAACATTAAATGCTTTGGATGTCTGGTAATTATCACAAACAACTGTAAACATTTTGACTTGGTAATTTCCCCTTAAATGGGGCATTTCATAGAAAACCCTCTTGATGACTGTCTTCAGTTTATTTATGCAGAAATCTGTGGATTCCCATATTGTAGATAAATGCCAGAGGAAACATGCCTGTAGATACTCTTTTTTTTTTTCCTTTCGGTTTGCAGGTGCTCAAGTGAGAAATGCAATGACTTCGACTTTCCTTACTCAAACGCAGCTAGCAGCTATCTGGTCGGTATCTCTGCCATTCATGTTTACATATACTACACAATAAATAGATGACTTATGTGTTTTTGTATATGCCGTAGCACATACTTCATTATTTCATTCATGTTTTTAGGAACCTTGCAGATGTAGATAAAGATGGTAAACTGAAGGCAGAAGAGTTCATTTTAGCTATGCATCTAGTCGATATGGCCAAGCAAGGTCAGCCCCTGCCTCTTGCTCTTCCTGCGGATCTAGTGCCCCCATCACTCAGGTACTCCACAATGTGACTGCTGATTAAGGGCTAATAAAACAAGTGATTAGATCCTAGAAAGTTGTCTTATTTTTCCCTTAATTTCAGTCAGTCAGTGTTAACTAGTTGTAACTAGGCTCTCTAAAATTGGGCTAAATGTATCCTTTTATGATATATGCAGTATTCTAGTTACTGATGATGCCAATGATCATCATGGCAAAGTTTAATTCATAATTATATGACGTGCCATATAATTAATAGTGATACAAAACGTAGACGTGTCCTAATAAATGCATTTTCTGCTGCTCTATATTTCAGCATTTGTTGATTAACCTTTCTTGTAGGGGCAACGTTGGTGATTTGCCCAATGGCACTGCCAGTCCATCTAGCTATGCTGGGTTGGTTGAGGAGTTTAGTGAGCCTGATCCTCCACAGAAGTCCAAGAACTGTAAGACTTTGCACCACACCCAGCACTTATGCAGTACAAACACCTCTGTGACTAAGCCATATCCCTCCCAGTTGAGGCACATTTACTTACACAACAGATCCTACTTGCAGTATGCCCACAGGTCTCAAACATTAAATATCTGACTGACATAATGAAGTCCATAAACTCATTGTAATCACAATAGGAGATGTTACTAGAGAGGTATCCAACCCCTGCCTTCTAGCCAGTATAATGTTATAATATTATTACAATGTCATTTTAATGTTGTCAGAGTTGTGTAGTTAGTTATGATAAATTATGAAGGTGTTAGTTTAAAAAATGTATATATATTAAAACCTATAATTTAGTTCCAGCTCAATGTTTTTTGGGTTTATTTTTTCATGTATTCAATTCCAGTGTTCGGTTGGTCAAAACAGAAGGAGTGCTTGTGACATAGGCTACTTAACCATAAAAGCAGAGTGTAAAACACATCTGAATAAAGGGTAGGGAAAAAAGGTACCTCGGGTTGACACACCGCCCTTGAAAAAACCCAGTTCTGTAAAATGAATCCACAAGCTATATGAGCAAGGGTGACAGCAGATAGCTATAGTTTCGGAGGAATGAGAGCCAAAGGGTTAAATGGTTGTCTGTGAAGCTCATGTGTCTCTGTCCTGTATGTGCAGTGACCTTTGAGGACAAGTTCAAGAAAAACCTGGAGCTGGGGAATGCAGAGCTGGAGAAGCGTCGACAAGTTTTGCAGGAGCAGCAGCGCCGGGAGGAGGAACGAAGAGTGCAGAAAGCCCGTGAGGAGCAAGAGAGGAGAGAGAGGGAAGCACGTGAGCTGGAGCTGAGAAGAAAGAGAGAGGAGGAGCAGCGGCTGGAACGACAAAGGGAGCTGGAGAGGCAAAGAGAGGAGGAGAGACTCAAAGAACTGGAGAGAAAAGAGGTGAGCCAACAGATTTGAAAATGCGTGCTTGTGTCTGTGTGTTCGTCTTCAGTTCAGGCCATTCAAGGTTACATATGTTGTGCATTATATCAGATTATCAGATATAATGCACAACATTATGCGCAACAAGATATCAGATTAAAGCTCTTCAGGAATTTCAAAAAATGAGACCTAATAACCCTAACCCTCATTTTAGTCCAATAATCAGGATATCCAGCACATGTCTTTGGATGTGCATATGCTTAATAGAACAGAGCTGCCCAGAAGCAGCAGCCATCATAACTTTACACCACACCAACAAAATTGTCACTGGAAAGCTTCATTGCAGTTATTGGTAGGTTAGAAATCAGTTGAATAGTTGCTATGCCATTATAAAGTCTTCAATAATGCACTAAGTTTAGATGCAGATGTTTTGGCAGTTACTCAGCAGTACCAATGTTTAGAGGTTTGATTTTGCTTAAACGAAGAATATTCATATAGAATGAATTCTTTGGGATACTAATTAGTTTGCCCAAAAGCACATGTTAAGACATGTTGGGAGACCTAGATCAGAGCAGAACCATGACACAGTCTCAAAATCAATTGTTATTCTTTGTTAAAAGGCATTTAAACATTACCATGGCTACATAAACTTGGGCATTACATTACAGCACCAACGATAAAAATTGTCTCATACATCTAAAGTTATGTAAATGTTGTAAAAGGATTTGTATGTACATAGTTAATATTTTAAATGTGCTACCAGGCAGCCAAGAAGGAGCTGGAACGCCAGCAGCAATTGGAGTGGGAGAGGAGGAAAAAGCAAGAGCTCCAGAGCCAGAAGAGTCAGGAACAGGAGGAGATCACCTCCCTTAAAGCCAAGAAGAGAAGTCTGGAGATGGAGCTTGAAGCTGTGGTGAGCCTAAAAAGACTCCGGCTATTTCCCTTTCATAGGTTGAATTCTGTCTTTCTGGACAGTGCAACTGAAGGACAGACTGTGTTCGATACCAATTACTAAACTATTTAAACTATTTACTATTTAAACATGTTTGTTTAGGTCTTCACATACACACTAATATCAAACTTATTGCTTTCTGTCTTCTGTGTCTCTCAGGGCAACAAGCACAAACAAATCTCTGACAGACTCCAAGATGCTCAGGCCAAGAAAAACGTCCAGAAAACTGACTTGGATGGTATCAACCAGAAAAGAGATAGCTGCATCATAGAAATCAGCTCCTTACAGAAGCAGTTTGAGGTTTGAAAACAGTATCTGTATCATCAGGCTCTAGTGTGCCCAACCTCATATTAAACTTAAGCCATTCATGAAGTCCTGTGCTAATTTGCTTTTTGCAGGTGGTACTTGTGAAGGTGGTGTTTTTTTCTGTCCAGATCTATGCCTGTGTTTTTCTTGCTCCTCCTCTGAGAAAATTACAGACCAAATTATCTACCGTTCTTATTGAACTCTGCGGTTGTCTGATATTTTAGATCTGGATACACGTCCCTGTGATTTTCCGTGCAGATGTTGCCTTACTGGGAGGAAAAAGGTCTTTGACCCGGGCTGCTGCCGTTTTTAGCAGAGGTTGACTGATATGGGTTTTTCTATGGGTGATACCAATGTTTAAAAATCAGGGTCGGCTGATTTGTGACGCGGTGTTTCATTTATTTTTTTGTTTTTTGTTTTTTTGTTGGGGGGGCATATTTGCTCATTTTCCAACACTTCATAAAATATGAACATTCTAAACTTAACAAAGCATTTGTTCAACACTTTTTAATAACAAGTATTAGGTATAAAAGAATAAACATTAATAATGATATGTTGCTAGACAGACACACTTTCAAAACAAATGTTCATAATCTAGTGATCACAAAATAAAATACTTCACACAGCCTGCTATGCAAGGACTACACAAGCCACTAGCAATTACGTTGTGAAAGTCTCACCCAGGCACGTTTATGAGATGACAACGTATCTGATCAATACGGTCTTTAATAATTTTGCCCCGTGGCTAATGGTTTCCGTATTAAATGCTTGCTAACCGTGGGCTACAGTATTAGTGGTAATCTAACTGTAGGCTACAGTGTTAGCGACAAGCTAACGGTTGGCTACAGTGTTAGTGGTAAGCTAACTGTTGGCCGGTAGGGGGGCGTGTTCCACAGCAGCAACATTGGGCTGCCCACAAATGCGCATATCTATAAGTGCAGATATCAGCTGATGCCGTAAAAATGGCCAAATATCGGCCCTATTAATCGGCCAGGTCAATAATCTGTTGACTTCTAGTATTTAGTCCGCTAGTGCAGCGTTTCTCAAACTTCTTTGTCCTGAAACCCAGTCATGTCAGGCTTTATAACTGCCAGGCCTAAGTCCCTAACCTGTGACGTGTGCATTTGCCTAGATAGATAGATAGATATAATTTTATTATTATTTTTCGTGTGCTTGCTCAAGCACACAGCAGCCACACTATTGTTCTTCTTAAGTTTTATTATTAGTGTCCTTGCAGAGCAAGCACACTATTGTTCTTCTTAAGTGTTCTTATTATTATTATTATTTATTATTATTATTATTATTCCGTTCACCCATTTTTTGGCCCCCTACTCCTCCCAGAGCTTTCGAGATAGAGACAACGGTCCAACTCTGACACGTCTGAACGCTATGCTACTGCTAATCTTTCAGAAGAAGAGACTTTCAGGCTCCATACAGTGACCAAGCCTTATGAAACTTCATATGAGAGCTCAGGCCACGCCCCCAAAGACTCACCTGTTTAAACTGAACTATATGGCCAAAAGTATTGGGACAGAGCTGTCATACAAAACTATGTGGTCAAAAGTATTGGGACACACACTCACAGTAATGCTATGTTAGTTATGCTAATGCTATACTAATGCTAACGCTATGTTAATGCTAATGCTATACTAACGCTAATGCTAACGCTATTGCTAATGAAATGCTAATGTTAGGGTAACGCTAAAGCTATGCTAATATTATGCTAACACTATGCTAATGCTATGTTAATGCTAACATTATGCTAATGCTACGCTAATGAGCAAGCACACTTTGCATTTTCTCTTGCAGAGTTTTATTATTCTCTTTATTCCGTTCACCCGTTTTATGGCCCCTACTCCTCCCAGAGCTTTCGAGATAGAGACACCGTTCCAACTCTGACACGTCGGGCCCTATCTGAAGTTAATGGCTTGTTCACAGCTTTTTGATACGTTTTGTCATTCGTGCGTTAATCGTGTTTTTCCAGCGAAACCGATTTGCAAAAGTATTGGCAACCCCCCCAAATCCTCAAACTTCATGTGGTCCCTCAGGCCAACGTCCCTGACACACAAACGCGGTCGGTGATGACCTGCACTCATCTTTTCATTTTCTTTCGCTCATCCCTTTTTTTTCCATTCACTTCCATTCATTTTAACCCCATTGAAATTAATGCAGTTTCAGAAGAAGACACTTTCAGGCTCCATACGCCTTATTCAGCCCGCGGCCATGTTGAATCGAAAATTAGGCTGTGAGGGATAGAAGTTGACTATGGCGTATTGTTGTGTATGAATGTCATCATTTAGCCGTCAGAATATAGGGAATACGTCATTTCCACAGGACAAAGAACATAAATATGGATTGTGAAAATTTGACGGGACATAGGACCTAACTTTCAGGTAACAATATTGCATTTATTTAAGAAAATGACCGTGGATACTAGTTATTGGCTAATGGCTAATTGCTAATGTGTGCATGTTTATATTCCTATAAACGCATACACAAGCTAAAATAGGCTTAAATATGCTATTTTAGGACAACAACTAAGGTTAAATATCTGTTTCACTTACAGGTTTACATGGACGGAACTGAACCTTCCTTTAGCTTCCTTTAGCTTCCAGTTAATGTTCTTAAAAACCTAAAATAAGCTTAAATATGATGTCAACTAAGGTTAAATGTCTCCTTTTTGTGTAGATTACAAAGAACACAAGAGTGTGCTCGAAATATTTATCTTTGGAAGGTTTTTAAGAACCTTAACTGGAAGCTAAAGGAAGGTTCAGTTCCGTCCGTGTTTACCTGGACTCAGCAGTCTAGTTGTTATTATTATTATTATTATTATTATTATTATTATTATTATTATTCCTTTAGCTTCCAGTTAATGTTCTTAAAAACCTAAAATAAGCTTAAATATGAGGTCAACTAAGGTTAAATGTATCCTTTTTGTATATATTACAAAGAACACAAGAGTGTGCTCGAAACATTTCTCTTCGGAAGGTTTTTAAGAACATTAACTGGAAGCTAAAGGAAGGTTCAGTTCCGTCTGTGTTTACCTGGACCCAGCAGTCTAGTTATTATTATTGTTATTATTAGTAGTATACCACTAGTACTTCTGTTATTATTATTATTTTTAGTATTAGTATTATTAGGGCTTATACATATTTAAGAACAGTATTAAAGGAGACATATGATGCAAAACTCACTTAAAAAAAAAAAGTTATAATAGGTCTCTGGGCTATACAAAATATGTTCTTGAAGTTCTTTGCACAAAATCACTCACATAAAGAGATATCACCAGGTTTATTATTGACAGTTTCAGTCCCTTTCAAAACGAGCCGTTTCAGGTCCCTGTCCCTTTCATGCAAATAAGCTGTTGCTGGCCACGCCCCACCCATCGCATGCTTACGAAACGAAACAAGCTAGTTCATACTTAACTGCGATAGAAACACAAAAAACATTATTTGAAAGTACTTACATCTCCCTCATCTGCTGACTTGTCACACAGTGTACAGATCCCACGTTGAAGTTAGCTAATTATTCACAGCTCCTTGTTTGAATTTTCCATTTCACCTTAAATACTTAAGAACTTTTTAAGGTGAAACGAAACCGACTGTTGTTGGGACATGGCCATCGAAAATGAAATGGAGCCACGCAGTTCTTTAGTATTCTTTGTCTGGGAGAAAGTAGGGATTTGTGCTGTTCTTTGCAGCCAACACAATACTTAATGTGTGACCTGCCTTTGCCTGTAGCTGTAGCGCTTGACTTATCCATGCTCATAAAACTAGCAGACAAAATGGCAGGTCTTTAACTAATCTAGTGGAAGGGGTCTCGACAGATGAGGGGTGGTTCTATGGAAATTGGCCCATTGTTACATCACAATAGACCCTCCATCCAAACGGCTTGTTTTGAAAGGGACTGAAACTGTCAATAATAAACCTGGTGATACCTCTTTATGTGAGAGTGATGTTGTGCAAAGAACTTCATGAACATGTTTTGTATAGCCCATAGATCTATTATAACTAAAGTGAGTTTTGCATAATATGTCCCCTTTAAACAAGACCTAAGAGGAGTGCTTTGTCTGAATTTGAGAGTATTACAAAATGCAAAATGACCTGTAAGGTTATTATTATTATTATTATTATTATTGGCCTATGCA
>JBBPCY010000001.1:35643307-35664355 GCA_037974405.1 Brachyalestes nurse
GGGGGACCTCAAACAAATGTTTATTTTTCATTTCTGCCTCCCTTTCCCCACCACACCCCCAACCCCCCCCCCCCCCCCCCCCCAACCACCACCACAAGTCCTCCTTATTCTGCAATCTGTCATACTGACGGCTTCTCGTTCTCCTGCTAAGTGCCCCGTGGGCAAATCACACGCTCATCGTGTGACAAGAGCATTTCAGGTTGTCATGCACTAATGCAGAAGTTTCCTGGGGACCCTGCTAGTGGATCCATCTTCATCTGCTTCGCCTTCCTCGTCTGCCCGCTCTGCCGGCCGTCACAGGCAAAGGCAAATTAACGGTCGCCCCTCCCCCTTCCGCCAAAAGCTCTGTCAACAGTTTACCCAAACGCACCTCATTAGCTGGCCATGCTGCCACTCAGCCGTGGGTTTTGGGCTTTTAATCCAGGTGAGTTATTGTCGGCGCAGCATGCGCAGGATCCGGCCCCTAATGAGAAAACAAGCACTGGAGCTGGGCCAGCGGAGTAGGGGCGCGCCTGTGATTCATTGGACCGGGCCATGCCAGGTTCCCCCGCCCCAATGGGAGATAATAAGGCCATTTATATGGGTGTCAGTGGACGGGAAACAACCGCATCTGGGCTTTGAAGGGCAGCCCAGACAATGAAGTGTTGAGAGGAGGATTTCTTTTTTGGGAGCCTATTTTTATATATATATTTTTGATAACTTTTTGGCTTTGGCTTTGGTTGGCTTTCTCAAAGGAGACAACATGGCCCACATGCATCAATTTAGCTAACACATCCTTAGCCCTCCATGGCGTTGCCTTATGGCAACAATGACATTTTTTTTGACTGCTAATATAAAAATCCCCTTTTCCTTTTGCCTTTGAGAAACTGCCTGGTGTCTGAATACTTTTTTCTGATCACACGCCGTCAACGCATACAACGCATACATTGTGAGGCCTGGTTCTCTGAGGGTGCATAATGGGTTTTATTTAAAATGTGAATATATAGTTGTTGACGCATGACAAACGGCTTGCAACAGTGGAACTGTAATGATCGGTATCTACATTGGGAATACCTAAATAAGATTCCATTAAACATGCTTCCATTTTAATATAATTATATTATTTAATACATTATAATACATTATAATTTAATTATATCATTTGTATCATTTTGGAAAATTGGAAAATTATAAAAACATTTATTTCTTTTTATTTACAAGAATGAATGTATCCCCAAAGGTGGGAGAAAAAGTTTTCTTTGGCACTGATGCACATTTGCATAATAGCCTTGCCTGGAGCTCATACTGCCTCATGGCGTTTCCCTCCATTACTCAGTGCCAGAGAACATAGAGTCAAGTGCCCTCTTCAAAGCTAAAAATGGGTGACTATGGCTTTAAATTCCTGCCTATGGCACAGGTAGCTCTAATTTACACACAGTGATTACCAAAGTCATTTGGATGAAAATCATTGCAATTTTGCAAGCTGTAAAGCACATCATTACCATTAGAATTTTACACACTGGTGTAACTGGGGATACGCTCTGGAAAGTGGGGCGCCTTAACACAGTCATTAAATCTAAAAAAAAAAAAAAAAAGAAAAGAAAAAAAGGAGAGCGAGTGAGAGAGGCTCATTTGAGAAGCAATAAAGTTTTTAATCATTTTATTACCAAAAGAGTATTTAACAAGTAGCTGATTAAATGCCAAAGGCAGGTTATCTAAGTTTAACCTTCAGAGGGGGGAAATGATGTATCTGAGTGTGCCCCTGGCATTGTTGGATAGAAATGTCATCCTCGATTATCCTGTACACCTGAAGTGGCTGGTGTCCATTTCTGAAGGGGGGGAGAAGCGGAAAATAAGGTGATTCAATTAATAGCTGTCTTTATCCATTAAGGAAACTGAGCTGCATATTCCAACAAAATTTGGGCTACATCCAGGATGTTAAAAAAAAGAAAAACACAACTAGAAGAACTGGTATTGCACTAAAATAAAGAATAAAGCATAGTACCTTCTGTCATTGGTAAGTATACTCTACTGCACATGCAAAGAAACAAAGACAATAATTGGATTTACACACAGAGATATGTCGAGAGGAAGACAATGAAAGTGAGCAAGAACAAGAGAGAGAGAGAGAGAGAGAGAGAGAGAGAGGCAAAATTAACTGTAAGCATTGCTCTGATTGTCATTAGAGATGGGCACCTAAATGAACTGAAAAGTGCCAAAACCTACCTAGTCCTGCCTTAAAAAGAATTCCAATCAAACGGATACATTTAGTAAATACTGCTATAAATCTGAGTGCCTTGGAGAAACGTCTCATAATTAATAAAAGTGGTTTATTACCAACAAGTTGTGTGCGTTTTGTACTTAGAGTGTCCCTCAAAGTTAATTGAAAAGTGTCCAGGCCTTATTTGCATAAAGAACACATTTAAACCCTTAAAATGAAAAATAAATTCATGGCCATGTTTGAAATATGGCTCCTGGCTTGTTGATCATTTATAACTATTCTGTTAATTATCTTACATATCATTTGAGGACGAGTGGCTCCTGTGTCTGTAATGAGTGGTAGATATTAGGCTGTAAATATTAATAGGCGGCAGCGATCGCAGCCACGAGAAGCTAGCTGAAAGTAATGAACAATAAGACATCTTCGGTTTAATTAAGTGGAAGCTATAGGCAGGAGCCTAACAGTTTGACCAGGGACAAATCAACTGTGTTGTTGGGAGGTAAAAAAAAAATAGACTACACTATATTTTAGTATTATACTACTATACTATCATTTTTAATAAAAATGTAACTATGTGTGATTAATGTGATTCATTAGCACAGATTTATTCAAGATCCTGTACATTTAAAATTGCAGATCATATTTTAAATAATATGTGTTTTTACAGAACCGTTGCCATAGTTTGTATTATAGTAGTATAGTAGTATAGAAGATCGAATGTGGAATTTTGTGTATATACTTCTATATAAAACCTCCCTATAATGCATGACCTTAGTAAATATAACTTTATTTGAAATACTTTATGTGTCCTAAACACACACTCACACAGATTACATTTTAAGGATACATAAAACTCTTGAGTCAAGGCAAAGTGGATGCAATCCCTAAGTAAAGGTACTGAGGACATAACATTGGGCTTCCTACCCTGGAGATTTGAGGACTACCACCTTAGCAACAATTAATTTTGTGTTTTGATTCTCATTCTGGGATTCATACCAACCACCTTACTGTTCTGTGTGATGCTTTGAAAGATACACGTCTAATCCATGGTACATTGCATCATACACAAAATCTCTGTTGTAATACAGCCCTAATCTTCAATGGGAAAAATAATACTATATTTGAAATGCCATTTTGCTATTGCAATTACAAAACATTAGAGAACAAAGAGTATTATGGGGTCTGTGACCTTTCTTTTTTTATTTATAATTGTATAATCAATTCTGATTCATAATCACAATATCACTGCATGAAAACAGTTCTTATAATGCTTCCACTCAATATGAAATACTAACAAAAGTAAACAAATGTGGTCACATTTTCTCATATCATTCAGCCCTTTGTACAACAATTGACAGCAGGTGACAGCTGTGTTTTTGCTGGACAGAACAGCATTTGAATAATATCATAACTAAAGCTAATACTTTACTCCAGCTAAACCATATAGAATGGAGATTAATAATGTATGTCAAGATAAAGACCAATATATTTTTACATCTGGGTGTTGTTTTTGAATATCGGCTTACGCTAAAAGTAATACAGCTAATCAGACAGGAAAAGTAAGTACTATGCACTAGGCGGTCCTGCAGAGGTCCCTGCTAGTTGGGGCCGTATCAAATGCTAGCAGGCCTCTGCTATGAAAGTCTGGAGCAATAAGCTCCAGTAGCTAAATGGATCTGGTTAAATTGCGATTTGACTCCACACTGCTTGAGGGTATCTCACAGGTGCCGAGGAGCTTTTTACTCGACACAGTCGTATTAATTCAGCTTTCTTGTTTTCATTCGATCTCAATTTCTGCCTCGTGGCCCGAGGTTCCCCGGGTACAGCCTGCCTCAGAGCGCTGTCATATGAAACGAATAACAATCGGTTGCTTGACCTGGCTACAACAAGGTTAATTATATTTTTAAGTCTCTCTCTGTTTCAATTTCGCAGCGTCTCTATCACCTTTTGCTGTTCTTATGATGATTGATAAGCAGGGTCCTGAATATTTCAGGCCGGACAAGAGGAGAATAATAGCTCACAGTGCTTTGGAATTTGCCATGTCGCTGGGTTACTCTGTGATTAGATTGTATTCTCTTGATAAGTCCTTTGACTGAGTGACCAAAATAAGGATGATGACAGATAAGAGTCATAAGTGGCTGCGATATCTGCAACAAAGCAACGTTGCTTGTAACTGACACGGTCGGGATGTAATGGGATACATGCATTCTGAAATCATCTGTATTCATTCCATGTTTCATTCGACGGGCAGAATTCAGAATAAAGGTACATTTTTGCACATTTACTTACCACTTAATTAAACAAAAGCAATGATATTTCAGATATTCACCATCAATGCTTCTTTATCAACTATTTCAAAATCAGCAGTGGGAGCAGCAGAGGACTGAAGTGAGTAAAGAGCAATTAACAAAATCAACTGCAGTAGAGTGAAGTGTTTCCAATGTGCCTTTTCAAGACTAATTGACTTCTTTATGTACTGTAACAGAATACAATCCTGCATATCTTTAAAACACTGTTTAGCCATCGCTGACTTTTCAAAATATTTTTGGAAAATGCACACACTTTGTGCAAAACATGAAGAAAAGGAAAAAAAGATGTTCTTATGTTAATGTTACGAAATTATGCCAAGTCATTTTGGGCCATTAAAGATTAAAGAAATAGCATGGAGTTAAGAGGTTTTGATGTTAAAAGTGATGATGCGCTAGTGTGGATCCTCAGCATTTAGGCCTCGCACTGGGGATGGGTAATTAAGAGTTAGCCCACCATTCTGTGATGCCTTTAATTGCCCCTTTTAAACACAATATAGTGTAATTAAGTGAGGTGCAGGGGGAAGTTGGCAGAACGGCCTTGTGGAAGCGTGGACTTGAGCCACTTCTTTAATAAGATGTCACCCGTGTTCTCTCTTCATCTGTGTGCTCAAGTGTCTGCTAATTTCAGCTCAAGCCCCGAGCACTTCTCCCCCTTTTATTTCTAGAGAATAAAGCTCACACTGGCCTGTGGGTAACGCATGACCGCGTGTTCACCTTCACTTTAGTGATGATTCAATTTTGTTGAACCGATTCCTTCATACTCAGTGAGTCAAATGTTCAATGCGGGGATTCAGGAGGGTCAACCTTAGATTCTCGTCTATGTTCAATGAGAGGGGAGTCGCTGCTTCTACTCACTAATGGATTCAGAACGCAAAACGTGTAAAATACGAGAGAGAAAATGTAACCAAATCAGAGAAGTTGTTTTTATAAGGGTCGTTTCTGAACATCTGAGTGGCATCCTGAGTAATAGCCCTCTTTTGGCATCATATTATTGTATGTGCAGGAATGAAAAATAATTAATATGCCCTTTATTTTTTATCAGGAAGTAAGTTTATGATAAAATAAAAATAATGAATAAACGAGGATGAAATCTTTAAACAGCAAATGATATAATATCATGCATATCATATCACTAATATATGATATGCAATGATGCTAATGATGCAAACAGAGCAAAAAAATAAACACTCCTACATGCAGACTTGTGGTTTAAATTTATTGGACTGTCAGATTCGATATCATAAACACTGCATATGCTGCAAAAAGTTTAAAACGGACTCTTTTGAAAGAATGATTCATTCAGGAGTCAGAGTTCTGCTTCACTTTCCACAAGAACAAGCTTTTTCTTTTTTTGGTATTCATCGGTGCGTGGCCTTGCTCTGCCTTGTTATAAGAGGAAAGAGGCGATATTTCACACCCCCCAGAAATATACCGAGATAGACAAGCGAGGCAGGCTAATCCCGGGATGAAATTAGCAGGCGGAGGGCCGGGGCCTGCTGGAGATGATGAACGAGGCTGAAGTGGCTGAGTCCGTTGGGATCCCTGCTCCGAGCTGCCGGCCTGGAGTCCGTCGCCGGGACTCTTTGATGGCTCTATTTCAGTGGGGGGCTCGCCTTGGAAATACATAGTAAAAAGCTATTAAAATTGAAATTGTTCTAGGGTGGTGCTCGGAGAAGGGGCTGGTGACCCTATCAGGTGGTGTTTAATAAGGGCTGGAGATCCTCATGGGTGTAGAGAGCAGCAGCAAACAGGCATTGCTCTCTTTCACTTCGATTTATGGCAAGATTTACTTCATTACAGCTTAAAAGTAGCTGAGAACGTGTCCAGCCAACATAAGGCCTTCTTATTATTGACTACTGCTTCTATTTCATTAGGCTTTCAAAGAGAATTCCTCTGATTTTTCCACAATTCTGCATAAATAAATGGTAAACAAAGTCATTCAGAGTGGATTTAGAGAAACTTACCAAGTCATAATTCATCATAGTGATGATAATGAGAACCAGGCAGCAGACAATGATTGTGAATGGCTCTTAAAGCTCCTTCACGGAATCATATTACATGCCATAATTACAGATATGCTATCTGGTCCTCGAGACATTGTTCTACGATTTTGACTTCAAATCCATTATTTGTGGAGGGGTATACATTGTGGATATAATTAAATAAAAGTAATTATATTAAATACATTTGCCGTGGACACATCATGACCACAGGTTCCGATCACCACCACTGTAAAGAAATGTGAGTTTGCAAGTTTTTCTACAATGCACTGCTTCATACCAAGACACTTTGAATGACTTCGTGCCTATCCTGATGACTTTATCGAGTGGAAATGTTGAAACATTGGTGGAATTCCACCATAACATCAAATTACACATGTTTTAAGCTCATAAATTAGGCTTGAAAGTGCTCTGTGCACTGTTACTGAACATAGGGGATGTTTACTCTTACTGAGACACAGGGTGGGGTTCAGGGGGCTTTGCGTACCCTTCCTGTGGGAAACAACGACTTTGAACACTTGGTCGCCCACTCCCAGCCCCTAACCCCCCGCCCCCCCATTGTGTGGGCCAGCGATGGTGCCTTCAAACCAATTCATCATTCACCACCAAGCCTCCTTATCTTTTTCCTCTCTGTTCACAAATGCATGAGAGCCCAACAAAAGGAGGTAGCCCAAAAAAGATATAGCACCAGATACATGCACAATTATACAAACATAAGAACCTAGTGACCTCCCTGTTCTAATGTCATTTCTGAGTCTTAAACTTGTGTGTGAGGTTTGAAATCTGTAAGATTCTGAAAAGAGTGAGGTGTATTTAGTCATATGACCAGCAGGTGGCTCCCTCTACCACGAAATAGCCATGAGAAGTTTTGCATCGGGGCTCTTTGCTTTACTTCTGTTTAAGCAGGTTTGTTTCAGCACAAGAAAATGCTTATTTCGAAGCTCGTGTGCCTGCTGTAGCCCACTAACTCGGAGTTAAATGAAGCTTCCAAATGAATGGAACATTAATTAAACACCAAAATATGTCAATATATACCTTTCACATTTTCAGACCACGCAAATGCTCTTTTTAAAAAATTATTTGTAGTGATATTTTCTTTTTATTTATTTTTAGTTCAGTTCAGTTTTTATATATTCAGTTCTATTTGCTGTATTTGAAGTCATATGCAAATGTCTGGGCACCCCTAGTCAAAGTGTCAAAAAATAGTCAAAAAATGCACATCCTCTACATGTCTCTGCACACTTGAGTACATTTGAATTTAATATAATCAAATGCGTGCAAAAGTGATGGCTCATTTTATGTTATACCTTTAAACAGATAAACAAATACCGAACCGAACACTAAAATCAGCAAACAATATTTGAACATCAAGAGTGTGTACACAATTTTACTCAATTCTACAACATGTTTTGACTGGAAGTTATCATATTTCTGCATCTGTCTGTAGTTGATCATAATTTTATTGGTTGCATTTATTGTTTGTTTAAAGTTAATAGTGCACGTGTATTTTTGCATACCAAATATTGTGCAAATGAGATGGGGACTCTAAGTTGGGTGTTGTTTAGGGTCCACAAAAGTAAAAAAATGGACAAATTTAGACAGTCATGTTGTAATTAGTTCAAATGTAACAAAAAATTTAAGTTGGTCTACTATACTCAGTGTAACTATGGCTCCATTTCCACAACTGGTAAGACCCCCACATAAAGTATATTCATTTATTTATCTATTTAATTTTTTAGCTTAAAGTACTTTTAATCATTCTATTTTCAATGGAGATGCCCCTTGTTTTAGGAAGCCTATTTTAGTCAGAAGACTTTTCTTCACTTCTGTTTCATTTCAAAGTGTCAAGAAATTCGTACCAGCTCTTTGTCTGAAGTGAAATATGTTCACATCCGCTGCTCAGCACCTCTTCCCATCAAAGGCGAAGGAGTTTTTTAACACCGCTGCCTTTGTGGTGGGAGAGGATGGTGTTTGTCTCCGCTCCCCAGCTATGTACTGTGCAGATTTATGTAAATGAAGAGCTTGTAAATGGTTTGAAATGTTCACCTTGTGGAACTCTTCCCTCGCCTCATACCTGCACACAAACTGTCCTTGAGAAGAAAGTGAAAGATGTTGGGCTTGCCTTTACACTGCAAGAGTCGAAAAAGAAAAGCAGCGGGAAAAGGGAGGGCTGAGAAAACGTGTTGTTGCTTTCCAAATGCTCATCAAATAGGTTGTATATCCCTCACGCTTGCTAGAGTAACATTTCAAGAAGGTAAAGGACAACAGAACATAGGATTAGAGCTTTATTCTAGTAGTGCTGGCTTGTTGTAAATAGTACATGACAGCAGTTTGATGCCAGTAAAAAAAAGAGGTGGTTTACTTGTTCAAAACTGATCACATGTCTAAATGTTGTTGTTGTTTTGTTTTTTTTTAATCTTAAAATGAACTCATACCATCTTAAAATCAGTTACTTGAAATGAATTAAAAGGACATGGACTTATTTTAAATACTGAAGGGACCTAAGCAAATGTACTTCATCAGGGTGAGTTCTGGGGGCGTAAGCAACAGTCTTTCTGCCACTCAACTCAACAGTTCTATTTTGTAAGGAGTACTGAAAATGAATGAACACATCCTTCATTCTGGCCACAAAGATGTTTACTACTACAATATAATAATAATAATAATAATAATAATAATAATAATAATAGTAATAATAATAATAATAATAAATGCTAATGTTAACACCTTATAAAGTAATAAACCATACATCCTAAAAATGTTTGTTCTTTAACCTTTTCCGTTTAGAAAGTACCTTTTGTAATACTGCATAGAACCTTTTTTGCTAAGAAGAATAATCTTTAAACAACGAAATGTTATGTTTTCTATTCATATGTTTTCTATATAAAAAGTGCTATCTTTTTCAGTGATATCTTCATAAGATATTTATCTGCCAATATCATAATTAGAGTAAAAATAAATAAATAAATACATGTGAGGCTTGGGGGCCCTAAGCAACCTCATAAACCACTCATAGTAAGACAAGGCCCTGAGCTTCATGAAGTACTTGATGACTGACCCAAGGCAAAATTGGCCTACAAATAGTTACAGACTCGAAAGACTTTGTCTTATGCGGCAGCAACGAGTGCACCTGCTTGCGAGCCAAAATAAGACAGCGGTCTTGGGGCTCCTGCCACACTTAGCAGTTATGCAAATCCAATTTAAATCCCACTTCTGTGCCCTCACAGGTATCTTTTTGTCCTTTAATCAAATTCTGTTTACGGTTGAGGCAATTATTCCCAATTTAGCCACTTAAAGGGAAATGAAAATGGCCCACCAGGAGCCTTGCGGAAGGAGGGAAGTAGGAAAAAAAAAAGTAAATCAACTACCTGAAAACACATAGCTTGCAAATCCGTAACCTCTAGAAGAACATGTTCGCTTTATCTGCGCCCACTTTTCCCCTGCTATGATTTAATTTCCCAGCTTTGAAACATGACGAATTACCGTGCTTGTCTACCCTTAATGCTTTTAACAGATCTCAATAAACGGCATTAATCGAGCAGTGCTCTCGGCCCAAACCTGCAAGCTGGAGGGCTGCTAATTTGCCTTATTAGTGGGGGGGGGGGACTCGAGCCCATATCCAGGTGGATAATCTTGCCGCTTTACAGCCTTAATTATTCCATAATCAGTTCAGCAGTTGGCCCCCTTCAATGGAAGCCAGGAGCGATCTCTCTCCTTTGCCTCGCTTGCTCTCTCTCTCTCTCTCTCTCTGTCTATTTTTCTCATCCTGCGGGCTCCCTCGCTAGCAACCCATATTCTCCATGTCACCGCCGAAGCACGTGAAGGGCAGACTAACTTTGTAGGACAAGACAAAGCTTAAACATATGGCCACAATTCCCCAGGTGCAGTCTTCAGGAGGGCCGATCTGCAGGATCGCCGCTGCCGCTACACTTTCCCACACTCCCACCTCTCCGCTACCTCCACATAACCGATCCTACATCCACTTTCCCCCCACTCCACCCAGCAGACTGGGACCTGACTCATTTGTGAACTCTTTTAAGTGCTTTGTAATGGCTCTTCTGTATGGGCCCAAGCTTGACATCTGCTACAGCACATTTGAAAAGACTGATTTCAGGCCGGCTCACTCTTGCTAGCTCTGCAAACACGCTCTGAAAATGAGTTCCCTGCTCAAACGAGGTAGTGATTCATTTTGGTGTTTACATGTTTGTTTCCGCTGTTTATTTCCCTAAATGCCTTGGTAAACGCTCAGAGCTCAGGAATAAATATCTCCTATTTAACTTCATTATTATGAATCAAATGAGCGCTTCGCGGGGTGTTAATGAAGACAAAGTGAAATATGGATGTTTTTCTCATTGCATTCTAGACCAATTAAGTGGGCCATTTAATGCTAATTAGCCACTAAACTTCAATTTGTGTCACGTTATTCACTCTTTTCCCGATTTTCTGTCACTCTAATGCCAGCTCCGGCAGCATCTCATCACGCCGACATCTGCTTCAAAACATTCAGAATATCTCGAAAACACAATAGCTTTAGCGTAACTGGTAAAAACGCACACAATTACAGAAAAGAAGAAAATGAATATACACACTTATTGGCTTATTCTCACACTTGAATCATACTAAAAGTGCAGTTTCATTTTTGTAAACTATCTCAGAATTCTCATTGAAAAACACGTTTAGATCCCTAATGCGTGTTTTTTTTCATTTTCTGTGTAATTGTTTTTATTGTTAAGATCTAAGCAAAGTGATCCAGGGTGAAGTGATGAATAGTAGAGAAAGTTACCAGTGATCACAATGTCTAAAATGCAAACATGTAATGCTGATGTTGGTAAAATAGTGGTAGCTTTCTTTAAGTGCTGTTTCACCCTCAGCAGCTTGCATGTACCTCTCTTCCTCTCTATATTAATGCATTACAAATAATAAGTCTTAGCCCAAAATCTGATTTGAAAACTATCATAAAATAGTGTCTCAGGCATCAAATAACACATTAATATCCATTTCTGTAATGGCCTTCTGTGAGGGAACTTTTAGAGCCATTAAATGCTTCAGACATCACCACCACTGTGAATGATTCTGCCAGCCCAAGGACCATTTCACATCAGACCACTCTGAATAGCTTTGTTTACATCACAAAAATCTAATCAAGCTGAAATTTAGAAAGAATTATTGGCATTGTTCTTTAAAGATGTTTTCAGTGGATGGCCCTTGGAGTTTTTAGTGAATTAAAAGGGGATTTATTCCATAGCCTCGCTTCAAAGAGCCCCTTTTCTTGGACACATTTCTTCTTAAGCATGTGCTTTCCTGTGTCCCGGCGTATCCATTTCAAAGGGGACAGTTACAACACCCAGCCCAAGCTTGTGAAACCTAAAATGAATGTCATTATGCTTTTGTGCATCAAGGTTGCCAGATGACGTTGATATTGAGGCTCAAAGGTGTCTGGAAGCAGCAAATTACATTTTCTTTCCGAATGACATCTGTAATTCTGCCAGTCAATTGCGCCCACTGTAAATGTTTCACTGGGGGAAAATCTCTTTAAAGAGTTAAACCTGCTTAGACCCCCATCCTGACAGGTGAGGGATATTGGGCAAACCTGCTTGAATTTCACCACTTGACATTGCTACAAAAGGGGGAGGGTGGTGCTGAAAATAGCATGAGGCTGTCCAAGATTAAAACAAGCATAGTAATGCATGCCTATTGGAGTGTTTGATGTAGCGCCACACTTGTAGCGCATGGCAGCAGGCACACGGAAACAATCCTCTGGTTTTTCGAGTCTGGCCGCTTTCCGCTTTGGCAGTCAGCGGTGAAGAGTCATATGTTAATGCATCCTGAGGAGTTTTTGATGACACGCCAGCAGTTTTCTTTTCTGCTCTGTCATATTTCCATCTTTCCCTCCCTATAAACTGTAACCCTCCCCCCTTTCCTTCCTGACATACCGCATATTTAAGACTGCCAGTGTAAAAGCAGTGAGTTGTATTCAATATTTTGACATTTGTAACATGTGCAGAGAAGAGCATTTAGCAGAAATGTGCCCCTTCATTCAGCAGCAATTAAACATCATATAATGAAGAGAAGACGCAAAAAAACATGTTTTACAGAAATGCGAGCGATTAAAGAACAATGCAGACAAGATCCTTTCTCATATTTTGACCCCGATTACACCCGGTCCTTTCATGTATCTTGAGTACCAGGATACACCTAAGATGCATTTAACACCTAAGATGCATTTTAACCATGATATAACAGTGTAAATGCTTCTGTCTCTCAAAGACACATTTGACAACTAAAACTCTATGTTTAAGTTTAATTTTAGTTCTGTATCCTATTTTGGATGAGCTTAATTAAAACACCAGTTTGGTTAAACTTTATCTCATTTTTTACAGTCTTGCCACAATATGCTTGTATTGTTTTACTGCATGTGAATCATGATGGTGATGGCATAGTTATCCTTAACAGCCTCTTCCTGTAAACCCTGACTGTGTCATGAAAAATAGAACAGAAAAATGAGGATCAGGCAGTGACTGGTTGTTGTGTACGAGCTGATTTGCATAGCGCCGGTGGGCCAACGTGCTATTTGGGCTGACTGTTTATTTATTTATTGATTGATTGATTGATTGATTGGTCTGAGCGGCCCATAAGTGACACTGGGCTGGCCCAATCAACTTTTTGGTCTCTGTGCCTGTGTGATGCATTCGTCAAAAAAGTCAGCACAGGAGTTTATTTTGTGACTACCGCCCCTGAAACACCCCTCTGTGGCCCATTGGTTATTTTCTTTACTGACACGGGGCTGGCCCAATCATATCTTTAAACTTCTCCCCTTTGGCTCTGTGCCAGTGGATGAGATGCAGAGAAAAAACGTAAGGGGGGCGCAGAGAAACCGAGAGAGAGTAAAAAATGCCACTTCAGGCAGAAGCTGCCAAATGTGCCAAAGTTACAGACATTTTTTCTGCCGGGCCTTCATCAGCTGATGATGGTGGTGGTGGTGGCGGCAGTGAACCTGCGGTAAGCTGGACTGCGTTCAGTTATGAGTAAAGGAACCCATTAACCACCCTTGGTAAATCTGTGCCATACTAGACAGTTAGTGGTGGTTAATAAACTAGCTGTTCTGCAAAGCTGTGGTGATAACACACCATTAAAAAATGTTTTACATCCACGCTAGTTTGTCTTGTTACAATTTTGAACGGCAGTGAAATAAGCTAATAATGACGTCAGTGTTACCACGAGGAGAGCGGCTATTTATAGCACATTGTGTACACTGGCTAAAACAACGGACACTTAAGTTAGTTCTTTTATGCCTTCCATGATGGACTAAATCCTCTTACTGAAAGTAATAACATTAGTTTTTAACCACCATTCATCAACATTAACAGTAAGACAGCAGTTAATTATTTATTATTGGTTGTGGGTTGAGTAGAAGGCAACTTTTGGGGCCGCTTTTCTGTAGGTATTTATGAACAATATACAGACATGAAAGAAATCAACACTTTTTTAAATCTCTCTCTCTCTCTCTCTCTCTCTCTATCACACGCACACACACACAGAATGCCCTCTCTTTTTTCCACAAAAGCTCATGAAATGATTCAGCTGCATAATTTTTGACTGAGTAAGTTCACAATTTATTGAATACTACTTTGTTGAACACGACTTTTATTAAATACTGCTTTGTTGGTATACACATTCATGGGAGCGTAAAGATGTGTGGTGTGCGTAATTGTATGTGGTGGGCCTTTCTACCCCACCAAGTGTACTTTCCGCCCCTGACCAAGTGTAAATACGTGTGGTAAAATCCTATCAGGGAACAATCTAGAAACTAGTCACCTAAAGTAACAAGATGTACATGGGGTGGTTCTTATTTTCTTACTTTTACAATTGTCAAATTTAGGAGCTGCTCCTCAGTCAACATGATGTCAAGTCACTCACAGCGCTGAAAACTGATAGCTGGCTAGCATTATCTGTTTACCACATTAGATGTTCCACTCTGTCAGGACCACCCATATTATTTTTTTTCCCTTTAAATTGAGGCAAAGTTTGAAAGGTATAACACATATTGTCAAAAACAGCCCCATGTATTTGAAAGTACATTCTTGGCACAGTGACTGTGATGATTGGGGCATGAAATCTGTACACTGCTAATTGGCTGCCATTATGTGTTAGCTACATGAGCCTCATAGCTCATAGTAAAACTAAAGTTAAGTTTTATATGAACTTTATGCTTTATGTTGATAAATATTAAGAATTCCTGAACATAATAAAGGTTTCCAAACATGGAGTAGGTGATGCTGCTGTAGTCTTCTAGAAGCGTTCTCTCTCTCTCTTTTCCCCTCCTCCATCATCTTGTGGCAGCAGAGGCAGGTTCTACATGCTGGCCGGCTGTGATTGATAGAGAGGGGGTGCTGTGCTTTGGGTGGCTGGCAGGGTTGGAGGTGTCTGAGGCGTCGGGGAGCCAGTCTGTTGGGGGGGGGGGGCGCATTGGGAGCTCAGGGCTAGGCGTAAGGGCGCCTCGCTGGGGGATTCTGCCACTCGAGCCCTGTGCACTGTGGGGGCCACAGAGCATCTGTAGACCTCCCACGTCTCAGTGCTGAGCATGAGGCATGAGGTTTGCTTCTCACGCTGCAGTCAGCTGCTGCTCCACTGCAGCTTGCATTCACCATAGAAATGCGATTTTTGGTGTCCTGATCTTAATGTGTCATCGTGTGAATGGGGTGTTCTCTTTAGATACTCATTTATTCCAGCTCATACATCTTTTTAAACAAGCCTTGATACAAGACAACTAAAGTCATTTACATATATCAAAAATAAGCCAAAAACAGCCTGTTTATAAAACTACATGAGTGAACTTTAGGAGGACAAAAACTCTAAAACATAGAATTTGAATCCTCTAAAGAAATCATCCCATTCACACAATTATATGTGTTCTTGCTTGTGACATCGTAACCATGTCCAATTCAAAATGCAGTGTCCTGTGGCTTAGTTTGTAGATACTGTTGTATGCGGAAGTTCAAATAACATTTTTTGTTAAAAGTGAAATATGTACATATCCCCAACAAGCAACACACTTATATATGGAATATATGGAACTTTCTGCAATTTTTGAGAACCATTTCTGTGTTTAATACATAAAAAATAGAACATAAAAACATGAAATGTGTCTTAGCTTATGTTTTCAATTCAGAAAATGTACAAGCGTAACAGTGGCAATATTCAACATTTTATCTGTCAGATTGCCACAGAGTGGACAACAGAAAATGATTAGACTTATAAAATGAATTATATGGTTAAATATTTTCAGTGTGATAGTTCTTTGTATGAATAATCTCTCTCTGTATGGACTGGGAAGTGAATGGCAACATTTACATAGCATATCAAATCCTTTGATGATTAGATTAGTGTCTGGTGTGCTCTTATGTGTTCCTGTTGTCTCTTTAAAAGAACAGTGCTTTGATGGTTAAACAGATGTGCAATATGTGATTTGGGGCGAGGAGTATGTATCCGGTGAGTACGCCGAGGTGGCGAGCAATGACTTCAGTAATGTAGTTGTGAAGATGCATGTCTCTAGCTGTGCTCCCTGGAGAGAGCAGCCAAATTCAATCAGAGAATCCAAGAGGATGTGATGGGGGGCCTCCAGAGGGAGAGAGAGAGACAGGTATGAGTGTTGTCTAGTCTACACAATCCCTTATGTAGCAGGAAATAGCGGATAGGCTGGAGCCCATCAGCTGCTTACCATACCGGCAACACCAGTTCATCTACAGCAACGTAACTTGAGCAACTGTGATGTTTTGGGAAATAATTTCACGTTTCACTTGTTTGTCATGCAGCATTATAGCAAATATTAGACAATAAGCATCGACAGCCGCGGAAGCCAAAGTCACTAAGCAGCAACTCCCTCATGATTTCATTTTTCACTGTTGATGCTGAATGTATGTGTAGAAATATGATGATGACATTTTTGGAATAAAAGCTTGAATTTGCAGTAATGTTTAATGCAGCAGAATTTCCTTTAGTTAAGTAAAGGCAAGAGGGAGATCATGCTGTTTGATTCCAGGTCCTTATGCTGGCTTGATATGGAATTGAGTACAAAGTGTTGCTAAATGTTTATAAGTCACTCAGTGGTTTGGCCCTAAATATTTCATGAATATCAGCCTGGAAGGTCTCTTAGATCAGCTGAAGTTGGTCAGCTAGTGATGCCCAGATCAGAATCAAAACTGGGTGAAATATCATTTAGTCATTATGGTGTCCACTGCTGGAACCAGCTCCCCATAGAGATTAGATCTACCCGGACTGTTGCCAGTTTAAAATAATAAATATAAATAAAAAATAAAACTGTTTTCAGTTTTCAGTTGCCAGAAAGATATGCACAATATGGGTCTATGTATTCTTTTATATTCATTTATTTACTTTTCTTTAACTGTAATTGATTTTAAATCCCACTTTTTAGTTTCTACAGCTACTTTTATTGCGTACTTTTCTTTATTGTGTTTTTATGCTTATTTTATCTCTGTAGAGCGCATTGAATGAATGACCTCTGTGAATGGTAATGTGCTATTCAAATAAACTTGCCTTGCCTTGCCCATGGTAAATAAAAGTCATATTTGACTCACAGAAAAGGGGACATTGTCTTAGTTAGAGAATTTTTGGGCGTGTAAAAATTTTTGGACGGAAATGATTTGGGTGACTGTTGACTTTTAGTGTTTTCAATGTTATATTCGTAATACCAGTTCTAAACTAAAGAGGCATAATTTGCACTCCAAACATGTCACGTCTTTTCAACTACACCTGGAGTAAGTGTGAGATTGTCTAAAATGTATTTTAAAGTGTGCAAAACATCAGCAGCTGTTCACTGGGCTGTTGTCAAACATGGTTTACAGCTAATTTGCTTTCACGTTTGTCATTAAAGGCTGCTAAACTTTGAACCCAGCCCGGTAGAGAAGAGAGGGAGGGAGACAGAAAAAGAGGGAAAAAACGTCCTACAAAAGAGGCACGGGGAGGTTGTTGGTGAAACTTTTGCGCAGGATTTGCTGGAGTGCAGAATTTGCCAGGGCGAGTGTCTCGGCGGACTGGGCTCTGGGGGCCCTGCAGTGTCCGGAGGGGACGGGTGTCAGGCAGGTGTGTGTGTCAGTGAGTAATGATGCTATCAGCTCACCGCCGCCATCCATCATGAGCGCCGCCCGCCGCCCGCTCACCCGGCTGGCGAATCATGAGCGCAGCAACATATCATTACACAAGGTTATCACTGGCCCATTACTGGTCCTGATCAATCTGCTCATCCGCTGGGTCCTCCACTGTGCTCTTCCATTCTCTCTCTCTCTCTCTCTCTCTTTCTCTCTCTCTCTCTGTTTGCACAGTGAGAGGAAGCCTCATGAACCAACCCCTCATTGCACTTTGTCTACTGCAAAAGCACATTAACTGCAAGCTGTGTTTATCAAGACCTTGCTCTTTCTCGCTATAAGCACTATCAGCAGTTGGTTAGGGCCCCGGAGCCATCAGTGGACCCCCAAAATATGTAGTATGGGTTTTATATTATTTGTGACACTTACATATTATGTTTTTATATAGGCTTGTGTATTTGATTGTTTTTTTTTTCTCAGCACTTATTACATTTTTGCATTTTTGCAGAATGAATATATGGACTGGGGTAAAAAGAATGTTGCGTAAGGCACCTTAATGTTCAAAAGCACTCGAGTATGGAAAAGTTTGGCATAAACAGTCACATGATTCACAAAAGTTGATTTTTTCATCTTACCTTTATTATAGCTGACCAGCCAGGTTGTCTGGTATCCAAAGTTTGCTTCTGCACATTAGCTAAAGGTTTGAACAGTCTCAGTCAAATTACATTTTGTAGATTTTTCAAGTAAAAATTCAAGTAATTATTAGAATGCTAGGGTATTTTGTGTTGTTTTTTTCTAGAAGCTGATGCTGTTGTAAACTGATGCTTTTGAAATGGCGCTGCCCCAGACTGTATTGAAATCTTGCTACTTAACCCCAGAACACCCCCCCACTCCTTTTCAGACAGACACAAAAGAATGTACAGTTTTGAAAAGGAAATATTACATTTGGAACATTTGGAAAAAATAATAGTAGTTAAAAGATGATAATATTAGTTAAAAGCTCAGCAAGCATGATGAGATGGAAGTATAGACTTTTAGCTTTATTTTAAGGGGTTCAGCAAAGTTGAATTGCATTTTGCATTCAGAAATTACAGCCAACTCTCATACAGCCCCCCCCATTTGTCTCAAAAGTAAATGGACAAAATAGAATAATAGAAAAATATAGAATAATAATAGAATAATATAAAATAAATGTAATGTTTTCATATTTGAATGAAAATTCTTTTCAGTCAGTGGCTGCTTGAAATTTGGAACTGATGGAAATCTACAAATGCCGTTTCCTCCCTTGAGATACTTTGCCAGGCCTTTACTGTTGCCACTGCTTGTATGTTGTTTTTTCTGCCTTTTGTTTTCCCTTCAGTATGAGAAAAGCGTGCTCTATCGTGTTGAGATCAGACAACTGACTTGGCCATTGCAGTATATCCCATTTCTTTACCTTGAGAAACTCTTGGGCTGCCTATGCCCTAACACTGCCTACACCATGCTTGACAGATGATGTGGTATGCTTTGGATCATGAGCAGTCCCTTTACTTCTCCATACTTTTCTTTTCTTATTATTTTAGTATAAGGTCCAGAGAATCCTATTTCAGAACTGGGCAAGGTTTTTATGTTTATGGCATTTAGCAGAAGCTCTTATCTAGGGCAATGTACATCAGTGCTTAAGTAGTCTACATCTGTTCTTCATACCTGTAAAGTTATATTAAAATCAACACCTGCTTTTTACCAAGTTACTATCAGCTAAGTTACACATCTTAACAAACGCTGTCAAAAAGAAAAAAAGTCAGAGGTTCATACACAAGTAAGGAAAAACAGTTAAGATGGTAAGGGTCCGAGATTTTTTTTTACATATAAATAAAAAGATGTATAAGAGATAAACGAGAGGACTGGTTAGTCACCAAGAGGTGGGTCTCTTGAAGACAGCGAGGGGCCGCGCAGATCTGATTGGAAGATGGGTTTGTTCCACCACTGGGGGGCTAAGATCTAAAGGGTCTTGATACATGTCTCCCTCTTCTTTTGAGCAACGGAGGTTCAAGACGAGTAGTGCTTGAAGCTCTGAGAGGACGAGAAGTGACACGCTGCTTGATCAGTGCTGATAAATAAGGAGGTACTAGTCCTTTCTTGGCCTTGAAGGCAAGTGTTAAGGTTTTGAACTTATTGCGGGCGTCCACAGGGAGCCAGTAACGGTTCCATAGTAGAGGCGTAGTGTGTGAGAATTTAGGAACATTGAAGACTGACCTTGCAGCTGTGGTCTCATTACCTTCAGTGGAAGTCCAGTCAGTAGAGAATTCCAGTAGTCCAGGTTTGAGATGACCAGAGACTGGACAAGTAACTGCGTAGCTTCAGTGGTGAGAAAGGGTTGGATTCTTCTGATGTTGTACAGAAGGTATCTGCATGTCCTAGAGAGGTGGTCAATGTGCGACAGGAATGACAGTTCTTCATCTAGCATGACACCAAGATTTCTTACCTTCTCTGAGGGGACAATAACAGAGTTCCCAAAAGAAACTGAGGTCGTGGCTTGGTGATGGACTCTCTTTGATGAAAAGAAGCTGAGTTTTGCTGGAATTCAGCTTGAGGTGGTGGTCAGATTTATTAATAACTTTGCTGACTAAGAAAAGGGGAGGTTTGTTACACCACCATCCATCTGTTCTTCAGTGTTACCAGTGGTTTCTTGAAGATGTCTCTTGATTGTAGTCTTCCATCTGACAGTAATCCACCTACCTCCTCAAGAGTGCTTTTCACCTGGCTAAATTTTGTGAAGGGGTTTTTCTTCATCAATGAATACATTTCCCAGGTCTTCTGGTGTTACTGAGCTTACCAGTACATTTATTATGTTAAAGGATGTACCAAATTCTTGATTTGGGCACTCCCAAAGTTTCAGTTCTTTCTGATTAGTTTAGTTATTTAAACTGAATGGTGGCCTCCTTTACTTGCATTGGCACCTATTTGGACCTCCTGTTGAGTTCCAGTGAACAGCTACAGAATGTAAATTCAGTGCTCAATGGCATAATGAGGGAACGGCCCACACCTGACCATGAAACTAATTGTCAGTCACATGTCCATTACTTTTGAGCCTTTGGGACTTTGTGAAAAATGGCTGTAATTTCTGAAAGATAAATGCAATACCTTTGTTAAATACCTTAAATTAAAGCTGAACGTCTCTCACGTACATAGTGGTTGTACAGAAAATTACAAAAAATTGTCCAGATACTTATGAACCTGTATACAGTGCATCCGGAAAGAATTCACAGCGCATTACTTTTTCCACATTTTGTTATGTTACAGCCTTATTCCAAAATGTATTAAATTCATTTTTTTCCTCAGTGGTAAATTCAGTTGATTGGACATGATTTGGAAAGGCAAACACCTGTCTATATAAGGTCCCACAGTTGACAGTTCATGTCAGAGCACAAACCAAGCATGAAGTCAAAGGAATTGTC